>VWYO01021362.1:86012-98152 GCA_013400275.1 Rhadina sibilatrix | reverse complement strand
TTGGTTGGTTGGTTGGTTGGTTGGTTGGTTTTTTGGGTTTTTTTTTTTGGTAACTTTGTAACTGCTGCAATCAGGTAACCACCAGAGAAAAGCTGTTTTTTCCTAGCCTCTAAAAGGATTATAGCCATTAAAAAAAGCAATTTCTATGCAATTAAAGATTTTTAGCTATTATAAGGATTCAAAATTCAATGTAATTCATTAACAGTTTGTCATAAAGAATTCATTTTCAAGTCTTGAAAAAGGTGTTAGACAATTTTTTTTTTTTTCTAATTAAGGGACACTTTCAACAGTCACTACTTACTATGCAGTAAGTTTGCCACATACACAATTTCTTGAACTATAAATTCAAAAATACGCTCTTGGAAGGTTAGTGTCAATGTTAGTGGACTGAAATTTGATTATATTGTATTTTATTAGATGTGCTCTGTTGCTGAAATGAAGTTGGTGGGCCAGGAGCATTCTCCAGCGACTGATATGAAGAGTACAGATAGAAATTAATTTGCTAACAAATGCCCAGATTTTAATCCCTTAATAAAGACACAAATTAAAGTGTTGTTAAGTCTGCCCTAGAAAAAGAGAATAGAAAGCTATTTTCTAAGAGAGAATTGAGAAAATTAGTTTAGAAGTACAAAACCTTTATGTTGCAAATGAAAAGATACAAGACAACTACAGGCGATTTAAAATCAACCCACTTGACTGTAGGAGGTTTTGTATGGTTTCAGGGTGCATAAAGGTAAAGATTTCAAAGAGTGAACATACCTGCATATCAAGAAGACTTTTCTTCTAATCAATGTGTTGTAATCTTGAAAGTGGTTTATGGCTTATCGTCCCATTTGTTATAGAAGTGTGCACATGGGGGTGCTAAAATCTGTGTAGAGCTAGTCTAAATATTTCATTAATAAAGTGACATTGTAAAGAAATGGAGAAATATATTAGGTTAGAAAATCCATTTGGATTAACAGTGTACCATTGTGAATAGGAAGAGCTGTAAGACAGAAGCTTTTCTGGCTTCTACCAGAAAGCACATTTTCTTCTTCCTTCTCCTGGTTCCGTATTTTCAAAAATTACATACTGAGGATGTAGTTTTCTCCTGAAGTACTTTTTTGTTCAGTAGGACTTTGTGCTAGCTTTCTTCTGGTTTCCCCTGTAGAAGAGAGGTAATGAGAACCCTTGCTTCACAGGAGTGCTCTTAAGTAATAACAAAGTCTTGATTTCCAGCTTCTTGTTAAGTCAGAAAAAGAGCCTGGACGTATAATGGAATGTAAATGAATGGAATGATTTTCCATTTCAGAGACTTCACTAACTAGATGATCAAATCAAAACTCAAAAGGCACCGTTAAAAGTGCTTTGTTAGATTGTGTGGCCTTTAGAAAGAATAATAGTTCCTTTTGGTTCTGGGTAATAGCGTTTAGAAATGTAAAGCTTTCAGGAGTTATGTAACCCCTTTAATCATCTTCATGATTGTGCAGCATCCTTACTCTTTTGAACCCTTTCTGGCATTCTG
The DNA here is from genome assembly GCA_013400275.1 of Rhadina sibilatrix. Lineage (NCBI taxonomy): Eukaryota > Metazoa > Chordata > Aves > Passeriformes > Phylloscopidae > Rhadina > Rhadina sibilatrix. The sequence goes on along the minus strand of VWYO01021362.1, from coordinate 96,648 downwards.
AATTTTTAAGTAGTTAAAGGCTTTGCGTTTTGGTGCCTTTTATCCTTTGGAACTGGTGATTGTGGTTTCCTTCATGTACTTGAATATAAATTGGTAGATATGTTTTTTGTCTCTGAAGGTGATGTGCAAAACAATGTGGAGAGGTGTATGAACATTTATATTTTGTTGTATGATATTGTGAACTTTTGAAGTCCTGTTTAAGACTGGAAACTGAAAAATTATTTCTTTTTGAATTAAGTATCTTCAGTTTGGCATGGGAGTGATTTCTGTTTTATGAGTGATAGTTTGAATGCATTGGGGTGGAAGTATGAGGGTTAGAATATGTATGTATTGCCTTTTTCTGTCTCAAAGAGGAGTGAATGTTGAGATTCTTAGTTCTACTTGTTAGTTGCTGGACTTTGGAGAGATTTTTCTAAGTATTTCAATGAACACACAGCTCTATGTTTTCTGATTGTCTTCAACTTGATGCCTAGTTATGGGTAGATGGTTAGAGAGCTGCAATGTACATTTCAGTTATGAAATATGTCACTTATAGTACTTTGGGGAAACCAGTGAGCAGGATATGAAGAACCCACTGTTGCTGGAACAGTCACTACTTCAAGATTTTTACATTCTGAATTGTTCATGAGATTGTGGATATTTTATGTTTTCATTTCTCATGTCAAAATACTTGGGGTTTTGGTGTTTTTTTTCTTGCAAGGTAACAAAAGATGTGTCTAGAATGCTTTCTGACTATCAGTGGCTTAAAGAAAAATACATTGTTCTATATGATAATATTCTTCAATTCACTTGAGAAATTTTTGGCTGGATAACTCTAGAACTTTTAAGGAAAACAAATTGTGCATAGCAGTTATGCTCTGTATTCTGAATGAGGGTTGTATATGTTCTTTTGAGTAATTTCTCTGAAATATTTTGACTGTTAACCAATTTGACAATTAACCAATCTGATCCGAACAGGCTCAGTTTCCATTTAAAAGTGAAGTCATATAGGAAACATACTATAGTATCTAAGTATATGGTGGGAAAAATGTTTGGCTGGACCTCTAAGTTGTGTTAAGGGGTATCAGATAAAGACTTAACTATTATTTTTGTTCTGTTGCAGGGATTTCTCCAAAGTTAATATCCTGGTACCTGGTGCTGGGCTAGGTAGATTGGCGTGGGAAATAGCTATGCTCGGTTATGCTTGCCAAGGAAATGAATGGAGCCTCTTTATGCTCTTTTCTTCTAACTTTGTACTCAACAGGTATATAGCTTATGTTTTACTTGCTGAATAAAACCTAGAGAGGCAAAATTATGAGTTACAGAAGTCTGAATATATACGTCTCACAAGAATAGATTTATAAGTCATACTGCAAGGCACACATGATCACTCTTGAGAATGTTTTTAAGGAAAAAAGTCTTAGGGATAAACAAGGAAGGACGTATTATATCTGAGTCATTAAAACTACGAAGCGTGGCTTTCAAATTTTGAGATTTAAGATCTCTAATTTGTACAATAGATTTTCTGCAAAATTTTGATTAGGTTTTATGATTTATTTCACATTATTTCACCTATTTCTGTAAAGTGGACACCTATCTTATTATTACTGAATATGGGCTAGTAAATACAAGCTAAATAAATGGTATTTAGTAGTGGTGATTATTAACAGAGGATACCTGCTTAAAAAAAAAAATCACATTCTGTACTAAAATTTTAGACGCTGTTATGGCAAGAAAGCAATCATTGAAGCATGCGGAGCAAGAGGCTTAAGAGTTAATAGTTCCACAATTATGCTCAGAAAATAAATTTAAATGTAGTAAATTTCATGTCACAGGTTTTACTTAAATTTTCTGTATTTGATATTCTGCTACTTGTATTGGAATTACTATTTTCAAAATGACCTTGTTAGAGAAGCAAAAAGGCAGCACATGCAACTGTTCTTTTAAGGAAGAGAGTGGGACGGCTACAGCTGGGCAAGTGTTGAAAGAAGTCTGGAGTGTGGGTTTTTTTTGCGGGGGGGTGGTTAGTGCCAAGTTCACAGAGGCAGAATTTGGCAGTTCATCAGTTTGAAATGATACACCTTTGCTGAAAATACCTGTTTTCTGTATTAGTGTATTTTTTTGGAGACTGTTTTATAGACTGATTGTTCACAGTGCACTGTGATGCTCTTGTGTCTCATACAGCTTACTGTTCAAAAACAAGGGGAAGACACTGCATGATGCCCACTGTATATCTGCATATTGCAGTAATGCTCTGTGTGATTATAACAGATGTTTACTGGAGGTTCATTTGTTCTTTTTTTCCTGCATTATTCTCAAGTGACTCATTTGGTGGTGAAATTGCATATTACAATTGATCTGACTGATGCCTTTTAGCTACTAAAAGGAAGCCATATTCGTCTCATGCTTTGGAACTTCAAAGCAGCATAAAAGCATTCATTTCTTATATTCTGGAGCACTGGTCAGCTGTCACAGAGGTTAGTTAACTTCACTCCTACCCTCTGATGACATGCTCCTTTAATAAAGGAATATGCGTATATGTGAAATTATCCTAAAGATTCATGCTTTACTGATGGTAGTAATTTTAGCATTTGATGCTCATGTAGTGTTTCCCGTTTAGGTAGGATATTTAGCAAAGAGGTGTATATGCATTAAACTTGATAATGGTATGAGATTTTGGACAGCGAAATTGAGTGTTGTGCAACTGCTGTAATCTTCATCTTTGCTGGAAAAGTTGTTAGCATGGAAGAGAATTCTGCTAGCATGACTGAGCAGCAATCCATTTAGTTGAACTCCATGCATTCCTTTCTGCCAGATGTAATTGTGGGCTTGATGTCTCTGTTACAAATGTTTTTAGGGAGTTGAAGATTCTTTCAGTTTAGTCTTAAGTGGCTGTTCACAGTTAGCCTTCTGAAATGCACATTTGTTTTTCTGAAACTGGAAGAAGCAGCAATGTTCAATATAAGCTGAAAATAATACCTAAAGAAGAGTGGTCAGAAAAAAGAATTTGGCAATTAGTTTTTAACTATAGTCTCAGTTTAATTTATGCTTTTTTTTTTTAGTTGATAAAAGCATGAGGATTTTGCTCATATGTGCTTACAGTTTTACCACCTACAGCTTTATCTTGTTTCTCTGATCGTGGTTTATATTTAGGAAAACAAAGTACTGTTTTGAGCATCAAGCATTGCTACAATAGGCTCCTAGATGTGGTTCACTGGCTTAATGTTTCTGTGTGCAAAGTGGTATTTGCTGATTTTCACACATTAAAAAAAAAAACCTTTCATATCTCTGAAATCATGAACTTCTGTTACAGTGGATAAAGTTGCATGGTCTGGTATGTAGAGTGTATGTCCAGTGTAACTGTGGTCACGGTAGATATCTGAAATTAATATTTAGAGTGTGTTATTCTGTTGAGGAAACTTAATTTGAAAATGAAGTGACTCTAGACTAATTAAACTGTAGTAGCTCCAAGGCTGCTTCAGTCCTTGTATGGGAATTTCTGCTTTCCTTTGTATGCAAAAGGTTCTTAACATGGTCTGTTTTTCTTCTTTGTTTTCTGGAAAGAATACAATTTTAGATAAATCTTGACACTTGGAGGAGACTGCTAGTTGTGTTTGTTGCATGTCCATAGGATGTATGCTATAGTATGAAAACAGTTATATTTTTATTTGTATACCAGTGGTGAGAAGTGAGATTTGACCTACTGATTTTTTTCCAAAACTGTCTTTTCAGCTGAATACCCCACCCCTTTGGAAAATAAGTCTATTTTTATAATAGAATGCATATTACACATCTTTTGTTGTAAGAATGGAACTGCCGAGGACTGGAGTACTTGGTTTTGAAGTAAAACTTGTTGAAACTGGAAATGGAGGTTTTCAAGTTTGTCTATGAAAAGAGATGAACATGAACTACTTTATAATATTTTTTTAATTGCTGTTGCAGTGGTTAGGGGACTTTTTTGTTGTTTGGTTTTAGGTTTGCTTTCTTTAAGCAACTGCATGTATCTGATATTTATTTATATGTGAAGAAAGTAATTGAATGCTGTATACTGCTGTTCAAGTTTGAGTTTTTAACTGATAAAATGAAATAGATATATGATACGGAGAAGGTAACAAATATTATTTCAACACTTTTTCACAAATATATTCTAATCACCAGCCAAAAGAGTGCACTTTCTTTAGGCTAATCTCTTGCAGTTTATTAAATGCTTGATGATATATATTTTGTGGGACAGTTATGTCCTTTGTTGTCTTTAAAAGAAAATGTTTTTTTCATTTTTTAGCTACAAACTAATTTTACAGGATGGTGGGAAAAGCCTCCTGTTACACTTAAGTGCTGTGTTTTATCACTTTTTAAAATGAGTTAATTTAGTTAGTCATGTCAATCCAGAAACTGTTTTACAAACACATCTTTACATAGCATGATTGCAAATCCTGTGTAGAGGTGTTACAAACTTAAAATGACTACAAACTTAAAATGACTATTACTTTGCTTTGCAAAATGGTGCTTATTTGTATTTTTGAGTTTTAAAGCATCTTTTCAGTTAGCATCTGAAAAATGCTTTTGTTTAGCTGTGCTTCAAAACTTCCTGCGATTATGGTTCAGAAAAGTCTAGAGTGATAACAAACGTTTCCAAAAAAAAATCATGGAAGTCATGTTACTAGGTTTTGTTTGGTGGTGGTTGTTGTTGTTGTTGCTTTTTAATAGGAAGAGAGATGATCTAGCAAATCTCAGTTTTATGGAATATAGCAAATCATAAATTTAATTAATCTTACAAAATAAACGTATGTGTTTTCTTCTCAGCAGAGAAATAAGTTGGAGAAAATTATAAGTCACAGAAGAAAATTCTAAAACTGAAAAAGGCAGTTACATTGTGATAGTGATTTTGTGTCAGATTAAAATTAGTTTTTTGATCAGTTCATTATTATGGCTGGTCCAAAGTGTTGTGAACTAGATTAAGTCTTCTGGCAAATGTGGAGCTGTTACAAGAACTTGAACTGTTATATTTCTAGATTATAGATAAGCAATTAGTTGAAACAGATTTTGCTGGTTTTCATATTTTGCAGATGCTCTCAAATTAATTCATGTAAGCTTTATCCCTGGATTCATCAATTTAGCAATAACAGAAGATCTGCTGATCAGATACGACCAATTTATTTCCCAGATGTTGATCCTCACAGTCTTCCTTCTGGTTCAAACTTCTCTATGACAGCAGGGGATTTTCAGGAAATTTATTCTGAGTGCAGTGAGTAAATGCTTCTAGGCTATCCATGTAACTTCACATACTTTCAGAGTATGTGGGACAGATGAGAATGGAGGTGTATCTACTAGTATTAAGTATAAAGAACTAGCTGTGGCAAGATTCTCTTACTCAGAATATTTCTCCAGCTGTATCAATGAGTCTATTTCTTAGCCCAGATCAGCTTTTCTTCTAGTTACAGAAAATATGGACACCTCCTTGTCTAACAGATCTTACAGAAGCCTTCCCCACAGCTGCTTAATTTTCTGAAGATTCTGTCTTTAACAGTAGAACGTCCAAGACTGGCATAAATTAAGACTTCTAATGTTTTTTATTTATGGAACTTAAAACTTTTGCTGTTTCAAGAATACCTGTTTAGAGAAAAACAGGGAGACTCATGCTTTAAAGGTAGACTTCAGAAATTCCTGCTTATTGAATTGACTAGTTAAAAACAGCTGGGGAGATATTCAAATACTGAGTAAAATGTTTTAAAACTAAGTGACTTGTGAAAGTTCACTCTAGTATGCAGACTAGTATTGTTCTAGATACCAACTAGGGAAGCCTAAAATGACTGGGGATTTTTGCAGTTGTATCTTTAACAGTTGTCATAATGAAATTCATAAGACATGTGAGTAATAGCACACTAGGGCCTTCATTTATATGAAATGTGTTACAACATGTACATTTTACAGTATATAGTATGTATCATTTTATATAATGTATGAACAGTTTTATTAAGTGAATAAGTATTAGGTATATGTAATATTGTAGTGTGTATATGTGTACATATAGACACATGAATGCAAGTCAAATGAACCCAAAGTTAACAGTTTTTAATGTAAACCAAAATACTTCATTTACTTGCAAACAAAATACTGAGCTTTCAGCTGCTGTTAGTTGAAGGTGATTCTGATGATATCAACAAATACAGGGTTAACTGACAAACTTTTACAGGGTTAAAAGCATTGAAACTAATCTCTGTATACTTTGCTCTTTCCGTGCAGATACGTGGGACTGCGTAGCAACTTGCTTTTTCATAGATACTGCACATAATGTTATTGATTATATTGATACTATATGGAAAATATTAAAGCCTGGAGGAATATGGATAAATGTAGGCAAGTGTGACCAGCCGTTCTTTTTGACTTATTTTTCATAATATACTTGAAAAAGTGTGTGTGAATAATTGTGTCTATGCAGTAAACTGTACAGCTAGAAAAATGCAGGGCTTGTAAATTATCTCAGAAGTGTTCAAAATATGTTCAGATCTTTGCTAGTTACACTCAAGTCAGCACTGTGATTTTTAAACAGGCAAGTGAATCTTGCGAGTGGCAAGTTTTGCATTCATGCATCAAACGTTTGTTTTTATGACAAATGTAGTATTTTGTGTTGGTTTTTTTTGGTTTTTTGGGTTTTTTTTTTTTTCTGAGAAAACAGAACTTTAAAATACATCCTTGCTTTTTTGGGTTTTTTCCAATATCAAAGTGGTACTCTGCTGCGAAGCAGAAGTTTTGGGAATGAGATTTGATTGGAGTCTTCTGTGGTGAAGGAATGTTAGACAAGACGCAGGCATTAAACATTATGCACAGTAAAAATTGGTCAGTTGCTGGTCAATCGGTCGCTCTCTCAGTCCCAGCCAGTCAGAGAGCTAGCAGAGCTGCTAGGCAGACTTTTTTATTCTTAGCTGTAGAGACAGCAGCAGATGCTTGACTGAAGAAATTTTAAGATACAGAAAAGAAAATCTGGTAGGAAATGTTGCAAATTGTTGAATAAGAGCTAAAGTAATTAGTTTTCATTTTGCATTGATTTTGAAATTCATCATAACAATCATATTCAAGAAATAGGAATGTTCTTTTGTGTTCTTTCAGTATTTATAGAATCAGAGAATGGTTTGGCTTGGAAGGGATCTTAAATATGATCTAGTTCCAACTGGATCAGGGAACTAAGCAGGGAACCTTCCATATTTTGAAGTATGTGAATCTGGATATAAGTGTTTGTTGCAGTATCAGTATGTACTTTTGATTTTTAACACATATTTTTTCTTTTTGATAGCCATTTCTGTTGTATCTTTGTAATTTAGGTCCTCTTCTTTACCATTTTGAAAACTTGGGAAATGAACTTTCCATAGAATTAAGCTATGAGGATATAAAAAATGTTATCCTGCAATATGGATTCCATATAGAGGTAAGAAGGTGCTGTAGTTTGCAATAAGCAGTAATGTTATGAATCAGGCAAACTGCTTTGAATAAACCACTGTAAATTTCATTCAGTATAATGGCATATATTGATGACTTCTGGGAGTATTACCTGCTTTTCTCATTTTGTAACTGTATAATGAGCCTCATAATCTAGTAATGATATAGCATTTTCTTGTCTAGTTCCTGTACAGAAGCTGTCTTGAAAACTGCTGCTTTGTTTTCAGGTGGAGAAAGAATCTGTGCTTTCAACTTACACTGTGAATGAACTCTCCATGATGAAATACTACTATGAATGTGTGTTGTTTGTGGTGAGAAAACCAGAATAGTAGTGGTCTGAGTAGGTTAATGAGAAAATAATGTTGGCTTGAAAGCTAGAAATGAGAATAAAATCATCTGGTGATGTATGGACACAACCTCAAATCATTGGTGCCTTCTTGTTCCTAAGAGGATATAGATAGTGTCTATTTTCTTAATATCTCTGTTGCTATTCAGACATATACTATGCCATGCATATTCATTATACACTTGTGAAAGATTAAATGTTCACATGCACTGTCTTTGTGCTTTGGAATGCATTAAATATAAAGCAAAAGTGTTTTCTTGAGAACAAAATTTAATGTTTGCCGTAACTAGGCTAATTCTCTGCTAATGCTGTCTCCTTTTTCATAGATTTATAGTGCTTTTTTTTTTCTACTTGATATTAGGAATGCATGGAGGTGCTTACTGTACTTACTAGCTGTGTCACTTTTAGAGAAGTATTTGTAAATGTGTACTTAAATTATGAAGTCTGAAATGGTTGGGAAGTGGTAAAATTACTCTTGACAGATAAAATAGTCATCAGAACTGTTGGAGCATTTTCTGTGGAACTGAAGTGAAATAAGATATTATACAAATTCTGATCTTTGGCTGTGCCACTGTTAAAGGTTTAATCAAAAACAAGAACCTGTAGAGAATTTCAAATACTATGTGAAAGCAGGGTACTGAGTGAAGAAAAAGCAGAATATCACAGAGAAGCAGTATGTTAACCTCAATTCAGGAAAACACTGCTCTTGATTGATCTTAGTATTGGAACTGAAATGTATTAGATGCTTTGCCTTCTTGAAAAACACTGATTTTGTCATCTCCTTACTGTTTAAGCCAGAACTTTTAAAGCTGATAAACAGAGTTGAGTTATCCATGCTGTGTGTAGGTAGTACAACTAAAAATACCTGTCAGAACAGTGCAGTTACATGTAAATATGTGCTCTAGCCTAATTACTTCCACCTGAGCCATGATATGCAGCCCAAATGGTAGACAATTTCCTTGTAACTTCAGACACTTTACCTTTTGTGACTTCTTGGTTCCTTCTACTAATGTGTTTCTTTTTCCTAACAGATGTGGATTAGGTGAATATTTAAACTATGAGTCATGATAGTATCCAAGGGGCTGTCATGTCACATACAATCTCATGTCACTTTGAAGTTAAGTACATGAGAAAAACCTTAACAGTCAGTAGTCTGAGATGAGATGTCATGTTAGGTATTATATGTTTTCATAATATATTGATTACCTTAAGTGCCATTTGGATGCATTTTCAAAAATATGTTTAAAATATAAAACCATTATGATGAGGGCTGAATTTTATTTCATATTGGGCTATAAGAACACTGGTCAGTAGCTTGTTTGTTTCCAATTTATTTTTTTTTTGTGCCATCTTTCATGGTGATGTCCTAATCACATCTATTCAATAGATCTGTTACTGGCTTTTCAATTTTTCTAATCAAGGCCAGAAATTTGTGCCTTTATTCCTAAACTGAAAATTTGCAAGGAGGAAAACCAAACTTTTTTTTTAAAAATATTTTCAACACCATGTAAGAGATCCCATGCTTGTATGTGTTTCAGTATTGTGCCCCTTTCTGCTCAGAATCCTGATTGAAAGCAGAGGCTTCTGAGCTACAGAAGTGTTTAAGTTTGGCTTAAACTACTCTTCTTTGAACTCTCTATTTCTAAAAGTGCATGAACTGTCAAAGTTCTACCCTGTTCCAAGAGAGATGTGTTTAAAGATGAAACACTGCTATTCAACAAATAATTTAAAAAGTCGTTATATGGCTAAAAAAAAAAAAACAAAAAAAAAACCACATGCTTTAATTTCCATATTTGTACCATTTAATTTTTGAGAAAATTTGTGGTTCTTTGCTTTCAATCTGCTTTTCTTCTCTTAGGTAGAATATGATTAGAAATTTCCTTGATTTTCAAGCTTCTTGAAAGAAGACAGAGGTTAGGTGAATGTCAGTTTAAGTTGGTGCAAATAGCATATCCATCTGTTAATACTACCCAGTTGATGCCCCTTACGCAGTCTGTAACTTGAAATGTGGTATTCTGTGTTTCAAAAACAAGCAATGGAACTCTTTATTTATGGTTGAGCGTCAATATCCTGAATTCTGGTGGTTTTTTTTCTTTGCCCACTCCATGTTGTCACAGGTGCCATTTTTGTATGTTCTCTGAAAATGTTTTTACAGATGGTATAATACAGTGACGTGCTTTTATTTCTGATCTAGAAAATGCTTGGGTTTTTTTCCAGAACATTCTGCTTTTAAATTGCAACAGTCACATTAAGAGTTGGAAGCAAAATAATCTTGTGAATGAGCTGTTAGTAGTGTTTTACCTTCAGTCACATTTATGAGTTCTTAGAATTCTCTGCCACTCGTACTGTAATGCACAGGGATAATTGTGTATTATAGAATTTGGTCATTGTTTTCTTTAGTTTTGTATGCAGAGGGAAATGCACATGGTGTTTGTCAGCTGAGACTGTTTCTTTTATGTCACTATTAAACTGTACATGGTAACAGATGTAAAATAAAATGCTGCATAATCTTCAGTGTAAAACTTCTTTACATGGAGTTTGATAAATGTAAAACGTCCTGTATTTTTTTTAATGTCTTATATTGAAATCGGTTGCAGAGATGGTAAGAATGGGAAGTTCAATGTCTCTGTGCACTTCCCACAGCTTTTAGCGTGTGTAATGGACTGGGTTTTTTGGATATTAAAGCTTGCTATAAGGCTTGCTGTCTCGCGTGTTTGGCTCCTCCCTTCAGGGCCGGGTGAGGGTTTCCCTGCGGGGGCGCTTCCCGGCCGCTCCTCCCGTCAGGCAGTGCGGCGGGTGGCCCCGCCTCCTGGCGGCGGCGCCGAGCGCGGCGCCCCTGCGCGCTGCAGCGCTGGCTCGCCGCGCATGCGCCGGGGT
>VWYO01021362.1:58275-86006 GCA_013400275.1 Rhadina sibilatrix | reverse complement strand
GAGGTAACTGAGCGGGACGGGCCCGGGTCGCTCGTCCGTGGCGAGGAGGTGACGGGTGGCGCCGGTGGCGGCTGAAGCGCGTCTGCAGGACGCGGGTGTCCGCCGGGGGTGCTGGCGGGCTTTCGTCCGGCACGGCGCAGCGCTCCGTGCCGCCCAGCCTCATCTGCGCCTCCTAGCCGCGGGCCTCTTAAAGTTCCTTTTATTTTTGTATTCCTCGAGGCAAAGGAAGTATCATCCAGCTTTACCGGTCTCTCCTCCGCCCCGCTCCATGAAATGGGTGGGAAACAGCCTGTCCCCCTTAGCTGAGGTTATGCTCAGTTTGATGGCGTGCAGCAGTACGGTGGAAGCTTGCAGAGGTTATTCGGGTGTCGGCTCTGTTGGGTGAGGGTGAGGCTCGCTACAGCGTCAGCTTCCTAAATTTCCTATTTTGACATTTAATAGCAGTGCTAGAGCTATCTTTTAACCAAAATATTTAGCGGAGGCGGTGGTCTGAGAAAGGCCATCAGTGTCATAATTAATAGAGTATACTGAAACGATTTTTTTTTTTGTTAATTTTGAACAATATACGTTTTCCTTCCTGGGCTTGACTGCATTTTACGCGATAGTTCAGAAAACAAAATTTGATACATGCAAAGAAAATTTGAATTAAAAAAACCCACACAACCAAAAAAAATTTCACACCTTTCAGACTTAGAAGTTTGGCGTGTGTTAAACTGACTTTTCCTCCTACCTTGATCATGTAAGACCAAACTGTTAGATTCAGTGATACAGAAGTGTCAGAAAGTCTGATTAGGTGAGATGGGCTTTAAATGGCAGTTGTAGACTCTAATTTTGAGAATTTGATGCCTTTCATAGTGCAGCACCCACTTTGATCTGTAAAGAAAACAGTAGCTTTCCCTTTTCAAGCTCTGCCTTTTTGTGTTCTCTTGGTTGGTTGATTTGTTAGTGGGGTTTATTGATGATGGATGATAAAATTAAGGAGGAAGAAATTCAGGAAAAGTTCTATGTCCTATGAATATTATACAGGCATTTTAAACACATGCATCTCGGTTATTTTTGAAGAGAGAACACGTGTATTCATAAGCATTGTAATTAAACAAATTGAACAAACCTCTACAGAACAGTTTAACTCCCATCACGGGTATAATACTGAACTTTTATTTGCTCTTGATGTTATTTGGCATAATTTTGTTAGCTTTAGCAGTGAATGGAAGACCACAAGCCCCTTGAATTTCCACACAGTAAAGATTAGTTCTCTATATGGAATTTTTTTCTAGGAGTGTATTTTTAACAGATTGTTTCTCTCCGTACAGTATTGTATAAAAAATGTTTTAACTTTAAAATAAACCTTGGTTAACATCTCAGGCTAGAGATACTTCTTCCGGTTTTTGTGTGTTGTGCCTGTATATTTTAAATCTTTTATAGTGATATTTCTGATGATTTTTACACGTTTCTGAAAATACAGTCCCTAGGTTGATATTATTGTTTGCTGTTTAGGGCTTGTGTATTTCATTACATTAATAAGTATGATCAGGATACTGTTAATTTCACAGTGTTTTTGTTAAAGTTTAAAGCATTACATTACAGTTGGCCAGAGAAGAAAGATTATTTTATTTCCAAGTACACTTTTGCAACTGAAGTTGGAAAACTCCTTAGGTGTTATCCTCCTTAATCTATAGAAACTGAACTTTTGTATTTCGGAGCTTGCTATGTGTTGCCTACCTTGATAGAATTTCTACTCAAAACCTATGTGGAAACTTACTTAGTTGAAGGTGAATATTTGGTGTTTTATTTTGCCTTCTAGGTACAGATGTTTAGCATTTGTGTCTGTCTTTTCTACTTGATGCTTTTATTCGTTTTCAACACTGAAATATTGCTGATCTGTAAACCTCAAAGCTCTTGGGATTAATTATTCATGTAGTTTTAGTCCAAAATTAAGTATATGTTTATGAACTCTTAGACTCTAATAATTTTGAAATGAGGGTGCTGTCATTCACTTTATGCTTACAAAACATCGGGGTTCTGATTTTAAGTACGTATCTCTCAAAACTTACTAAAATATCAGGGGAGTTCAAATTATGCAGGGGAGAATTTTTGAAAGTAGTCAACAGTTTCTGAAACTGCACTGCCTGGGGTTTTTTCCCAAAGAATTTGTTAGCCACCGCCCTGCACATTTCTGTGTGAGTGGTGCTGCCTAAGCTGACTGAAAAATCATCCCTTTCACACTTGTCAGTTGTTGTTGTGCCATACAAAACTTCCAGTTTACAAGAATGGGCAACTACTTTTGATTTGGCTTCCTTCCAGTTTCAGTATAATCAATGCTTTTGTTCCTGTGTCACGGTGTCATTTAATTGGTTTTGGTATCAATTAATGGGAACTTTTGTTCTTTAATATTTTCTGAAGACAGACTTTCCCAATGAGGAAATTCACATTATTCTACATGCAAGGAGCCATCTTACTGCTATGAAATGTCTACACCTTTCTTCCTCTCTTAATAGGTTTTAAATCATGCAGGAGTTTTGCAGGAGAAAGGTGTTGCTTAGTAGAACAGATTGTAGTTCAGGAGAGATCTGGTTGGTAACAAATAGAAAAATGTATTCTTTAAATGAGTGATTTTATGTACTCCTCTCTTTTGGGGAGTGGGGAAAGCATAATTTTTCACTATTTGAGAGGGTGTATGGATGATACTACTGTGGTTTTTTTTTTTTTTTTAATTCTGTTGCAAACCCAATGGACAAGTCATTAATTTTTTCAAGAGCCACACTGTAGAGGCTTGTTAAAGTTGACTTAGCATGTGGATTGTGGTGGTGCTTTCACCTCCCCACAGGCTGCACTTTGCTACCTGAGGAATACTCAAATACCTCAAAACAATTAGACCAGTTTGTTTGTTAAAAGTGCTTCTGTTCAGCATCTGTTACAACTGAGACAGTGAAGTAAACTATTTAAAAATTCAAGTTGTGTGTTAGGAAAAATGAAACCCGGTATAATATGGACATGCATTATTTTAGGTTTGTGTCAGCATTCACTGTTTTTATATACCAGAAGAAAATACATTCTCATGACCTAAGGAATTACTTAGGTCATTCCTCTTCCTAGGTGCATCATGTCCATAGAAACATGCCCAGCTTGGCCACTGTTGATAACTGTGACATGTTTATAAACAGACAGTGCATTTTCTCATAGACATTTAAAAAAACCCTAAAATTGTGATGCCACATTAAATTAGTAGATGAGGATGTGTTTCTCCAAGGTTTTATGAGATACTGTCTAGTTAGATAGGTTGGAGCATTGTGCTTATAATGCCAATGATGCCATGTTATGAGTTTGCTCCCCATGTGGGCCATTCATTTAAGAGCTGTGCTTGCTGATCCTTGTGGGTCCCTTCCAGCTCAGAATATTCTGTGATTCTTAAGCTTTTCTTTCTTGAGTACAAAATTTGGATACAGAAAAGAAATAGAATATGGTTTAAACACTATCAAATGCTTTATTTGTCCTGCACCTGTAATCCCTCTGAGTTGCTGTTAAGTAGCTAAATATGTTCTTTTGAATACTAGTTTCTAAATGTGCATGAAAATGGTATACTGTTATGAGAAGAAAAAGCAGCCATTTTTGTATGCAAAGTCCAATAATTGCACAAGTTTTACACCTTTTTTCTGTGCAAAAGTCATAAGTTGAAGAAATTCATGGAATTATGGAAGCTGTTACATAATTCTTTGCCAGGATATTAAAAAAGGCAGAAGTAAATAACGATTTAGTTAAAAAATTAAAATAATTGTTAATATGTAATAGCTGAGTGTCTCCTCCTAGTTTCAGTTTCTCATAGAAGTTTCTTTTTATAATTTTCTGCTGCTTGTATACACATTAGTGTTTTGTTAACTTTTGGTTTATTTGTCTCTTTTCAAAGCAAGAAGAAGAATTCTGTCAATATAATTCATTCCTTTACTGGAGAGCACCACTGCCTGCTATTGATTTGTCTGATATTCAGAACCTAGAGGAAGAGACTCCATCGGGCGCCAAAACTGCTGCAAGGACTGATACCACAGAGACCGAAATGGAAACCTGACCAGTTGTTTCATAGTTGTGCATCTGTTCCCAGGAAACTTGTTTCCATTGAGATTCAGGTTTTGTTCCTTGGGTGAATAATAAGCATACTTATGCTGTCTTGGAGAAGTCTTTAAAAGCAAATCTGAGTTGCCTTAGTGGATGGGATAAACAGTATTGGGTAGTTAACAGTAAGCTGTCTGAAGGTGTGCAGTAAGAAGGAGCCTACAGTGTCTAACAAGAATACTTGAAAACATGGAGGCGGACTGAAAGAGGAATACAGAAAATTAGAACTTTGGGATGCCATTAAAACAAATGGGGATAAGAAAAGAAAGAAAGATGTCGAAAGAAAATGCAGAATCATTTTGTCTGTCCTTGACAAAAACAAATGTGATACCTGAAAGTGAAATATTTAACATGTGAATTTATCATAAAGCACACAAACTCTAGTGGTTTCTAATATGTTCTTTTTTCTGTATAATAGCTAAACCAAAAAGTAAGAGTCCATCAAAATCGGACAATACATTCCCTTTTTTATGCAAACCAAAAACCAAGTGTGGCAGAGAAGGGGAAGGAAAAGGGGCTACTTTTTGCTGAAAGCTGCTGCTGTTCTGAAAGGTTTCACATTCTCATTGTAAAAAAGTTTTTTCACCTTTTTTTGACATTACGCACAGCAGTGGGCACCCAGTTTTATATGTTTTCAGTTCAAAGTTACTGCTATTCTTAGTCTTTGTGATGTTGCTCTGATCCAGTTGATAGCATCTGAATGACAGGTTTTGGCAGATGTGTCAAGAAAAGTTAGTGCAATATAAAATGATCACACACACTCCTTCAAATTTTACTCAATGAGGTGTAGTTTTTGCAGAGACTGTGAATCTTGCAGAAAGTTTTTGCAGAAGTTAATTCAAATAGTGGATTTTTTTGCTGTGAAATATGAACTTAATGTTTGTGATCTGCAATTTATTTACAAATTGAAGTACGATTAGAAAGACATCTTTAACAATAGACTGAAGTTGTATGGGAAAACTTACATTTTGCAAATACAATTTGTCTTTAAGGATAGAAAATGTATTTTTTTCTGTAACCATTATGGAAAAGGACAATTTTTGAATTTTTTTTTTTTTCTAATAATATGTTTGCTAAAAGACAATAAAGTTTTGCCTGTGTGTATGTGAAACCTTTGGCACTATTACTGTGTGAAGTTCTTGACTTTATTTCATGAGAATGCTACTTCTGTGTCTTGTTGATTTATTAGGTCTTTTTGCCTAAAATAGTGATCTTGTCAGCTTTCTTGGTAAACACTTGGAAACTTTTTCTGGTACTTGTGCTGAATGGGTATCTGTATTTGTTGCTTATTCATTTAGCTTGTTAAGACCTCTGAATACCTTCTAAAGAAAGGGGGTGGCTTAGTGACTTAAGGAGTTCATTGTGCCTCTTTGGATATCCTACTTTCTGTCAGATTAGCTAAATACATATTTACACAATATGTATTTTTCTCAGACGATTTTAACGTTTTGTTTGAGTCCAAATACACCAACTTGTCTTAGGAGGTACTTTGAAATTTAAAAAAAAAACAAACAACTCCTTTTCTGGCAAGAAGGCTATAAAACTGCTATTTCATGTTTACTATAACCAAAATAAATCAATGAAAAAAATATAGCTATTAATTTGTTGAGGTGTTCAGATTGGTTATTTGATCTAGGAAGTTTTGACCCGAGATAATAGATGTGTTCCTATATTTGTGAGTTTTATAATATTTCTCACTATCCGGTGTTCTCAGGATCCAGTATTTTGCAGTATTAGCTAGTGTCTTTGCAATACTGCTCATTTAAAATCTGCTTGGTGCTTTGTTCACAGTAGGTACATCCTAGCAGTAGCCTGCGTTTTATTATTAAAATCTGTCATTCCAATCTATTCATGGGACAGAAGATGTTTTATTGTCTTTCAAATATGTTTGATCTATTCCATAACAAGATAAATAAGTCCTTTATAACAAATTAAGCTTGCAGTGTGCTGTAAGCGGTATGTTTACTTAATTTGCAATTGTGCTGTAGGCAAGAACTTTCCTCTTAGTTTGTTCCAGTTGTGTACTCTGTTACAGGCTGGAATGTTATGGCTACTTTTAGAGCATTTCCTGAGCTGATTCATTTTTTCCATTCATCTCTTTGCAAATAGAGGTAAATTTAAAAGCCTTGGAAAACTACTTGAAATTACTCTTGAGAGTAATCGGAGTTATAAAAAAGGCTAGGCTGATAAGGGAGAGTGATAGGTTACATCCATTTTGCATTAGAGCTGACAAAAGGTATGATAAGAAATTGCATTTCTCAGTGTCTGGTTTCTTTAGATGCCATGTGACACTAAACTACGAAATAGCTGGTCTTGACTTCTGACTCCATTTTTCTGGAGACCTTTCATTCAAAAGCTGCATATAAACTATGTAAGCTTAAGGTGTTTTAATTTGCATACGCAAATATTCAGTGAGAAGAAAATGTTCTTTTAAGATAAAGAAATTCAATCACACATCTTGAGATAATTCAGTAGCTGCATACTGACTGACAGTTTTAATTTGATACAGTTTTAAATTTCAGAGAAAAAAGTTATATTGTCTATAATTAACTGGGAGTTCAGTACTCTCTAAAATATTTCTCTCTAAAAGAAAAAACCAGTGTCACAAGCTTAAGAACTTCTAAGGGGTAACCACATCTAGCCACCACCCGGATTCATCAGATGCTGCATCAGCAGGTTGCACAGTAAGGGTACAGGCATAATACTGAGTCAGATATGGGAGTTTAATTTGTTTCAAAGCAGATTTAAACAACAAAGTATTATGATCAACATTTAGTAAATTTTTTTGCATTATTCTAAAATAAAGACTGGTGTTATGTTGTCTGATTTGTGTTTATTGAAGACCTACATTATATTTATTGTAAATAAATATCATATATATATGATAAATAAGCCTTTGGGAGGAGATTAAAGCTCTGTCCCGATCAGGAAAGTGAAGAACTACTATGTATAACAGGCTGCACGAGTGAACATGTGTTGGGTAAGTAGACTGAGGTAGAGAGGGGGAAAAAAAGTGGGAGATAGAAGATAGGTGATCATGAAGTATCATCACTCAGCCTGTGACTGCAGGTAAAGTTGGCCAGCAGATCAATGACAAGAATATTTTCCGCATTAGCTCTGTCTTCAGCACAGCAGCATTACACTAATTTGAATATGTATATCAGCCAAATGTAATAGGTTTCTCACTCTTTTGACAGTTCCTGGTTGATTTTTTCCTGTTGGCCAAGAATTGAGTGGGTGTTTAAAAAGCATGCTTGTATGTAGGTATTTGGAATATATATAGGGTCCTTCATAAAGAAGATACAAGTGTGCAAATGTATATATTACCCGGTGAAACCAAAGATAATTACTATCCAGCATCTGCCAGCATGTTCTGACTACAACAGTAGATTTATATGGGGAAATTCACATACTCTTTTGTGAAAGCGTCTGACCACAGCCATGGTAAGGGGGGTTAGATTGCGCAGGCTCACTGTTTTCTGCAGCAAAACTTGTGTTCAAAGAAGGATTTCATAACTAATGTGACTGGGCTGGCTTAATTACTTCCTTGCCTACAGTTATAACTTTGCCACTCTAGGTGGCAATACACATTCACAGTAAGTTACCGTGAATCTGAAAAATATTTTGGGTAGGCTTTTATTCCACACTGCTACTGAAAATTCAAGCAGTGACATCATGAATGCTAATCATTTCCTTGCTGTGATACATAAGTAAGGGCAGATCAACTCACAAGTTCCTGATCTTAAGGTGACACAAGATTTTCAGCATAACTAGAGTAAAAACATTGTGTCAAGGAGTTTTGATTAATCTCTTAATTCTCTCCAAATCTCATCCCCCAAAGAAAAAGCAAACCAAAAAAGCAACCAACCAAACCCAATTATCAATTTAATACATGGGATTTTGCTGTCACTGCTTTGTATCACTGTTTCCTTTAGTTAGGACAGGTGAACAAGCTTTATTGGATCGTGTATTGGATGGAAACCTCAAGTTGGTGGCTGAAGGCTACTTGAAGTGCCTGATGATAATATGAGGAAGAAAAAGGTAAGTGCTAATCTGTAAGAAATTAACTCACAAAGAAGTATTTAAATGTTTTATATAGATAACTCTGGTGCATGAAGAAAATTAGAGAAGGGAGATGCTTATTTTCCTATTTCCTGATTAAAATTTGTATTTCATGCTTTTAGTATTAGAGAATTTGATGGTGATGTATATTTTAACAGTATATTTTAATTACTATTGCATTCGCAAGTAATAGTTGTAGTCAGTAGTAATTTATGTTTTTAATGTTCTTGGTGAAGTACTATATTCATGACTTCATAGTCACTTCTAAGGACTTAAAAAACCCATTGTTCATTCTTCTTTTAAAGCCATGCAGATAATAACATTTTCCCCTACTGAAGGAAAAAATAGTTTTCTTATTAGTGGTATGTTACCATTTCCAGGGGAAAAGATGTGATAGCAGGATGGAGGTAAAGTAAACTTTTGTTTGTATATTTGCTTTGTTTTTAAAAATGTTATAGTGGATGATTATTTTCCTGATTTTGTTTTGTCTTATTTTACAATAATGAACTTTTGGGAGAAGTAATACAGACTACCTAAGCATTACATTTTTTCCGACTTTTTTATATGAATGCTTGCAGTTTGTATTTGGATTGGAATGTGAAGAACTAAGTGATATATCAAGTATGAGATTGAGAAAATGAAACAAAAATAGCATTGTACTATCTGCAGTGAAGTTTAAGCTAGAGAAAAGCCTTTCCTGCAGAGCTATGAATGGAAATGAGCCATTCATTGTTCTCCTGCACAGGTGAATTTTGTAACATCCTTCGTTTCAGTAGCACACAGATGCTCCTCTATCTATATTGAAACACGATAATTAATTACATTCGATCTATGCAAAGTGTCAAATATCTCTCTGTGAAGCCTGACACTAAATGCTGGATATTTTCTTTTGGTGCTTCAACTTGTAGAGTATGAAAATTGCTTTCAGTTTATTTTGATTCCTGGAATTAAAAAACAAACAAAAACAAAACAAAACACCACCTTATTTTGTTTCTGATTACATAATTATTATGTAAGAATTGCTTTGGCATGAAATAAGCTACCAAAATCCTTTGGTTTCATGATCATCAGTTGGAAACTACAATTTCTAAAAAATCAAATAATACCAAAATGTTGAATCTGTGTATGCTATAATAGTTCTTCTTCTTTTACCTTTATGAAATTGGAGAAACCTGTGATTGAAAAGACAAAAATCTACTTCTGACAAACCTTTGTATTTCCAAATGTGTAATGTGTAAATACAACTTTTAATTGTGGAAATTTAACTCATAAAAATAATTTTGAAGTATGGTTGTGAAATATAGTATGAAAATAAAAATCAGCCACACTACTTTGATGTGATTTTCCCAACAATGGAACTAAATTCACTGCCTCTTCTAGGCTAGTCAGTTTTTCCTCAGAAAAGTACTCTAAGATGTTTTCATATGAGGAAGGAATTTAAAAGAATACTACTTAAAGTATCACCTATGCTGATTGCTGTGATAATAGAAACTGCAGTTTAAAAACACACTATAGCGATTAGCAAACACATTGTATAAAATTATGTAGTGACTAAGACACTGGGTTATGAGAGAAGAATGTTGTTTTGGAAATGGGTGATTGCTGCAGGAAAGAATAAACTTCTTCATTTCTTGAACAGAAGTAAGCCTAAGTTTGCTTTCCTTTTAGGAAAAAAATTCTAGGTACCTGAAGGTGAAATTAGAGCAGCAGCAACAAACAGACAAGTTAATTGGTTTGACTGTTCATGTTATGGTATATTTATATTATTTAGTATGGGATAGCTACTCAAAACACTCTAAAAAGCAATAGTTACCATAACAGTGCTCTGCCTGGCTGACACCAGCATCTACTGGTAACTGCCTGCTGCTTTCAACAGGGGGTACTCAAAGCCATGCTCTGCAGGCTAGGTACAGCTTATAGAGTGAATCTGATGGTTCCCTGCCTTTTCTGCCATGGCTTGGCCATCAGGCTGTACCTGATGGGGAATCCTTGCCCACAATTGCTAGGGTAGCCTGTGAAAGCAGTCATGTGTTTGTTCCTTGCCTGCAGAGCAGTCAGCAGTTTAATCAAATGCAAGGTCAACATGTCACGTGAACATGGATGTGTTTGCAGCCTTTGGAACATTATTGGCACAGACAATAGACAGTATTATTCACCATGAAACTGCCCATCTTCTTGCACTGTATAATCTGGCATAGCTTTAAGTCATGTGTTCTACTCTGAGAATGGGTGTGCTCAGTGTACTTCACAGACATCCTAGTAATTTCAGGTTTTCTCTTGGCTCCAGCCATAGGTCACTGTAGGAAAGACTTCTTTCTTCCTTAGTGAAGCATGGTGCTCCATGTACATTCATCGTTTAACCCTTGATTTTAAGGTATTTGATCTTTAGAGGGGTTTTGTTTGTTTTTTGTGAGGTTTTTTTTTGTGAATAGTTGATTTTTAGGTAAATAATTTTCAGTTAGTTCAAGTTAAAGAGATCAGTCATGTGGATAAGGCTCTTTATTTAGACTTAAGCACAAAGATTTTTGTTTATCTCCTCTAAAGCTCAAGGCATTTGCTTTGACACGTCTTCGAATATGAATACTAACGCAAACCTCCATCTTCCCAGTTCTAACTTTTGTATAGTCCCTATGAGAAAGATACTATAAAAACAAAGGATGTTAAGTGTTTGGAAGGGCCTTAAAATAATTTTGAAGCTAGTCCCAATCCTGCTGCCATGGAAAGGGACACCTCCCACTAGACGAGGTTGCTCAAGGCCTTATCCAGCCTGGCTTAGAACACTGCCTGGGTTGGGACATCTCCAGCTTCCCTGCAGGTCCCTTTCAGATACTGGAAGGATGCTATGAGATCTCTTCTCCAGGCTGCACAGTCCCAACTTTCTCCCTTTGTAGTGGACACGTTCCAGTCCTCTTACCAACCTCATGGCCCTCCTCTGGACTTGCTCCAACAGTTTCATATCCTTACGTTGGGGACACCAGAACTGTACACAGGGTGCGTGACTCCAGGAGAGTCTCACAAGAGCAGAGCATAGGGGCAGAATCACCTCCTTTAATATGCTGGCCACACTCCTTTGGATGCAGCCTGGAATGTATTTGCCTTTTTTTGTGCATTTTGCATATGCATAGTGCTGGCTCATTTTGAGTTTTTCATCAACTATCACCCCCAAATCTTTGTCCACAGGGCTACTCTTGATTACTTCCCTGCCCCACCTGTGGGTGTGTCTGGGATTGCCCTGAGCCAGGTGTAGGACCTTGCACTTAGGTTTGTTGAACTTTCTGAGGTTTGCACTGGCTTGCCTCTCAAGCCTGTCAAGGTCTCTCTGGATGGCACCCCTTCCCTCCAGTATGTTTGACTGTACACTCAGCTTGGTTTCGTTGGCAAACATGCTGAAAGTGCTCTTGCTCCCAGTGTCCATGTCACCAATAAAGATGGTGAAGACTATCAGCCCCATACCAACCCCGGCTTGTGCCTAGTATGAAAAAAACAGGTGAGAAAGCAAAATACCGATTTTGAAAATTTAGAATTAGGATTTGAGAGCTCTGGGGTAATGTCTGCAGGAAATGTCACTGAAGAATCCATATGCCTGTCATTTGACACAGTCCAGGAAGATAAGTCAGGCAGAATTCTTACCTTCTAGGAGTACTCTGAAAGGTGATACTTTTGAAAAATCTGTTGACCACTCTGAGGGATACAGGGAATGAGAGAACAAACAGAGGAGAGGCAATGTTCCCTGAGGACTATTCTACAAAACCTTCCAGATTGCTTATTCTTAGAAGTAGGAATTGTGTTATTGGTCGATAAAGGCTCCCCAGAAATTTGGAGAATTTTAAAGGTGATACTGTTTAGCTACACATATCATCTGAAGAGTGTTGAGGTAAAAACTGGAGTGTTATCCTTTGATCCTGCATCTTCCTTGTGTTTGTCTTCACTGCCTGAAAGGAGGTTGCAGTGAGGCAGATGTTGGGGTTTTGTCCCAAATTACAAGAGGGGACAAGAGGAAATAACCTCAAGTTGTGCCAAGGAGGCTTAGATTGCATATTAGGGTAAGTTTCTTGACTGGAACTGTTGCCAAGCATAAGGGCAGGTTGCTCAGATAAGTGATAGAGTCACCATCCTCGGAGGTTTTTAAAAGATGTGCAGATATGGCACCTAATGACATTGTATAGTGGTGGACTTGGCAGTGCTAGGTTAATGGTTAGTTGATCTTAGAGGTCTTTTCCAATCTAAATGATTCTATGGATCTATAATTGTTGCCCTACAAAAGTACATTGTGCTTCTCTATAAATGTAAAGCATTTAACCTCCATGAGATGGAGGTTACTAGACCTTAAAGCTGCCAAATACACTTCTACACCAAGACCTCTTAGAATGCCTCCACTAATTTTATTACTAATTTTCAGTGAAGAAGATTCAATAATAGAGGCTAGAGACACCATGTGAAATATTGTTTCTCTGTTCTGGAGTGTGATGTCCTGCTGTAGGAAGCAGTATGCTGGGTTCCATGGTACCATCACTGCAAGCACAGAAACTATTTGTGGTTGTAACAAGATTAAATTGTCCTATCTCCTATTCTTTGGATCTATACCAAGGATATTTCAGAATGCCTTCCCGGAGAATTATGGTTGGTTATTTGTGATTGTGACCATCAGGTTGAGGAAACACCCCACTACATTGGTAACTTAAAAAGTCTGAAGTCATAAAAACAATGTTTGTCATAGAATAAGTTCTGCAAACTGTCCAACTGGCTTTAGATAATTCTTCATGCATTCTAATACAACATTAGAATTATATTGAGGGAATTTGAGCTATACTCAAATGTCAATAACTACTTGTTGCATGGGTGACATGCCTAAAAAATAAGATATCCTGTCTGTATGTATTTCAATATTCAAAATGCTTTTCCTTCTTGCTTCCTCTTGAAACACATTATCATGTGAAGAAGTAGATGATTGACATTTATATGTCTGTCTGGGTTTTGTTAACTTTTAATAAAAAAGTAATTCTATTTGTGATGTAATGTTCTCCTTTGTTGGCAGATCAGTTTCTAATATCAGTGTGCATTGGGCAGCAAGAGGGAAGATTTACTATGATCAGATCTGGAACAATCATTGTATATATGCATATATGCATATGTGAAATAAGCAATAAAGCATGATTTAAGCTCATTCCAGGAGGTTGTCTTCACACACTGTATGTTGAAGGGGAAGCAGAAAGCAGAAAATTCTGTTCTGTTGTAGTTTAGAATCTGCATGGTAAAACAATATTTTTTGCTATAATGAACAACATTCTGCCACAGTGCCTTTCCACAGCATGCTAAAGCAGAGGCTGGACAGTCATCATCTGATGAGTATGTTCAATATATCTGCTGCCAGCTTTTGGTCTTTGATTGGCTAATGCTACTTCTTTAATTTTGCTAGATAAAGATAAATAAGCCTGAAGGCAGGCTGATATTTTGATATGAATATGGAGAAGCCTATAAACAGTCTACCAGTTTTATTCCTTGCTCCTCTCTGATACATCATCAGTTCTTGATAGTCTGCTAGGGCACTAAGGCAAAGGTAAAGGTGTGTATATAGTCTTATGAAACTCGGTGTCTTCAGTGTACTTGGACATGATGAAACAATGAAACTGGGAGTTCCCTCTGAAAACAGATTAGTGCATGAGATGTAAATTAGTTTGGGCTTTTTCATTCCAAAGTCTCTATGAACATCCGGTAGATTCTGCCTGATGAAACATGATGGATGGAAAAACCCCGACAGCATTTCAGTGTGCCTTGCTGGATATGAAGTATGATATAATAAAGCTTAGAGAACAGGGTGCATATCTGGTTGCTTATGCCTTTGCAGGCTGCCCATGGAAACAACAAACAAACCCATTCCTCTTTGGTATGTGTTTCTATTAGGCATGTCCTTCTTTGATACTGCTTTTTGGTACACTTGTACTTTGAAAACAATGCAAGGTGATTCATGAATTAATGCAGTCATACTTTTACAAGTATACATTTAACTTACTTAGGACATGAAAAGCAGGAGATGTGATGCACTGTTCCTAATGAGCATCCAAGAACTGAGCTGTCTGCACTGCTTTTGAAGTGACAGCTTAGACTGAAAATAAAAGACTAGCAAAAAAAAGCTTAAAGGATGGACAAGCAAGATAGCACTGGTCTTAAGGTGAGTCTGTAGAAATAAGATTGATAAGGAGAAAACATCTCAGCAGTTCTGATTTCAAGAGAAAACAGGAGAGTACATGAGAGTTATGTGGACTTCGAACTACTTAAGTGGCTGTTATAAAACATACCACATGTGTTTTCATATCAGTGAAGTGCTGAGGAATTGGGTGTGGGAATTTGCAGCAGAAGTTAGTTGGCTTATATGGCTTTTAACAGCAGATTTTTAGGTCTTTGTACTAGGTAAGAAGCGGCAAGACCTGATTTTAGGGAAGACTTAGAATTTCTTATGTCTGAAAGACTGTTCACAACTTAGAAAGAAATGGCAGAAACTTGCAATCAGTGGAATTTGTACATGTAGCTGTGACCCAGTAAGTCCAATGCAACTTCATGTGCTGGGATAGTTGTGTTTCAAGTTCCTTATGGAGTTCAGATTCATATGAAGAGTGGATAGCTGTTACTGACACATCCTATTAAGAGATTTATTTTCTTCATTTATAGACATTGATGATACTAGCAAATTGAGCCAAAAGCTATGTCATCCTGTGTCAGCATAGAAGCTGACGCAGGATGACTTGATTAAGAAAATTTGATTGACAATAATGTAATACATTAAAAAAAAGGTATAGCTAGGTAAAGAATGAACATGATGGTTAACACCTGCTAAAATTTCTAGAAGTCCATTCTGTTATTCAAAGCTCTAATACTTTCTTAAATTGTACCATGTGGGAAATGCAATATAAAACTCTAAAGACAAAAAAGAAATACAAGAAGCAGAAAACCATGTTTGGCAGGGGGTTGGAAACAGTTTCATTATCACTTCTGTCTTTGAAATAATAATTTATATGAAACCATGGGTAAGTTTGACAGCCAGTATTTCAAAAGGCCCAGAGGCACGCCCAAGGACCAAGCAGACTCTGTTTTTTGGGGTGCTGCTGAGACTGTGTGTGTGAGCTGTATTCTCCCTTGTGCTCACAAAGGCTCTGCTCAGGCTCCTGCAGTGGAACAGCGTGGTCTGAAAGCAAGCCTCTCCTGTAGGGAGCAGGAGGCAGACCTGAGCATAACAGAGAAAGATAAAACTTGGCTGAGCAGGAAAATGAGAAATTGAGAGACAGAAAATGAGAGAAACATCTAGAAAGAGCAAGTGGATAGGAAATACAGATAACATGCAGAATCAGATGGGCATTGGAGTTTAAAGTCAATACAGTGGCCAGAAACCAACAAAATAAACAGTAGACAAGAAGTAGATGAGAGAGCAGAGCTGAGAAACCAAAAATCTGGACCCTGGGATTTATTATAGGAAGAGGGTAAATTTGAGATCGGAGGAAATGGAGATTGACTGAAAAGTAAGGTTTGAGAAACAAGCTGAACAAAACAGACTGGAAACAAATTCAGGATAAAGAAGAATGCTGTATGCTTGTTTTATTAGTTTACACTAGGTACAACGTGGTATATTTATTGCAGGGACTTTGTTTGGTTTAATGGCTATGGTCCTTGGGACATTCCAGGGCTCCGGTCATGCAGGGGACATTGGTAACTGTTGAGGGGCTGTTGAAGTTCCTTCTTTAAGTTTTGTCAGTGTGAAAAAAAGTATGTGAACGTATGTGAAGATGACTAGGAGGATCAAGAAACTAAGTGTTCCAAAATTTGGGTTTATATCCAAATTCTATCACTTTATGAAGATTTTAATGAATACACTGGTCACATACTGTTATCTTATTCATTGGTTGTATTCATTGTTGTGAGCTCTAATAATGCTACTGTTCTTTTTAACGTTTTGCTTTCAATAATGTCTTGATTACTTGTGATTCAAGTCTTCATATTTCATAATTCAAAAGAATTGCTGATTTCCTCTTGGATCTTCTTGTTACTTTTATCATAACTTCCACCATTAATTTACTTTTACAGCTTCTTGGAAAATGACTGAGGCATTAGGAGGGGGGCTGAGATGCAGGCAAACCAGAGTCAAAAAGCATATGTTGAGCTCGGGATACACGTGATACTGTCTCTCGATGTGAGAAAAATTTGGCACGGTGGAAGAAGAGCGCAGCTGGGCCCGGAGGGGAGGCGTGTGAGCGGAGATCCGCTCGGCCCAGCCGTCGAGGCTCCCCGGCGGACGGCAGCCAAGGCAGAGCGGATGCTCGCCCTCCCGCATAGGAAAGCCGCGGCGGCAGCGTGCACCTCCCAGGACTGGGGGCAGATAGCAGCTGGCTCACCGAGAAGTCAGGGGTAAAGGACGGCGCCCCGCCCGCCCCGCGCTGCCGCCGCGGGACAAGGATCGCGGTGCCGGGGCATGGCGGCGTGGCGGGACCTGCTGCTGTCGCCGCTGGGCTCCGTGTGCCGCGGGCACGGGTGGGGACGCGGCTGGCAGCCCCCGCACCGCGAGCGCGCGGACCCGCAGGTGAGGGCGGCGCGGCCGGCGGTGACCCCGCTGTCCCCGAGCACGGGCAGTGCCGCGTCCCTGCGCGTCCCTGCGCGTCCCTGCGCGTCCCTGCGCGTCCCTCCGTGTCCTGCACGTCCCTCCGTGTCCTGCCAGGCGGCTGCCGAGCAGCGAGGGATGTGACGGATCCCCCCGGTCGTGAGCCGGCCGCCATCCCGGCCGCGGCTCCAGAGGGGCAATAGCCGCGCCGAGCGGTGCTGGGCAGCCGGCTCGGACGGAGCGCTCGTCTGTGTCCCTCGCCGTGCCCTGAGGGGCGTCCGAGCCAATCCGCTAATGGCATCTGGCTCCGTCTGAAAGTCCAGGCGGCTTGTGGGGAGCAGATCAGTGTTAGCTGACGGCAAAGAGAAGCCCCGTGGTTTCTAGGGACTGTTTTACCAGGGATTTGGTTTTTCTGGGGCCGGTGCTGTTTAGCTCCGTGTATTTCTGCCGGCGGGGACTTGAGTGGTTTCATACAAACACGTGGATCTGCTCGTATTCTAGTAGTTCTGAAAGGCTTTTAGCAAAAAAAGACTGCCCACGCTACGGGCAGGACACAGCACGGCAGTTTTGCGGTAGTGCTATTCCAAATAGCCATGCATGAGCTTAGGCGTAACACGTCAGAAAAGTGCCTCCGGCTTTAGTAAATTGTTGCCACTTTCTACTGTGATGCTGACTGAATGCTTTTGTTTGTTTGCTTGTTTGTTTGTGTGTAGTTTTGGAAGGTTTTTTTCCTGTTTGTTTTTTTTTCTTTAAAGATGTGGCGTCTGTGATTCAGATGTTTGGGATTTAAAAAGAGAGCTCTGCTACTATGCGTCACATTATGAACCTGGATGATGCTTCACACAGATCATGCTGTAGCAACATTGCTGTAGCAAAGTATCTTCTGTATCTTTTCCTGATACACTTGCTGATAAAAGAAACATGCTTACAGTGGAATACTCTTTATATGCCTCTTTACGAACATCATTTTCAAAATACACAATATCTGCTTGTAAACGAATTAAAAATGAACTAGTGTTTTGAGTTGTGAACACCTGAAATTAAACCACAAAATTCTGTTACCAAAACACTGGAGTAGCCAATTTTTAGAGATTCATGTCTTTTCGACCTGCCAGGGGAATTGTAGTGTTACCTATAAGAATCAGTAGATACTAATATGATCCTAAAATGAGTTTAAGGAAACATAATCATAGGGTTTTTTCTCTCTGAGGCATGCTCTGAAATTGTGAAATCAATTTACAGATTTTTGGTAAGTTTCTCTTATACCGTAACAACTTTAAATAAAGCAGTAGCAGGCTTATATAGTAGTGTTTAAAACCACAATAAGCAGCAAATAAATTGCTGTGTTTGAACCAGTTTCCTTAATTGTTTTGTGGCTTGATTAGGAAAAAATGAAGATTTCATGACTGTTGCAAGGTCAGGGCACAGTGACCAGCCAGTAGTGAATGTGTTGAATATATTGTTTCTAGCAGTAACCAGATCAGGAAGAAAACATAAAAGTCATACAGAATTATACCAGAAAAAGACTTTTCTCTTTGAGCTTTACCATCATATTTTTTGTTTTTATAATTTAGGAACAGGCAGCAGATAATTGTTACTTGTTACTGCTTTCCCCCTCTGTCCCTCTGTGACCCTCTAGTGAAAGGCAAAATACCATGTAGTAGCTTTAAAAGAGCAGAAGGCAGGTGGGTTTGAAATGTCTACAGCTCACAAAGGAAAATGTAGTTACAATAAGCATGTCTATCCAGGCATACACATGATTATGCAGCGCAGCCAGTACTGCAGTCTGGGCTGTGGGTAAATTATTTATGTGCCTGGGTTTTAGTTTTCTAACTCGGTGTTGGCACCTAAGAGCATAGGTCCCTCTGGGCCCAGTGAAACCTTATGTACATATTGATTGGCTTTGTGGAGAGCCTCATGGGCCTGGGAACTACACAGTGTCACTCCTCCATTCTCCCCAGGAATTCTTGTTTGCCTCTGCATAACCATGCTGGGAGGTTTCTATTATTTAGAATAATAGAAAACAGGTTTTAATGGCCACGAAGCCAGAATTGTGCTGGATTCATAGTATTGTCTTTAAAGTGGGATTGCAGTACAGGGTAGCATGTCATGGGGAAGCTGCAGCAGTAAGAAGGGAAGGTCAGTCCTTTCTTGTTGCTGTCAGCACTATGCTGAATGTGGCTGCTGTTACAAATAGAATGACACAGACCATGCTGGACTGCTGAATCCCATCTACAATGTCTGACAGTATGGCTGTAATCTGGTCTGTGGAAGCTAAATGAAACTATTTCAGGAGGAAAAATCTGTATGAATTATTGCATTACTCTTCGTACCTATTTTCCTACATGATTAACTCCTTCATCTCTCCTTTTTGTGGTCCAAATTGTCTTAAGTTTATTTTTTACTTAGTAGCACTATGTTAAGTGAAAAGGTGGATCCCTGCACGTGTTTCCTCCATTAGGCTGATCTATAGGTTTAGCTGTGCTCTCCAGGGAGGTGGTAGGTTCCAGCAGGGTAATCCAATTTTTTGAGAACTGCACTAATGAGTTTGAGACTCCTCAAATTGTATGCAGCGAAACAAGAAGCTGAGGTGGCCACAATTTAGCAAGTTTTGATCTTCCCTCCATGTTCCTTTCAGAGAGGCTCTATCAAATGCTGTGTAAACCTTCCTTGATTCTTGTAATATATAAACTTATTACTGTGTAACATACAGTCTAGGTAAAATCTTGTGATCTACTCTGTAGGACTTGAATTACCAGTTCTTTGGCTTTACATTCTCATCTCTAACAGTTTGCCTCAGTTTTGAGGTGGTCATACCTTCACCTCCCAGATGAAAGAATAGAAGCTCTTTTCAGGGGCCATAGCTGTTTAAGTCTCAAAAAAGGCAGGTATCATTAAGCACTTATCTTCATCCTTTCCTGAGGATTGCCATTCCTTTGCATCTCTACTATAGTGCAGTTGCTGGTACATGCAGTTCTAAGTTGTACAGTACACTATGCCTGTCTTACAGGAACAGAATGAGGGATCTAAAAACACTTTCTGAGGTTTCATGGTATTCTTTTTACCAGGACAGAAGCTGGGTGCTGTCATGATGTATACTTAGATGGAGTGAATATAGAGTGAATAAATATCTCTAGCCAGAGATGGGGGGTTTAGAACCCATTGATGATATGACATATTGTTGTCTCTGTTATCTAATCACAAGTCCTTTGCTTGCTAATAAAATTGGTGCTTCTGGTTTTTTGTAATTATTAAGTCTTAAAGATGAGAGTGGAGGTCAACCCCCTCTCAGTATTATCAGTAATGGAAAGGTCTGCAGAGGAACTGTGTTGGGGCAGATGCTTGCCTCCCAGCCTTCAGTGGTTCCAGTTATAGTGGTCTTGAACTTGGCAAGCACCATGGCTGCACCCTGGTGGTGTGAGAAAGTTAATGTTTTCATTATGGAAGTGTTTTCCTAGTGAACATGTAGTGCTAGATATTGCACATGGGTGACTGCAACTTGTTTGTAACTCTGAAGGGTTGTTGTCACCATAGTGTCACTTTAGGCTGCATTGTTGAGGTCAGGCTATAGAAATAAAATTTTTACCAGCCTGGCTGTGGCCCAGGCTTGATCAGCCTTAGTCCTATCAAGTCCTATAAACCAGTGCATTTGGTCACCTGGTATTGATACAATTTAACCCCTGAAGAGGCATAGCAGAGCTTCTACTAGTACATCCCAAGTGTTTATGAAATACCTCCATCTCTCTGCCTGCTGGCCACTGTTTCAGAAAATCTGGGTGCTTCAGAAAGGTGCTGTGCAACCTCAGCCCTCACAGTGAGCTCGTCCTGTCCGTCCTCCTTACAGCACCCTCCTTGCCCCTGCTCTGGTCCTTCTCTCATCACTTGTGCCACCACAGCTCATGAGACCATCCCAACACACATGCAGGCATCCTGGTGAGCAGAGAGTCCTCCTAGAAGGCTGGTTGGCATTTGGAGCTGCCACTCAAGGGAGAGGAGCTGTCATCAGGGTGGAGCGGGTAGGAGGGCATGCCTTGGAACATAGCCTGCCTGCTGGGAGCCTGGAGCCACGGCCCAGCTTTGTGCCAGGAGGGCAGTGCTGGCTACCAAATCATTCTGTGCAGCCTGGCTTAAACTGCAATCACAGATGCTTTTTTCTGCCTGGCCCTGGTGAAACCCAAGCCTTCGGGAGTCCCTTTGGTCACTGTTGCAACCCCCAATGAAAAAAACAAGGGGATAAACCTGGCGTGGTGGAATACATCTTGAACATGAGGCTGAAGGTGCAGAAAGACCTGGTGGAGAGCTCAAGGACATGTCCAGGTGGTCTCTGGGGCAAAGGGGCACAAGGAGGCAATGATGTGAGCAGGCCCCAGTGGCTGCTCCCAGGCCATGGCTGGCTCTTCCTCCAGGTAGTTGGTGGGTCTACAATGTTTGATGGGTTGATGATGTGACTTACATTTAACTGTGAACCGACATGGAAAAAGAAAACTTTTTTTTGGAAGGTAGTGTGGAGGACAGAGCTGAGGAGAGAGGTAAGACATGGCCAGGTGAGAAATGCAGAGGTGGGACTGACCATACCTTCAGCCTCTTCAGAAATCACTCAAGATGTGTTTGCTCTTTCTTTGTAAAATGCAATTTCAGTTCTGTGATCTGTTTTGTAGTGTGTACAAGGGCTGCTGTATGCAGCTGTCAAACCTAAGAAGATTTTGTTACTGTGTGAAACAAGCAATGGAGCAAAAATAAGAATTTTGATAGAAGTGACAGTGAACATTCATATGGCCCCAGAGGAGATCTGTGTGGATTGCTCACATCATGGAATTATAGAAGCACAGAATAGTTTGGATTGGAAAAAACCTTAAAGATCATCTCGTTCTAACCTACCTGCCACCTTCCTCTAGAGCAGGTTGTCAACAAAGTGTGACTTCCTGGAGTCTTTCATGCTCCCTTCAGTTAGAAATTTGAAACCTGCATTTGCTTTTTACATCAGAAATTTTATATATATCTGACATTTAGAGAGTCACCTCTCCAGTCAGCATTAAACCCTGTGTTGGGAAAGCATAAAACAAGCAAAAGAAAGCTCTGATATTTACTATCAGATGATTTTTTTTCTCTTCCTCCTCCTGGTTTAAACTAGGAA
The DNA here is from genome assembly GCA_013400275.1 of Rhadina sibilatrix. NCBI lineage: Eukaryota > Metazoa > Chordata > Aves > Passeriformes > Phylloscopidae > Rhadina > Rhadina sibilatrix. The sequence continues at coordinate 64,119 of VWYO01021362.1, read as the reverse complement.
GACCTTTGTGCTCTGCGATTTTGAATCCTTTGATGAAAGAATGCATTTATCACAGCAATGGGTGATTGACCTCTGCAATTGCTTATTGCTAGGTAGGTGAGACCCCATTTTAAAAACAGCAAGTAGATTAGCTCTTTTTGCAGGTGCTTAACACTTGTTACTACAAGAACTGTCTTCCCATGACTGGCTTTCAAAGTAGAAATCTGAATGAAACTTGAAGCATTGTATTGACCTTCTGAATAATACATTTGAAATATCATTTTCCTTTGGCTTCCTGGATTTCCACTTTAAAATTACTTCCAACAAAATAATTTCATCTGGGATATGTAACTGGCTTTGAATATTTATCACTTTTTGATTATATTGTATTAAATAATTGAAAAAAATCTGAAATGCCTGACTTTCTTTGGGACTGACTTCCAAAATATTGTTAGTAAGACAGGTAGGCATGTCCATTAAAAAAAACTATTAAAATTTTGTCTCCAGAAGAGACACAGTAAAATAAGGCATGGTTATATTTAAAGTTTTATAATAATTTTCAAATATAGTTTGGATTAATTTGCCATTTCTTCCTCTGTTACCGGTGCCTGCTCTTATTTGCTGTGTGTTTTAGGCATCTGCTTTAATTTATTCTGCAATTTGAACCGTTTTCCATCAATTAAAATCTTTAGAAGATGTATTTCTGTATCTTTATATATGACTAACTTGTTCAATAATCCATGTTTTAAGCTGCTCATTGAGCTGGTTTTTTAAGAGATGATACACAGTGTTATATTATATACAGTGTCTGAGTAAACCAAATGTAAGCTTTTAGCAAGGTGGCTGCCATCAGCCATAAGCACAGATTTTTTATTACGTGTATGGGCCGCAGTTACAAAGCAGCCAGATCCAAACGTTGTCCACAATCACCATGCTTCTATAATAGTGGGTTTTGGACTGGTCTGCTTTAGGTGTAAGGCTGAACTACATGTCACATCACAGACAATTTTGCATTTGCCATTGAAGAAACCTATTTTTAAGCAATTTGCAGGTATCTCCAGCTAGTATAGGATTTCTAGCAATGTTTTTGAGGCCTGTTTCAAGGATAGAGCTAAGGAATATAAATTGTGATTTGACATTTCTTGTGTTTATTTTTTTGGAAAATCCTGAGCTGCTGGCAGCAGTGTTAAGGTGAGGTTTTGTGTGTCCTTCCCCACTAGTCCAGTGCTATGGGCTCTGCAGAGGGACAGGTCTGCTCAGCCCCTCTATCTGCAAACCAGGAGTTCCTCCACAAGCACTTGCCTTCTGAACTGGGTGTGCTCTTGCAGCAGCACTCTTTGATGTGTTTTTCTAAAACATTGCATGTTAAGGGATAGCAGAAAGCTTACTTGATTAGTTACTAAACTTAAAAAGTAGAAAGTAATAAACTAATTAAAGGTCTAATATTCCAGACTAAGCTAAGATTTCCATCAGTTCATTGTTCTCTGTGAGCCAGGAGTTAAGCAGGAGCTTTTTTCATAAGGAGGGTTTTGGTTTTAGTATTTCCTGCGTTTTGTTGTCATTTGTATACATATTGGTATTTGTTGTGTTGTGTGGTCCACTCTGGATCAGAAGCATCACATCAGAAAGCCCATTAAAGTCAAAGGGCTTTTGTTTTTTTGGCTAAGCTTGAGTTCAAAATAGTGGAAACAGTTTTATGAGCCCTTGATGCAAGACCCTAATCCAGAAAATCACTTAAGCATACCTACTTAGCTTTTAAGTACAGTTGATTAACTGGGAAAGAAAATGCTATAGCACTCTGTGGAGCGAAGACTGAATTTATGTATTTTTGAAAAGCCAACACGCTACTTTTGTTATGAGGAAAAAAACCTTAAAGTCTCTCTTCAGAATGACTGATGAGTTACAAGGAGTTCTGTTATCCTTCTCTGACTTAGGTCTGCATTTATCCTGCAAGCACAGGTGACCTCTTGCTAGTGTTTGTACTGTATTTGTGAACACCTAAGAATATGTTTCCATTGCATGAGTTTGGTTACTAGGAAATAATCACAGAAATTCTGCTGTGACCTGAAATTATATACTGTCTTTAAAAGGGGAAATATAGAAGCTTCTCAATGTTACTGAATCTGTAGTCTGCCTGGAAAGGCAGTTTGAGATTAGCTGATAGCTGGTTTATGATTTGCCATGGTAGACAGGTGAACAGTGGAAGCATTCAAATGAAATTATTTGCACAATATTTTTTCAAATCTTAGTGAATTTTAGTGATGAAAATTTTCTGGTGAATTCAATTGCTAATAATTATGTATTTCCACAGATGTGCAGAACCTTGAACACTGGGGCAAAGAAGTAGGTAAGAAAGACTGGAAAAGCAAAAGGTGCCAGTTAGTAACAGATGCACCAAAGTATTACAGTGATAGAGATCAGAGGAACCAGAACATGTCTGTGTTACAGAGCCAGGTATGACAGGGTAGCCTGAACAAAAGGGAACTCTAGAAGAGGCCATTGAAAACCTCTCACGAGTCCATATTTTACTGCATGTGACCCTGGAGTTTTGCAATGTTCTTCTACCCTAAGTGGATCCATAGTGGTGTTCTTTGTTTAGCAATTGTTATATTACTTCATACCATAAGCATGCATGAAGTGGATGCTGAACCACAAAGTTCCTGCTCTGAAAAGCTTATGTGAGACAGTGTGTTAAGTTAGAAATCTCTTTAATGCTGGCAGTAGTTTAACCAGCTGGTAATGAAGCCATGTAGAGTTTCCAGAGGTAAGGAAGGGTTCAAGAGATACCAGTGTGTTTAAGCCCTGAGCTCTTGTGAAATAGTCTTGAATACTAGCTTACAGGAACTCTGGCTGCATTTCAGGTATCTAATGTTACTACAAGGGACTTGCTGTATGTGAAGTTAATTTTGAAAGAGTTTAAGATATTTTAGGACACTGCTTGCAGTGGATTCTTGCACTACCTGTAATAAGGGGAAGTCCTTTCCCTCCTCTGATGTATTTGAATAAAGGTTGGTCACAGGTTGCACCATACTGACTTCTCAGAGACACCTGAACATTTTACTTCCCTTGCTCACAGGCACTAAAAGTCAGTTTGGATCTTTCAGGTATTTCTGATTATTGCCATCATCAGTAAGGCTCTTTACAGGTACTATATGCTTGAGAACTGAGGCGATTCACAGAATCACAGAATCACAGAATTCTATTAGCCCCGTGATCATCTGTTGCTTTTTTTAAAGTGTTTGCTTTCATCTAATAATTTTGAGAGTAAGAAAAGATTGTAAAAAAGCTGTATGTGATGGATAACTTTTATTTTTATTTTTTTCTGAAATTTTGACAAACCAGTTCAACAATGCAGAAGTACTGGCCCTAGTAGTTAAGATCCTTTAGAAAACCCCAGATCTTTGGAAGTGACATTGTGTACTGGTTTCACTATGCACAGAGTGCAGAGCTGAGGTATGGTGCTTGACAGAACTTTTCAGCTCTTGAAGTACTGTTTTGGCTAAGACACTGTGTTTCTCTGTTATCAGTACAAATTTGCTGCAGTTTCAGTAAGCTACTTACAACTTGATTGTTCTGCCTAGTTTCCAGCACAGCTGTACTTTGCCTAAATGAACTAACCTGTTATGTAAACTGGCTAGTTGTTGTGTGATTTCTAATTATCTGCACCTGTCTGGAGCTACCATGTATCTTTTTAATGTATCATTAAAAGCAATGGCTCTTGTTTTGTCCAAAAATTGATTGTGTTTCAACAATAGATGAAATTACTCTGCCACAGAGAGGTGTGCTTTTTAATTTTCTTTTGCAAGGAATTGAGCAGTCTCCAGAGCAGCATGGTGTTTAACTAGGAAATATGCATATCTGTGCCTTTCACCCTAAAGTGGGCATAAGTACAGCTAAGGATACTCAAAGATTGTTGTTTCATATTGACAGTGTACCCTAGTTTTCCTGAATTTAGTACTTGACCAGTGAACAGTGCTTATTGTCCGGTCTTGAAGGAGCTGAATGTTTCTTGCAGCTCTTGGTTTAGTAAAGCTATTTTCAGAGCAGGAGGAGTGTACATTAACTCCCTACTTAGCAGTGTTTATTTGTCGCAATACCTCTACAGGCTTTGACTTTGGCAAGGCTTTGCAGGGGTGGTAGTGGGGGGATGTGTTGGCTGAGGCAGAAGGAAGCAGAAATAAAAATTGAAGTGTTCACATGTTTTTGCTGGATGGTGAAATTGGTGAGAGGAGCAGCACAGCAGGGGTTGACAGGGCTGCCTTGCCCTGTCCCTGGAGGTTGGTGAGCAAAGCTCTGTGCACCGGCCCAGCCACCCCAGGGAGATGGTGGCACAGTCGCTCTCCTTGCTGATAGCACTCCTGCATTCTGAAGGACCTCTGTGTTAGGCTGGGTTTTTAGGTTTTTGTCTGCTCTCACTGTTCAACAGAAAGAACTTGAAAGAAGTGGGTGGTGTATATGTTTCCCTATGTTTTACACTCTGGCCTCTTTCTTTACTTCTGGAAACCTTAATTTTTGAACATTTTGACCTGACAGTGTCCCTTTAATACCATATTATGCAAGGATCTCAGACATTAAAGATATTGGAAAAGTGATTAAAAGCAATTTTCTAAAAACTACTCATGTGCCTTAAATTTCAGAGCCAAACTCTTGCCACTCCACTGACTAAATCAGTCTAGAAATCTCCAAAGCCTCTTCTGTAGCAGGGAATTATAAGCAGCAAACCTAATCCTCAGACTGGTGAGAAAAGAGAAGCCAAAACTCCCAAACAAATGTCTCAGGACCTCCTTAGAGGAAAATCAGGAGGAAACCTGCAATATAAACTTGGCTTCAGGTCTTCGGTGTATCAGAGCAGAAATTTGCCAGTCAGAAGGAATATGTAGTTGTATTTTTGTCTCCTTTCGGATTTGGTGGTGAAAAGGATAAATGTCGTTGATGGCTGAGGTATAGGTACTGTAGTGACAGGAAACATTTTGATTTGTTGTTGAAATTTAATTAAATTATGACAGTTTTGGAATATTAGTCAGAGTTTTGTCAACAGAGATGTACATGCTACAGAAGTCTTTTACAAAACTGGGAATCAAGAGCTAGACTAGAAAAGTCTGCAGTTCAGAATCCTTCTCTTCTTATTTTTACTTGCCCAGGCCTGAGGTCATGGATGACTGTAAAAAAGTGTGAAGTTTCAAACCCCATTTCCTGATGATACAATCAATCTAAAACCCTAAGTAAAGCCTTAGATTAAGAAATCAGTGTGAAGGTTCTGCTGTAAATTTTACAGACTAAGTAAAGATTTTACCTATAAAAATTGAGAATAATTACATAACTAAGTCCCAGAGATTTCAAAGTTGAGCATCCAACAGTTACTGTTCCTTTCAGAAAATTCAATCCTGATAGACCTGAAGAGAAAGGTTCAAAGACTTCCAGTGAGATTCACTGAAAAAAATCTGTGTGCCATAGTAGCTGTTCAGTTTTCTGAGGGGTAACAGGCTTCACTGACACAGCACACCAGGAGGCAGTGGAGAAAGCCCATCTGTCCTGCACCCTAAGTGCTAGGTCTTGGTCCCTGCTTTTGCATTTCACTGTAGATCTAGTATAGCAAAAAAATAACCAGAATGCATCTGTTCTTGACTTTGTGAAGAAAAATAAAAGGACTCAACCATCTCTTTCAGGTAAAATTAAAATCTTCCTTTTTTTGACACAGCTTTAATATTACAGTTTGCTAGCCTTTTGGCAGAAAGAGACTGCAATTCTTAAAGCAATTTTGATTCATCTTTTCCAGTTTCTCTATTGTACATGTGTTTGACAGAACATCTAAACAATTTTCATGGTGGCAATAAATTTAAATATTGATCTTCTTGGGGAATTCTG
>VWYO01021362.1:46993-58237 GCA_013400275.1 Rhadina sibilatrix | reverse complement strand
AGCTTGGAGGTGAAGGGCTATGACTGTCCAGAGCTGTAGCTTCAGCTTGTAGTCTTACACCTAACATGATGGGGATAATTCTGACTTATCTATATTCAGCCATATTGTTATTACAGCGCAATTTTTGACATTGTGTTCAAAAGTTTAGGAGTGCATTTATATTTGAAATGTCTTTTTAGCCCCCCAAATCTTGGAGTGAAGAGGTCTTCAGTAAAAGAGAATGTGCATACATTATTCCCAGCTCAAAAGATCCACACAGGTAAAACAAGGAATTTCTCTCTCTCTCTCTCTTTTTTTTTTTTTTTTTTTTTTTTTTTTTTTTTTTTTTTTTTTTTTTTTTTTTTTTTAAAAAAAAAAAATTTTTTTTTTTTCCCTGTTACATTTAAAAAGAATCAGAATATTTTTTATGGCATTGTGTTTGGTTTGGATGGTGTTTTTTAGTGTGTGGGCCAATGATTGCTTGTCTATGGGTTTTCATGGATCCCATCACCAGTCTGTTTCAAATAAAACTGTTTATTTCAATTAGAAATTAGCAGCAATTAACCTTACTATGCTTCTTAGATTTGTTGTTCTCAGTCTGGTAACCAAAACAGGTGTGGTATCCAATTAAGAAATTGAGTTACATGGGGTTACTGGCGCACCATTTTTTCCCTACCTCAGAACAATTACTGCTGCTGATCACATCTTCTGATACAGGAATTTCTGATCATATTGGTGTAGAGTATGAGAAGAGTAAGGAAGAGATCAAATCCTCAACCTGTGCTTTAGGACCTGAGGGGGCAAATACAACTTGGCATTCTGCATTATGTGTCTAGTGGATGGTGTGGCCTAGATAAATTTGAAGTGATCATGTTCTGAGAATGTAAACTTGTAATTTTGATCACATGGTTTTGAACACATGAATAGTGCAACATATGTAGATATGATATGATAACTCATCTATGAAATGCAGATCTGACACACAGTCTGAGTTGTGAAATGCCAAACAAATCACTAAAGTTATCTAATATATTTTCCAGGGGTTAGTGGTGGAGATGACAGCCTGTTTTAATGTTGATGAGAGTTCTTTCACTGTTGAATTGATACTGTAAAAATAGCATTAAAGCTGTCTTATTTTACACAAGCATACATTAATTATCCACCTTTTTATCACAGATGTCCTGCAGGATGCCAGGTGTGCCATAATTTAATCAGGTAAGAGTGCATAAATATATATGTACTATTTTTATAGTGACCTAGTCCTAGTAATAGGCAATCCTAGTCAAGGAAGCAATGACAAGAGAAATATCCTTGTTTTATGGTCAGAGCAGTATTTCTAGGAATGTGCTGGAGAATGCTTAGCATAAATATAAGTAGAATAAATTGTGTGATAACTCTTGATTTATTGGCAATAGAAAATTCTACCCAAGTATCTTGTGTGCATGATTTTGTTTTAATCTTCTTTTAAGGAATGAAAGCCAGAAATGTGTCTTTAAATGAGAGTCAATTCCAGCTATATCCCAAATTATATGAAAGAGAGCGAGTCTATAGCAGTAGAGAATGGTGAGAATTATGGGAAGAAAAAGAAAATGAAGGGAGAAGTAAAAGTGTAAAAGAAACATCCTTGACAATAGGTTTTTTTGAAGATTTTTCATCTTCTCTGCAGTGAGGATTCTGAGTCTCTGCGTTTGGGAAGGCAAACAACAAAAAATTCATGACTTTGGTGCTTTTAAAATGAAGGATTTTCTCAGGGAAATTGTATTTTGTGACCTGTATTAATTGGTTGCTTTCAATCCAATATTCGTCATTCAGATGGTATTACCATACACCATACATACATATATTTTGGTACTATATATTTATGATAATACATTATCAATTATTGAACAAAAAGTTCAACTTACATTTGTTTTGTGTTAAGGGCATCTGATGGTTGAGGCAATAGCTGATGACTATCAAACTTGTGTCAAGTAGTCCCGTAACTTGTGGGATAACATGGTTATCTGTCTTTTCATTATGCTGCACATCTCATTTTGCTTCTAAGATTTACAAAAATCATGTTTATCAAAGAGTAAACAAATTACTCCCGAAATCAAATTATTCTAAAGAGCTGGTGTACAAAATGGTGCTGGCATTGCAAGGCAATTAATTTGTGTTTCTGTTCAGAAAATGTGATCTCTGTCTATGAGAATGGTCTCGTGTATATCTTGTTTTAGAGCAGAAGAATAGATACTTAAAGATTTTTGCAGGTCTTCCAAGAGAAGAAATGCAGAGGACGTTTTAATGCTATCTGCTAACCTGCAGATACTCACCTGGGTATCTACAATTAAAGTTACATTGTCCTTCAAAATAGAGTAGTTTAATTTCATCTTAATCAAGACTACTGCAGTTCTGTAGTTCCCCCCTTCTCCCCCCTCAGAATAACCATGTTGTTAATTGATCTGGGAAGACCAGTAGTACAAAAAATAAACCATAGAAGTAGAAAACGAAACCAAGATTAGCTTTCACCAAATCAGCCTCCTAGTCAAACATAGTTTAGCTGCATAAATGTGAATACAACACTAGGAGAGCGAGGAAGAGAAACAGGAAATGTGCACTCCATTGGATGGATTTGTTTTTTTCTTTCGCCTTTCTCTGTCAAAATATCCTTTGTGTTTTATCTTGTAGTTTTTGCTGAGCATTTTACTTTTATCTTTCAGTTTTTGCTGAGCATTTTCATGCTGTTTAGATTAATGTAAATCCAGTTTGTTGGTCTGTCTATGTTTGCGGAATGTGTGTGGGTGCCTAATGTGCAATTCAGTCAGCCCTTATCTTGCAAGTATATTTTCCAAATGTTAACTGTTCTTTTCTTCTTGAATATCTCAAGATGTACAGAGAGCTTTGTTCTAGGAGAATTTTTCTGTTCCTAACAAGAAGAAATAATTTCCATATGGTTGTTATGACTGGTTATATTGTATTTATTAGATGAGCAATGAAACAGGTTTGTGGCCTCCTGAGTTCTGTAGTCTTCTGCAACAGTCAATTAATCACGCGGATATACTTGATGCCTACTATAATTTGACCTAATATTGTAGGCAAATAAAATCTCTTAATGATTTCTTTTGTAGAGAACTTCCAAAGTTTGCAAGCAGTTTGTGAATGGAAACAGTTTGTGAATGGGTTATGCAACTAATTTGCTAATTCTAAGTAGAATTACTCCATTTAGAAGTTGCTAATCAAATTTGAGTAACTTACTTTGTCCATGCTCCCCTGGTGAACTAAAATGAGTCTCTATCTACTCTTCTGTGCAGTACTCACAAAAGCACCCCAGACAGCAGGTAGAATGGACTCAGTATACAAGTATTCAGAAGTGAGGTGTCCGTTTCCTGCATCCTTTTATGTCTGAGATATTCTTGCAACTTGTCTATATATCTCACCTTTAAGGCATAAGTTTTAGACGCAGCTTCTAAATTGGTGCCTGTTAGGACACTGGATATTGTAGTCTGACCCCTGCAGTTACTTTTACTTCAGTGTGGACCCTTTGGGTTTTCCCTTGTTGCTCAAAGCGTGACTTTTCCAGCAGCCTGCTTTTATGTTGCTGATGATGCCCCCACCTTCTCTGGTAGTTCAGTGAGCTTTTGAGGCAAAAAAGGCAAAGTCATTGTAAACATACTTTGTATCAAACCATATCCATATATCCATAGGAACACAGAGTAACTCAGGCTGTCAGGGACATGGTCTGTGGGATGCTCTGCCAGGGAGGGTCAGAGGAGGATGCTTCACTCAGACGTGTGAAACCCCCAAGGGTGGAGATGACCTACCCTCCCCAGTTCCTGACTCAACCACTGAGTTGTTTCCAGAAGAAAAATTCTTCTTCCAGCCTCAGACTCCTGTGTTTCCGCTGTGCTGCTGCCTCTCACCCTCCTGCCATGCATCATTGAAGAGCCTATCTGCATCTTCTGTATCCCATCCCATCAGTGCTGGGTGTGTTGTTGGAGCCCCTGAAGCCATCTCTCATCCCAGCAGAACCACCCCATCCAAAAGTCTCCTTTCAGAGATCAAGGACTCCAGCCCCACCATCTGTCACCAGAATAGTCACTCTGCCCCGAAGCCTCTCCATTTTGCTGATATTTCTTCTGTGTTGTGGACTGAAGTTGTTGTGGACTGAAGTCAGAGGTGGTACCCAGACAGGGGATGACAAGCCCCAGGCAGAGGGGATGGAACCTGCTGTCCCCTGTCCTTTGGGCCATGTCCTGCTCATACCACCCCAGGCACCTCTGGCCCTCTCTGCTACTCAGGCACAGGGATGACCATGGCTTAGCCCACCAACACCCAGGACCATGTCCCAGAGCTGCCCCACCCCACAGGTTGCACATTCCCTCCATTCCTTTTTCCAGGTTGCAGGTGGACAGGCTGGACAGGAATGACCATGAGGTCATTCTTGATACTGGCCTATTGGCCAGCCATGTCCTCACCTGCCAGCCTGTCACCCCTCCCACACTGTAATGTCACAGCCCAACTACAGAAGCCTGTTGAGAGCAAAAGCAGGTGCTCTCCTCTCATACCCACAATTACATTGCAGAAGGTGGTGAGGTGGGTCAGGCATTGATCCTTGCTTTCTGCTTCCTGTCACTTTCTCCTCCTTCATGTGCCCAGGTGTGGACTCCAGGAGGTCTCATCCCTTGACTTTTTCTCAGACTTATAGCCAGATGTCTGGCCTGTTGTTCCCCAGGGTGGCTTTTGCCTGTTTTGATGCATGACATTTGCCTTTCTCCAGTTAGTGGGGACACAGATTTCACAGCCTTGGAATCTGGCTGTATAGGGGCATCAGCCACCTCCCTCAGCACCCTGGGGTGCAGCCTGACTTGGGTGAAACAAGTGCTCCTGTGCTATTCTGCCTCAAACATCATCTCAGCCTGCTAGTGCCACTCCACCTTGAGCCCTGCCTCTCAGAGTGTAGGAGGCTTCCTTCTCCAGTTTGCTTTTGCAGAGCATTGAATCAAACAAATGTAATTTGCCTGTGTTGAAAAATGGAGTGCAGACCTAATTTCATGGCTTCTGGGTATCGAGAAGTACCTTACTAAAGCAGCTTGCTTCTTGCATTTCCTTTGGGTTGTTTTGGGGTTTGGTTTTGGCTGGATGGTTAGTTGGTGGGTTTTAAAAAATCTATTTCTCTGTCACCAGTTAGTTCTCTCTCATCTCCACTGAAAACTCTCCCTTTTAGAATTCACATCTCCAGAGTCTTGCAGACGTTTACATGTAACCTACCCCTAAATGGACAAATGGACAGCTGAGGCAGTCGTTGCGTTTGGGTTGTTGCAGGATGTTTGGTTTCTTAAAAGAGGAAAAGTGAAGAATTTATCTCCATTTGCTAGGGTATATTAACTTCTGAAATGTCTAAAGGAGAACTGGGTTGTCAGCTGTCACTATAAATTACACTGAAGTTAATCCTGTAGAAGACACTGAAGCCTGTTGAAGCCTGTGTGAGAGTCATGATTGAATTTGGAATCTGGGTTATTATTCCAGATGCAGACCTTTAGTGCTAACTGAGTTTCTGGTGTCTTTCTGTCCTGTTTCTGCCTAGGAGAGGATTAATTATTTGCAGAAGCCAAGAAGGGGCCTGACTAGGACCCAGAGGTTTTTTTCTACTGCATCAGGTCATTGCCTAGGCTTGGGGGGAAGGGAATCTCTCCTGGGGAGGAGGGGTCCCTCCTGGGTAGAGGTAGTGTGGTCTTGTCTATTGTCAGGGGCTTTCCCTGTGAATCATTCCCTTCTTGTGCCCCTTGCCATCAGTTTGTTGCTATAGTTCATTTCCTTACCTCGTTGCTGTTTCCAGCAAACTGTTCTTATCTTAACCCATGATCTTGACCTTCTGTGGCTCCAGTTGTCCTCTCCAGCCCCAACAGGGGGAAAGGACAGGGGGAGGAGGTGTGAGCACATGGTGTGTGGTTTGACATGTTTCAGTGGGAACACTAAATTGAGGAATCACAGAATCACAGAATCACTAGGTTGGAGGAGACTTTTAAGATCATCAAATCCAACACATGCCCTAACATGTCAACTAAACTATGGCACTGAATGCCATATCCAGTCTTTCCCTAAACACATCCAGGGACAGTGACTCCACCACCTCCCCAGACAGACAATTCCAGTGCTTTATTTTCCATTAAAAAAAAAAAAAATCCTAATATCCAATCTATATTTCCCTTGGCACAGTTTAAGACTGTGTTCTCTCATTCTGTCAGTTGTTGCCCAGTGAAACAATCCCACCTTCCTCAGTCGTTCCTCACAGGGTTTGTGCTCCCAGCCCCTCACCAGCCTCGCTGCCTCCTCTGGATGTGCTCAAGCATCTCAAAGTCCTTCTTAAACTGTGGAATACTGTTCCTAGAAAATTAGAGCCTTATTTGGCACCTAATGTTCAGCAGGAAGAGCTGAGATAACAAATGATCAGCTCAGAGCCCTTGTAAACAAATTTGATCTCAGTATTTGTTGCAGTAGGTATGGAGCCGCTGGTCACAATGTTACTAGGTCTGTTTCTGTGGCTGTGGTACCCAGTGCCGGGTGTGTTACCATATGCTCTCCTTGGAATGCTCTCTTTCTAAGCAATGGGAAGCATCAAGATTGCTTTGTTGCTGTACTGTGCGATATCAGTTTATGGCATCATAGCATCAAGGGCAATGAAGGTCATTGTGGTGTGTATTCAGTGTTGGTCCCCTACCCTTATTTTGGGTGCTACCTTTGGGAGTCGATTAATGAGTCCATGGGGAGAAGAGGGGAGGATGATTTTCTCCAGCTTTTCATTCCCTTTTCCTCCTTCAGTCCTGTTACAACAGCTTTGGAGAATTTTGAATTTCTTTCGGATGTTGAGGAAACATTGTTCTTGTTACTAAGTCTGCCAGATCCCCCCATATGGTCCACATCATGGTTAGAGTCAAGAAAGAGGCTTCTGGGTGCTTATTCAGAGTTCTGCCCCAAGGCTGGACAGTCATGAGTGGCATGCAATGTGGAAGGACATGCACCAGTATTTGGAAGACTTCTGCAGTGATTTGGAAGTTCACCCCTGAACAATCACAGGACCCTGTTAATATGATAAAATACATAATGTAAAAACACTGTAGCAGTTCCAGGGAGGTGTGAAGTTATGCAACGTGCTGGGCTCTGCTCCTTATCGAACACTGCTCAATATGGGAAAGTGCCCCCAGGGAGAGGACAAGGAAAGCAAAGCAAGAGGCACTGTGGCCATTCAACTGCAGCTGAACCAGAGGAACAGCCAGTGCCAGCAGCTGTTGCTCCTACAAATGAAGAAATCCAAGACCAAATCAGTTCATGTAGTAAGGGTTGAAGGGGAAATAGGGCCCTCATGACAGGAGGAAAAAGGGGGCCAGATCCCCTGATCGTTATCCCTGGGTGAGCTCTGAGATATGTGAAAAGATTTCAGCTGCCAGTCAGGTGACCTGGCTACTCTGATGCTTGGGTACTGTGGCTCATAATATGAAACTAGGTAGTAATGAAACCAAGCAGCTGGGATCCCTGTCCCAGGATATGGGCATTGACAAGGAAATTGGGAAGAGGACAGAAGCTCTCAGCCTTTGGAGATGATTCCTGTCAAGTATGAGAGAAAGGTACTCTCTCAAGGATGATCTTGAGAGATGTACAGTAGTGCACCCAGGCAGGTGTGACACCATGGAGGAAGGTACCCAGTACCTGAGAGAACTGGCTGTGCTGGAGGTAATCTCTAGGGATTCAATTAATGTCCAGTCCCTGTAGATCCAGATGAGGTCCAGTGTGCACCATCCACGTGGCAGAGGTTTGTATGGGGCACATGATCATCGTGCACCAACTCATTGGTATTGATGTCCATGAAAGGAGGCATGGAGCCATGCTTCAGGTAACTACTGGATTCCAGCAATATGAAGATGATTTTTTTGTTTCCCTACTGATTTGCACCTTTGGAATTACTGTGGAAGGACTGCCCAGGACTGCAGAAAGATTCAAAAGGCTCAAATAATGTAGAGAGGAAAGGTCTCATACCCCACCAGTAAGGACCAGAGTCTGCTACTGGGGACAAGTGGCCCGCTTCAAGAGAGAAAGTACACACAATGAGGTAACCTGTGAGTTTTTTTGTGTGACATAGAGAGGATATGTAGAAGTGGAATGGAAAATTCTCCTGAAGACTGTTTTTGCCATAAACCAAAGTAAGCTCAAGGGATCTGCCCAGGAAATTCAATTTTTAGGAATAAAATGACAGGATGTATGTATGTATGATTTGTTAGTTCTAGCCATGTCTGGACAGAAGATGGTGATGCCTCGTTCAGACCTGGTTGTTTATTATATCTTATCTCACACTGTGAGCTCTCTCTTGTTGGGCAACTAACTTGTTTCAATAAGGACTTCAAGTTTCAAGGACTTTTAAACAATAAGCAAAACCAATTAAAACCCGATACCTAAGTTATTTTTATTTGTAATCCAATTAAAGATCATGCAATGTCTGCAATGCAGGCCTCCACCAACCAATTAAAAAAGATCATCCAAACCCAAGAAGAAGGAGGAAAAAGAAAGTGAAGAAGAAGGACTCAACCAATGCCCAAATCCCTCCATATTGTCTCATTTATATTACTATATTCTATGTCCCCAGACCCCAAAGTTTAACTATTTTACCCTGTGACATTACACATCTCTATACTACTACACACACACACTCCCAGTGCTATCACTCAACTTTGGAAGCCTTTCCCATGGCCCAAGTTCAAAGGCAGTACCCTTCTGAAGGTTACCACTTCTCAAAGCAGAAAGCCTGATATTTTCAGCATCCAGGGTTCCAACAGATGGATGTCAGATTCCAGTGGATGTGGTCAACACATTAGTAGCTTTGATCCCAGCCAACCAGAAAGAAAGAAACATAGACTTTCCAAGGCATTGTGGGTTTTTGAAGGATCTGTGTTTAGGATTATAGTAAGATTGAAAATTCTCTCGATCAAGTGACCTGGAAGAAGAATGATTTTTAGTGGGGTCCTGAATGACAAGCTTTTAAAAAAATTAAACTGGAGACTGATTATGCTATAGTGCTTGGGCCATCATGACAGAACAAGATGTGAAAAATGTTCTCTACATCGCAGATGAGGAGAATGGTCCTTTCTGAAGTCTCTGGCAAAATGTACCTGAGGAGGCTCAGGGATGACCCCTGGGGTTCTAGAATCAGGGATGTTCTTGGTTGAGGAATGGTACTCTCCAGTTCAGTGCCCCCACCAAGAATCTCCAAAACCACATGCTTCTCTCTCCCATTCCATCTTTCCCTTTCCCTTTCCATTGCAGTGGAGTGAATCTGACAAAAGATCATGGTTTGAGATGAGAGCAATTTATTGGAAACAGCAATTTGATAAGAAAAAAAAGCAAAGAGTAACAGCAACAATGTTTATTTTAAAAATGTAAAAAAAAATAAAGGAGTGATCATGCAAAAATGCTCCCTGTGGAGCTTGTGACCCAAGCAGGGCCAACCTCACTGCTCTGTCCCTCTTAGGACTGCCACCAACTGAACCTGTCTCTGCCTTGAAACCAGCTCCCTCCACTACACTTATTCAACCAGAAATAATCCCTTCACTCCACAAGAGAGAGATACCTTTACCTCTGCCTCCAGCAATGATGTGAGGTGGTAAAGAGTAACATCTGGACTCTAGCTGTGCCCTGTCCTAACTTGGACAAAAGCAGGACAGGGATACAGAGGATCTGAGGCCTGCTGCTTCCCAGCTGAAAAAGAAATCCTTGCAGTTTATTGAAGGAGTTTGAGCTGCTTCAGAAGTGATGAGCCCCAAAGCACAGCTCTTCCTTGCACCCTGACTGCCAATGCTGGGCTGGATGTTCAAGGGTAAGTTTCCCTGCTGGATGCAGGGAANAATAAAGGAGTGATCATGCAAAAATGCTCCCTGTGGAGCTTGTGACCCAAGCAGGGCCAACCTCACTGCTCTGTCCCTCTTAGGACTGCCACCAACTGAACCTGTCTCTGCCTTGAAACCAGCTCCCTCCACTACACTTATTCAACCAGAAATAATCCCTTCACTCCACAAGAGAGAGATACCTTTACCTCTGCCTCCAGCAATGATGTGAGGTGGTAAAGAGTAACATCTGGACTCTAGCTGTGCCCTGTCCTAACTTGGACAAAAGCAGGACAGGGATACAGAGGATCTGAGGCCTGCTGCTTCCCAGCTGAAAAAGAAATCCTTGCAGTTTATTGAAGGAGTTTGAGCTGCTTCAGAAGTGATGAGCCCCAAAGCACAGCTCTTCCTTGCACCCTGACTGCCAATGCTGGGCTGGATGTTCAAGGGTAAGTTTCCCTGCTGGATGCAGGGAAAGTTCCTGCCACATATCATGCCACTCATGTTTTATAGAGTAAGTGGAGTGTGCTGATGACATAACGAGATTGAACAGGAAACCCCAGTTACTCAGGAATCAGGAACTGTCCCAAACCCCAAAATTTTGGATTTTTCTCAGAAAAGGACAAAGAGGAGATGACTTGTGTGAGGAGGTCCCACCACAGAATCAGCTACCAGAAAAGGAGAAGTGGCACACTTTCTTCATTGATGCTTCCTGCTGTGTTGGAGGGACACATCAAAAAAGGGAAGCTGCTGCATGGAGTCCTACGTGGCAGATCACAGAAGCTGTGGAGGACAAGGTGGATTAAATCAGGTTGCAGAGCTGAAAGCCATCCAGCTTTAGATATCACTGTCTGAGGGAAATGGCCAGCACTCTACCTCTGTATTGACTCATGAATGGCAAATGCTCTATAGGGGTGGCCTGAGTGGTGGAAAAAGATAAAGAAGCAGTGCAGAGGTAAAGCCATCTGGGCTGCTGAGCTGTGGAAAGACATCACTGCCTGTGTAGAGAAGCTGGCTGCAAAAGCACATCATGTAGATCCACACATACCCAGGAGCTGGGCTGCTGAGGAACATCACAGCAATGAGCAGGCGGGTTGGGCTGCCAGGATTCAAGTGTCTCAGGTGGACCTGGACTGGGAGCATAAGGGTGAATTATTTCTGGCTCCTTGGGCCCATGACACCTCAGGTCATTAGAGATGCAACAATACAGATGGGCTCATGACAGAGGGGTGGACTTAACCATGGACCCTCTTTCCCAAGTGATCTGTAACTCTGAAACATGCACTCTGACCAAGCAGGCCAAGTGAGTAAAGCCTCTGTGGTATGGTGGATGATGGTTAAAATATAAATGTGGAGAGGCTTGACAGATCAATTCCATAGACCCTAGGTCCAGAGGGCATGGTATTGAGGGGGTATC
>VWYO01021362.1:34292-46969 GCA_013400275.1 Rhadina sibilatrix | reverse complement strand
TCATGTTCACTGTCATGCACCAGCCTCTGGGAAAATGGAATGATACAATGGACTGTTAAAACCACACTGAAATTAATTGGAGGTAGGCCCTTCAAACATTGGGATCTGCATTTAGGTAGGTCATCTGGTGGGCTAATACCAGAGACTCTGCCAATTGAACTTGCCTTATCCAGTCAAAACCTTCATGTAATGTGGAAGGGTAAAAATGGATAAAGTCCCCATGGTGCATATGAGGAATATGTTCAGGAATTCAGTTTGGATTAATCCTTTCTCAAGCAAATGTTCCGCCCTTGGGAATATTTTTGTTCAATGACCTGGGTATGCTTGGTGGGTAACACAGAGGGACTGCAAAACACGATTTGTACCTGAAGGGGATTTGATTTTTGAGTGAGAGCAGTCTGTAATGTCAAACTGCTGTGTGCATTGCTGGCTGTTGAATGACACTGGCACTGTGTGCTGTAACTACCATGGACAGCGAGTCTGGAGTGCTCCAGATACACTGGCCATGAGCTCATGATGCAGCTGTCAACCACCTGACAGCACACCAGCCCTCCTGCCCAAGAAGATATTAGGACAGACACAACTTACAACCATGGACTCAATGAAATTGACAGATGTCTTGGGAGGGACAGCCATTGACTATGATACCTAAGCTTATACGTGTGTGTATATGTATGTATGTACGTATGTATGTATGTATGTACATGTATAATTGGAAGGTGTATGATTTGATCTTGAGGTAGATGATATAGAATAAGGGGTGAAAAATTCCAACTGGGACAGGATTATTTTTTGCAGTAGCCAGGAAGGAACATGGCTAGGACCTAGGAATTATTCTCTACCACCTCACATCTCTGCTGGGAGTGAGGGAAAGGAAATTTTTCCCAGGGAGAATCACAGAATATGCCAAGTTGGAAGGGATCCACAGTAATCATTGAGTTCAACCCCTGGCCCTGACAGGACTAATCCCAAGAGCTGTATCATGCTGAAAAGGTCCCTTCTGTGTAGGCATAGAGTGACCAAGGGAGTGGTTAGGTATTCTTTATTGTTGAGGGAGTTTTGTGTGAAATATTCATTTCTTGTGCTGTCTGTTATTAGTATTGTTGCTATTAATGTTTGTTCTCTTATCTCACTGGTGTTCCCAGTAAATTGCTCTTATCTCATTCTGTGATCTTGAACTTTTGTCAAGATCACAGAATAAGATACGAACAAGACCTCCCATTCTTCTCTCCAGTGCACTGCAGGGAGAAGGGAAGAGAAGGGGGTGTTGTTTGGAGAGCCTCAGCGGGAGCATTACACTGAGGAGAACTGTACCCAAACCATGACAATCTTCCTCAATACTGCACTTAATTCCAAGTATTTTGTATATGCACTTTGCTGGCTTCCAAGGGTTGATATAAAGGTCACTCTGAAATTCTCCTCCTGATTGTTGAAGATAACTCCTAGATCTTTCTTTAGTACTTAGAATAACTGGCAGTAATACTCATAGCAAACCTCAGTGTCCTACAACGTTCCTCTGAATTGGAACATATAAGACTAGTAAAACCAAGATTTGGTTTTTATTTGCATTGTTCAGGTCAGAATTTCTATATGGGACTCTCAAACTGTTAGAGAATCCCACAGAATCACAGCATGGTTTGGACTGGAAGGGAGCTTTGAAGACTATCTAGTCCAAATGCCCCAACTGTTATTAGTGTTCCTCAGGTAGAAGACAAATTCTATACCCAACTAAACATAATCAAGATATCAACATTTAATTCAATATTATTTTGCTATTGCACTTTTTTTCAACACAGTTAATTCTTACTGCATTCTATGTGAGGCAACTGCAGTATTTTTCTTTTCAAGAAGTTATTTGGGCTATTCACATGTAAAGCTGTATGCAAGTCAGTTTGACATAAAATAATGTCTGTATTTTTAATGTGAGGTGTTGCTGTGGACGGCTGATTGGAGAGCACCCAGGAGTGGAATGCAGCTGGCCTGTTTATCAGGCTGGCTCACAGAGCAGTGGTGCAGAATGGTCTGTGCAAAACCACACAAAGATGAGTCCAACAGATGCATTTGGTACAATCAATTTTCAAGATGGAGACCACACTTACCATGCCAAGGTAATAGGTGCTGTGTTTGTATGTCTGACTTAGTTTTGTAATTTCAGCATAAGAAGGGAAAGGCGGAGAAAGGTAAAAATTGTATTGGGTGCATCTCTGATTGATTGTCCTAAGACAGGTAGGGGTATCTAAAAGTAAACCAGATTAAAATGTATGTATGTTTTTATTTTGAGCTTCACCATGATACTCTGTCTGTATTGCTCACATGCATTTTTGTGCTTTCATGTTAGGGTAGTATGAGAGCTCTAATCCTTCACAAGATCTGAAGGACACTAATGCTCAGAACTGTGTGATGTGTTGCTGTTTCTTCTCCTGAAGTATTTACAAGATGTTTATTTTACCCATTATTTTCCTTTCCAGTATATTAGACTTTCTTATGATAGCAATATGGATCAGCTGTTGCACTTGATGGTTAAAGAATGGCAGATGGAATTGCCAAAGCTAGTGATCTCTGTTCATGGAGGCATTCAAAATTTCAAGCTTCCCTCAAAGGTCAAGCAGATTTTCAGCAAAGGGCTGATGAAGACAGCTGAGTCTACAGGAGCATGGATAATTACAGAAGGCATCAACAGTGGTAATATGATCACTTTTCTTTGTTTCACTTTTTCTTTTGGTACTTTTTCCCTGCATAACAGCACGTACATTTAAGTGAAATAGAGTGAAACTGTTTGAAAATTGGTGATACGTTAATACAAAATGAAGCTGTTTTTTTATAAGGAGGAGTGCATAATTCAAAGAGTGGGATCATGTTCATTTACTGTTGACAAGCATTATGAATATTTTGATTAAAGAGCAGAGTATTCTATCTGTAATAAGAAATACTGCATATAGCCAGAACTTATTTGCAGTAAATTTATCTGCTTCATTAAAATAAAGGTTCTGTGGACTATGATTAGTATTTTTGAAACAATTTTCAAAGCTCAATTAAACTTGTGTTTTATAATTGATAACGTTTTGAATCAGGATAATCCATTAATTAGCCTATTAGTAAAAATCCTTTTAGACTATTCTCAAAAACTCAGAGGGGTCAGTAAACTGTGGAACCAAAAGTTTTACTTCGGCTGTTATTCATACTGGTGATCTTACAGGAGAACTGTCCTGCATGTTTATATAACTTATGAAGTTTTACAGATGTGAAAAGCACCATTAACAACATGTGAGAGTATTATTAAGTAAAAATATGTGCTGAGTTTGAAGCAGTGGTACTGTACTTTATACTAGAGCTGTAAACTGTACATCAAATATACGAGTTGGGTACAATGTTTTGGTTTTGATGGAAATATAATGACAGTACAAATTAAGTGGTGCAAAACCTTTCTCAGTGTCCTGTAGCAGGTCTCTGAATATAGAAGAAAAGTTATAATTTGATTATCTACTTAGGAGTGTCCAGGCATGTGGGGGATGCACTGAAAGGCCGTGCCTCACCACACCTGAGAAAGATCTGTGCTATTGGGATTCCTCCATGGGGCATCATTGAGAACCAGAGGGATCTCATTGGAAAAGATGTGAGTTGGATGCATTTTAATAATAAAAACCTTCATGTTTATTTCTTGCATGCTGGATTTTCTTCTAGATTAACTTCACTAGTTTGATATTTTTTCACTATAATAGAGGCTTAGATTTTACTCAGCAACTGGATTTTGTGGCATGTTGAGGCATTGTATTTTGCTTTTTGTGTATAAATCAATAGCTTTAAAATACTTCTCTTACGGGAAATTGTCATTCCTTTTTAAAATTTTGTAACTATGTAAGCAACTCTCTTGTGGTTGTAAATTATGTTTTTCTATATTAAGATTCAGAATGACCAGACAGATTAGAAGTATGCACAAATAAGCTATTAATATGTGTATTATTTTATTCACAGTCTATTTTAGCTTCACAGACTATGATTTTATACCAGGGCATAATCTACTCAAGTGTCTAAAAGCACTTAAGTAGTAAGGTGAAATCATTCCTGATCAATGTTAGCTCATGTATTTTTAATGAGAATACAACCCAGGGAAACTGTGCCATGGTGTTCCAACTGCAAAGAATGTCAGACAGTGATTCTAAGGATTGCAAACCTAATCAGAAGTGTTTTCTGAGGTATTAATTATGGGCTTTTTGCTGTTAAGAATCAAATGCTAAGAATCAAATGTCTGAGTAGCTCAAAAAGCACAATGGAGAATTTTGAATAACCACACTGTGATGAAGAAATACATACAAGTGAGGGAACATAAATGGTAATATTTTGTTGATTTCTTTAAGGACATTTTTATTTTGTTTTTCTCAGGTGGTTTGCCTGTACCAGACTCTTGGTAACCCACTCAGCAAGCTGAGTACGCTCAACAGCATGCATTCTCATTTTCTAATGGCAGATGATGGGACAGTAGGCAAGTATGGGAATGAAATGATGCTCAGGAGGAATTTGGAGAAGTATATATCACTTCAAAAAATACACACAAGTGAGTATTGCTGCGGTCAGCTTTATGATGGGAAAACCTATCCTGAAAGATCGAGTGGTACCTGGCATTTCGTATTACATACTGTACATCTTGATTTGTCATAGCTTTCACTGAGTCAAATGTTATTAATTTCAAGTGCCTTGAACTCTAAAACTCAGGAAAATGAAAAGGACGGCATTTTTATAAAGCATTATGAATTTGGATGAACTCACATATGAGTTTCTCTGTTGTAGGGACATCTAAATGACTCAGATTATTTAGCAGATACTGAGCATTTGCTCACTTCACAGTTTCATGTGGTCACTATTTAGCCACTAGATACTTCCCCAGCATTTTGTGAGATGGAAAGATTGTTACATTCAACGGGATTCAAATCCTTTTTACCATGTTAACTGCTTTTGTTAACTCTTTATTGCAAGAAAAGACTGTGACCTCAAAGAATGGTTGCAAGAAAAAACTTTTAGCCAATGTTTGACAGATGGCATAACTTCCGTTGTTTATTTACAGAGTAAATAAATAATAGTAAAGAAATAATTACATATTTATTACATAGACAATGATTTTATTTTATGCACTAGATTGTACAAATTATTTTTGGAAGTTCACTCTTACCTAGTCATTCAAATCTTGAGGTATGTTAGAAAGACATTAGTATTATGATGTTGATGTTGGTTCCTTTATCTGCTCACATTATAGAATTGACAAACTTAGAAACCAACCCAATTTTTAACATGTTTATGTACAGAGCTACTTACTCAGACTCTCATATTTTCCTCTCACGAGCTTTTGCAAGTCAGGCTTTCATTTTAATTTCTATTGCATTGTACTTGAAATTAATTTCTGTTTTTAAAAAAAACCTGTCCTGCTGCTGTAACACTTGAAAGAGTCTGAAGAAATACCTGATTACTTTTCTATGTGTTGGTAAATATGTGGATATTGAGCATGTTTCAAATGCCCTTGCATGGGACAACTATTATAAAGGAAAGAGGGATATTTAGAAGGATGTTTTTTCTTCCTGATGCTTACAGTTTTTTCAGTAGTTCTTCATGGTCTTTTTGATCTGGCTGAAGAAGTTTTCTGAAAGTCCTGAAAGATGTAAGTCAAATTACAGATGGTGAAGACATGATTTCCTCTCCATTGAACCATGCATAAATATATATTTCCCAGATGTTTTGACTTTTGTGTGTGTGGCTGAGATCGATTTGTAACTGGTTAGGTGTGTTTTGAAACAGGAATGGGCCAAGGTGTACCCCTAGTCGGGCTGGTGCTGGAAGGAGGCCCCAGTGTGATCCTGACAGTGTGGGAGTACGTGAGGGCCAGCCCAGCTGTCCCAGTGGTGGTCTATGAGGGCACTGGCAGAGCTGCAGATATCCTGGCATTTACTCACAAACACACGGGTGATACGGGGTGAGTAGTGGCATAATGCTCCTCCTCCTTTGGTCTGTCATGCTGGCAGGCACCTGCAAACCCTTATCTCAAAACTGCTGAGATAATTTCTAATGCTCCCTGTAACGGTGCCGCTCTGGTCTTTTGCCAGCTTTAACTTCTGTGATGGGAGAACAGAACTTCTTTCTTCCCTGCCTCAAGCCAGGGCTGAAATAATTATTCTGCCAAATTTACTATTGCTTTTTTAAAGAGAAAAAACTGCATGTAGCTACTCTGAGTTATGAAAATTCTCATGTTTGGTGAGAGACACTCATGGATGACCCCCAGAGTATTTGCTATTGTTTCAGCTCAGCCATGTCTCCAGCTATCAATATTCTTTATGTGGGCTTGGATTTGGATCGTACAAAACTTTTGAGACTAGAGCCCATTCATTGCTCGGGCTGCAGTAGAAGGAAGACTAAGTTTCCTCATCTTTGGCTTTGGGTTACTCAGTGGTAGCCCAGATTTGTCATCCTTGCCAAGATGTCTATGTCACCATCAGTCCAGTCTCAGCTGCAAGCTCTGTTGAACTTACCCTGGTGAAAATTTTCCATCCAAATGGGACATAAAAATGTATGTTTGTATAGCCAATTAATATTATATGTGAAAGTTTTTCAAAGTCAAAGAGCTTTTTAGATAAAAAATTGAATTTTAAAGAGATACCCTGCTTTCACTCCCATTTAAGAAAATGAACTATTTAATAAATTTTATATCCTAATTGCTTGCTTATTATATTTTCTGAATATATTTTTGGATATGAGGTATTTGCCCCTAGTGTATTGTTTGAGAATTTTTTCTTCATTTGCTTTTTTCCCTGTATTTAGGTAATTTATAAAACCCCTTCCATTAAATGAAAAGGAAAATATAAATGGAAAGGTTAACAGAAAGACAAAAAGGTGATAAAAATGGGAAAGATATGAAGCTTAATGAACAAATAGTAAGGAATTTCATTTAATGCCTATTTTTCTTTCTTTATTGAAAGATACAAAAATCACTTCCAGCAATTTTTAGCTCTATGTTCACAGAAAATCCTTTGAAAATTCTTAACTCACTCATGTGTTGTATTTTCAATAGTAAATATATATATCAGAACAAATGCATAGGTGATTAAAATTTATATTTTGGGATAATTTTTCTTTGTGTTGAAAGAAGGATTAAGTCAACAGAGAAGCTAGGAAAAAAAAGACATTTCTCCTACATATCATCTTTTCTGAAGTGTCATTTGGGTGGATAAGAAGTATGTAAAATATAATTGTCATTGATTATATGTCTGTTTTCCAGAGATCTGTGCCCTCAGGTGAAGGAGGAGGTCTTAATGATGATTCAGAACATCTTTAGATTGGAACAGAAACAGTCCAGTCATCTATTTCACGTTTTAATGGAATGCATGAAACACAGAGAGTCTGTGAGTAGGGTTCATGTGCTGAGTTTAGGAAGTCTTCATTTCCTGTTACCTTTTTTCCTCTTTCTCTGGTGGGTTGGCATGTGCACAGGTGTTATATCTAATATAAAGATAACACAAATGTGTCTGTGCCAATTTCTATACTGAGTAGCTTACAGAGCCCGTTTAGTTAACTTCTCAAGTTTCAGTTTCAGCCATTGCTTATGAAATGAGAGCCTTTCTGATTTTAGTAAAAGACCAAATAACTTTCTTTTCACAAGAAACATCAAGTAATTCCCACATTTTTCTCCTCTAGTAGAGTCTTATTTATAATTTAGAAAGGTTTTCCTCCTTCTTCTACTTACAACAGAATTGTGCTAGAACTTGTCTCTTCTCAGGTACTGGAAATGCACTCCCTCCCTCCCTCCCTCCCTCCCTTCCAGCTGCTGGCCATGCACTTGAGCAAACCATATTGGCTGTCACCAATCACCTTTTTATTTTCCATGCCTTAGCATATTTTCCAGGCGGATCTGCTCCATGATTGTGCTGAAACTGATTGGCTTGTAGTTTCCCAAGTCTTTCTTTTTAGCCCTTTTAAAAATGGTAGTTATGTTTCCCCTTTTCCTGTTACTTTGCCAGTCTGTCACAACTTTTCAAATACGATGGGAGTTCCCAGTATATAGGCAAGTAATTATAATTGTACTAATAATCACTAAAATGGAAACTACCCAATACATTTTTAGTATTTCTTGTTTTGCTTTATTTGAATGTCTGTTTTCTAGTTGAAAACTGAGTGAATATCAACAGTGTTGCATTTTTACATTTCTCAGGTTTAAAGGTAAATCAAAAGGAAACAGACTCATGTAGACTCACGCAGTAGGTTATTCCAGTTTTCCTGGAGTGCCATTGCATTAAAAATTAAAATGGTGCACTTTCTGTCTGAAACAAAGGAAAATTGTTTCTGGACCCTTGCCATTGTTCGTGTTGAAATGTGTATGATTTAATCTATCACAGCCCATACAAAGAAGAAATAACTACAGACTTCTCTGCCTCACCTCAAATAGTATACTTCTGCAATTCTAACAGATAACCGTATTTGATGCGGAGTCAGAAGATGAGCAGGACATCGATTTGGCAATTCTGACAGCACTCTTGAAAGGTATTGAAAAATATGACCTGTCTTTATCTGGCATAATCTCACTGATTTATCTTTTCAAAGTAAGGGAGTAACATAAATGTGTGAAAACTGATAAATCCCTTACCTTCCTCCTAGGTACGAATATGTCTGCTTCGGATCAGCTAGATTTGGCGTTGGCCTGGAACCAGCTAGATATTGCCAAGAAACACATACTTGTTTATGGACAGCACTGGAAGGTACTACTACCTGTTCTTTCTCACCGTGTCTTTACACTTTATTTTGATGACTAATTTTTCATGATTCGCGTTTGTCAGGCTTTAAATAAGAAATACTTTGATGATTGGACTCAGTCTTCTGTAATCTGCTTTGATTTTGGAGGGACATTATACTTAAAATAGTGAAGCATTCAACTACATAGTGCAACAGATCACATCTGTTTTTCCAGAGAAGAGATGTTATCTAAAATTCCTCTTGGTCTCTCTGTGAGCTTTTCCAAGTAGCTTAAGTGATACTTCTGGATATGTATTTTTCAAGCCTGTGTTGGCAATCAGTGGTGGTTGGGGATATTTCATTATAACCTCTTTTCTCCAAAGATATAAACCCCAAAGGAGTCTCAGCTGTTTTCCTAGCTCTAGACAGAAATACGGAAATACCAGTGTAAATCACAAGGTTAAAAAAAAAAAGTAACGTCATTATTTTAGATATTGTTTCTTAGGAATAACTGCAATGAAGGAGTTATGATCCGATCATAAGAGATGTCTCTGCTCAACTTAAAGTGTAAAAGAGACCATACGGGAGGTCAATAGTAAAGATTTTTTTAACAGTAGGTATGAGATTTGAGGAGGGGGAGAGAAAGTGAGAGAGAGAGAGGTTAAACAAAAGATACCACCACATGGTTTCCTGCAGTGTCCTGTTGGTTCTTCTTCACCCTGGTCTTCAGAGGTCTCTGAGTTGTTCTTCTGGAGGTACCACTTTTGTGCAGTCTAAGTCCCGGGTGGGACAGGAAGTGCTATTCCCATATAGGAAATCCCATTCCCATACCTTGAGTTGGCGTGAGGATAAACACTTGCTTCCTTTCTCACAGTTTTCCACAGTGGGAATTTTTGTCCAGATGCTAACCAAACCCTTATCTCCATTAGGCCTGGAATAAGCTCTTTCCTGCTCTGCCATCTGTGCTTGTCTTAGATTCTGTTGTGGTGGCTTATCTTATCAGGACAGTGTTTTGGGACAGCTAAGTGCATTCTTTAGGTCCTCACAGAAGGCAAGCCATGATTTAGACCTGCATTAGCTACATGGGTGTGAAAGAACATTCAGTGGCAATTAAATAAATTAATTAAATTAATTAATTAAATTTAAATTATGGTTTTCAAGTTTTCGTAGGAAATCCAGTATTTAAGTATAACCTTCCGTAAGTGAGTTTTTTGTGTACATAAGAAGATTTTTGTAGATGACAAATATAAAACTCTATGTGCTTCAACACTTTTTTCCCATTTGTTTTATGAATTGATAATATTCTTCAAGAAATAATATCTCATGGTCCAAGAAATACTTCCCAGAAGTACTTTCTAATTCCTTGCCAAAAATTACAAGGTTGATTTTTTTCAGTCCCAGGGATGTTTTCATCTTTAGAATGTAAATTTTGAAAAATGGGCAGTTGTATATATATTTGAGCAGCCGTAGCCATTTGTTTTCCAGAAGGAGAGACCTGTTGTTTTGAGTCACCAGCCCGTATTTTCTTTGGTGCATAAGGCTGAGTATACGGAGGACTATGCCTGGGATGTCTGCAATTGAACATACATGAATTAAAGATCGGATATTGGGAAAAATTTATTAATGAGAATCGTTACTAACAGTTGGAACATGTTCCTCAAGGATTTGTTGAGTAATAAACTACAGAACTATTAAAAGACATAGATGTGGCACGTAGGGGACAGGGTTTAGTTGTGGACTTGTCTGTGTTAGGTTTGCTGATTGACTTGATGGTCTAAAGACCCAACTAAGTGATTCTATGATTTTGTGTGTGGGGGAAATAATGAATAACGTTTTTCCGATCCCCACCTACTGAACAAAGAAGGGTTTAAGGAACTATTAAGCAGTTCATCCTCTTTACTCCTGGCTTTTCCAAGGTGAATATCCATTCAGTTTTTCCATGTTTTTCACAATATGTGCTGCTCTTCTGTGTACTTGAATTTTCAGATGTTAAAGTCATCTTTTGGGATAGGTAGATCAACACTCAATATTCTCATTTAGATCTTTAGTGAAAAACTATTCTTTTACAGATTGTTCTATATTAACCTAAGGATAAATTCTAATAGGCTACAAGCCTTTTTTACATGTTTCTAACTTATATCCAGTTTACATTCATGATTGCAGAAGATAGGTCCACTGACCTATCTTTTTTTCCTGACTGTCACTGCTGAAATTCTGGTAGAGTTCTGATTTCAGTCTACAAAGTAACTACCTTGCTTCCAGTTATTCTGCTGTATTTCTTCATGTGGTTATTATTGTACTTCTGTTATATGTGTCCTTACAAAGTTCTAACTGTAACTCATCCTTCAACAACTTGGTTTTTTTACAATTTGCATATTTCATATCTACTGTCTACAATGCTGATGTTAAAGGGGCTGATTTTAGCTGTACTTCAGTCCTCTGGAAACTTTTAGGTGAATATCACAGGGTCCTGATAACTTACCACTACCACTTTATGGAAAGTTTCTATAATGTTTTGTACTGATACTTCAATTTGACATTGTTCCTCAGATTTTTCTGCCATAAAAAAAAACTTTGATACAGGACTTTGCCAGCCTGTTCTGTAGTAAGCAGTAAGGCAACAAATTAGTTTTCTATGTCTACAAAAGCCTTAAGTGTGGGATGTTTTTTTTGTATCTGGCCATCCTTTGTCCTTACAGATCCAGTGGCAGTCCCCCTATTGCCACTACTCTGCTTCTGATACATTTGAAAAAAAATCGATGCATCTGTTCGTATCTATTTCAGTACAATGTTCAGCACTATTTTGAAGAAAAAACCATTGTCAAATAATAACTGTGTTCTCCCCTTCAAATAAGATTTAAAGATCTCATTATAAACAAGCCTCACATCTCTTGCTGCTTCTCCAAGAAAAAATTAGGATGGCATATACTCCTGAATGTTTTTCTTTCCTAAGCAGGAAAAAAACTCACTATTTTTTTTCATGCACTGAAAAGAAAAATCAAAAAGAAAATGTGCAAGGATGGTTTTAAAGCTTGCCTTTAACTTAGTTGCCTTCTTAATTGAAATGAAGCAACCCACAGACTGCCAGGTACTGCCAGACCTGCAACTGTCAGGGGCTACAGCATCTGCAGTGTTATTGTGGTTGTCTGTTCAAATTTTAAGTTACATATTTAAGGAGCAGTTTTTAGATGATTGTGGACTCTTACTTTATTTCTGTATATTTAAGTGTTTCAAGAAAACATGTACAATTATGCAAGCCGTTTCTTTTTAGAGCTCTAGTCTTAGAAGTTTAGAAGGTAGAGGTTATAACTAGCTGTGGCTGTGTTTCTGTTTAAATGTCAACTCTACCTCAAATACCAAAAAATACCATTCTAATAGTTATCAAAGGGCTGCTGACTTCTTCACACACACTGCCAGCTCTCAAGGACTGTTAAAAGAATTTTAATGCAAAAATGGCCAGTCACTCTCAAATATTTCTGGAAGAGAACCAAATAATTCAGGATCAATCCAAAAGTTTTCTTTTTACGTGTAAGAATTCTCTAACTTTTATTGGTCAACTTTTAACATAACTTCTGTCAAACCTCAGTATAGACATAGAATGTACAATTTTTAAGTTAGCATTAGCACCTGCCCAATTAGTGTTCCAGCCTCCTCATTGTGCTCAGCCTACTGCATTTCCTGTGTGTTCTGTTTCCATATGTGTTCTGTAGAAAATCTTTATGTGGATTTATATGAACGTCATATGTCTAACTCCTTTGCTGCTTCACATGTATAAGCCCTGCAGAATCTGTTCAAATGCCATGAATAGAGAGCTTCCAGAATTGGACACTGCTTGTAGGTAGATCTCTGTTTCATGCTTCCTTTGAGGGAGTTTTATTCTAACACACATTCTCTGTCATATTTGAAAAAGTGTTTGCTTTAAAGAACTTGCAGTTATACAAAGACTTCTCTATGGTACTATGAAATAGTTT
>VWYO01021362.1:0-26589 GCA_013400275.1 Rhadina sibilatrix | reverse complement strand
CACGCTCCAAAGCCACAAATCAGCCAAGAGCAACACAAATCTTCAGAAGCTGTCAGACTGTGATACAGATTCCCAGCACCAGTGACTCCTTCCCCAGCCAGTGGAATTGTACTGGGTTTGTGCTGGTACCAGGCATGGCTGACTGTGGTTTCAGGTTTATGCTATCACTGCCTAATTAATCTTGTGTCTCTCTTTTAGGTCATTGTGAGTATTCTCCTGCCTCCCACCATCCTGATGTTGGAGTTTAAAAGCAAGGCAGAAATGTCTCATGTGCCTCAGTCTCAAGATTTCCACCAGTTATGGTATCATGGGGAACAGAGCCCAGTCAGCTCTAAAGATGCTTTGGTTAGTCTGTGAGGATCAGTCATTTGTGTGCCAGTTTGTTTGTTTACCACAGTGCAGTTCTGAGGAGTGAGAGGATGCTTGTCAGGGGGACTGAAATGGCTGCAGGCCAGTTCTCTCAGGAAGTATGTGTTAGGTCCCTGGTTTAGATACAGACTTAAGTGAACTTGGTACAAGTTACTTCATCTGTCCTGGATGGCACTTCTGTACTGACCATAATGAGAAAATCCTTGCCAACCTCACACCTACTGCTAGTGCAGGAAGGGAGCAGCCCTGAGGGAGATAAGAAAAGTGCTCACACATGTTCTGCTTAATGTTAACTTTTGATTTTATCTATTAGTTTTTAGCAAAAGTCCAGGCTACTGATTTTCCTTAAATAATTCTATACAAAATACTATAAAAAATATACATATAGTATAGCTGTGCCATATAGAGCATCTTTCACACAGTGCGTGTTGATTATTGTGAATGAGATGGTTGTAACCAAACATAACCAAGCTACAATAATGGTGTATTCAGAACAAGGTTTAGACATTTGTGTCTGTCTTTCCTCTGAAACAACTCTACTTTTACAATTACAGACAATTGTTTATTACTTTTAAAACGCTGTTGTCTTTTAAAGAAGGGTTATGATGTGGAAAAGGCTGTTCAGAAGTCTGATGAAAGCCAAGTAGATGGTGGACAAAGAAACCTGCCTGGAACTAGAAAAATCTATGAGTTCTACAACGCACCAATTGTCAAGTTCTGGTTTCACACGGTTAGTCATCATTTAGGAACTCCGAATGACAAACCCTCCTTTGATCCTTCAAATGCCACTTAATCCTGCTTTCACTTTTTCTAGCATGGATTTGCAGTCACTTAGTGATGAGTGTAGATGAGAAGCCATTTGAATGTTTCTCTGACAATTAAGTGTAAAGTTTGTCTGCTAAAATCATGCAACAGAACAAAACCCCAAAACCCAAACCAAAAAACCCAGAAAATCAATTATAAGGACCTAAAGAAAAACTTCAACACAGGTCTTTACAGCAGTCAGTTGCAAAGGTTGAGATAGATTTGAAGGTGGCCTTCTGTACTTTTAATACTTCACTGATATTTGAGTTCCTTTCTTTAAGAACTGTCTCTGGAAAAGCAAATATTTATCTCTAGGAGATCATTTGCTATAGGAAATGTACATTTATTAAATCAGTTTTATTAGCCCTGTGTCAGTAGAGCTCAGGATGTTTAACATCAGATTCTTCACTGGGTCAGATCACCATGCATATAAACTTTTATTCTTTTAACTAGGTGTGTTTAAGTGGTTTATGTGTTGTAATCTATTATGTTAGATACTTTTATAGCATGTTCTTGTATATCTAAAATATGTATTTTCAGTCTGATATCTTTCTTGTGTTTTGAAAGACACTGATTAACCAGCAGTGACTTATATAACTTTGAGAATTGTTACTTGTCCCTTGAGAAGGCTGAGATAAAAGCACGACTGACCCTGCATTCAAGGAATAGTGTGCAGATCACAGAATAGAATCACAGAGTTGTTAGTGTTGGAAGGGACCTCTAAAGACCATCTAGTTCAACATCTAAGATAAAATAGTCTGCCTCTTTAAGGCGGTGAACACACACTGCAATTGTTTATTTTCTGCTCCTACCTATTTTTTCAGAACTAAAGTACTGATTTCCAATGATGTTTAGGGACATTCCCCAAAAAACAAAACAAAACAAAACTTTGGAGAACTGGAATAAAGATTTTGGGCTCAAAACTGCGCCAGTGTCCAAGTAGTTTGAGTACCTATAGTGTTCAATCACTGTTATGTTTGCAGAAATTTGTTTGAGGTTTTTGTGTGTGTGGATAAGGGTGTGTGTTTTGCAGATGTCATACTTGGCATTCCTCATGCTTTTTACTTACATTGTGTTGGTGAAGATGGAACCAAGACCAAGTGTGCAAGAGTGGCTTGTTATCATTTATATTTTCACTACTGCTATTGAAAAAGTCAGGGAGGTAAGTTTTTCCTTTCACACTTCTGATCTTTATTATAAACCAGGGAATACCTCTCTGAAGAATGCTAAATCATGTATTACTTCTATGGAGAATTATACTGGGAATTTATTTATTAGAAGTCTTTTATTAGAAGACCAGCTCTTAGGCTTTGAAAATGCATCTTAAATTTTGGCCTTAATTCTCTACTTTTCTGTGTAGAGCTGGTAGGTAATGTGTAGGTGACTTCTGAATTCAGATTTGGAGCCTTGATGTAGGCACCTGGTCCTTAATTTTCTTGAGTGGACCATTGGACTTCTAGTAATAATATTTCTCTTTAGATATTTAATCTGAGTGAGAACTTGTTATGAATTAATAGGTATTTTGCACAGAACAGTCTATGGCTCTCCCTCAAATCTAACCAGCCTTCCATAAAAAAATCACAATCAGCTTTTAATGCTGGATTTATTGAGCAAAAAAATTATATTCCAATCAAAATTGGAATCATAGTTGATTAGACCCAAGCTTCTGAACACAACTTGCACTCCAAACCTGATTTTGGGAACAAATGCAGCTATGTATTTCCTCAATTATTGTATCTGCTCTGACATGCCTTCACAGTAGAATCAGCACATAGTAAATAATAGTAATATGAATTGTCTTTTGTATGATTTTTGAAATGCTGTACTTTCAGAGGAATAAAGCTAGCCACAAAAAGCCAGCCACAGTTCTGAGCAAAGGATGCTGCAAGTACAGACCACTCTGTGCTGACCGTGAAATCAGTATGAGAGAGGTGAAGAATTTCCAGGGACAGTAAAAATACTGGGAATATATCAAAGCTTGGATGGACTTGCAAGTTCTGTGTTAGCATGAGATAGGATTGAAAAAATCTACACCAGGATTTCTAACTGAGAAAAATGTTAAATGTAGAATAGCAAGCACTTTTGAAATCAGTGTTGTGCTCTTGCACCATCTTGGTGGTGGGACAGCAGAAACAACAGCTCTTCTTTCTAGCATCACTTTGAAATTGATGTCTTTACTTGATTTTCTTTATCCATGTTCTAGTTCTGGTCTGTTGGCAAAGACTTTGTAGGGCACACTGTTTTAGCCATGCAGTTGCTTAACTGCTGAGGGCCTTGTTATATATAGCTGCAAACTTCTGGTTCTCTAGATTGTATCAAATAATTGTTACAGCCTTAGGCCCTGTGACTAGTTACCCACGTGAGTTAGTCTAGATCACTTGTTTACATTAATGAGTTCATATGCATGAATTCTTGCAAGATCAGGGCATAACTTTCAAAATCTCTCCTTTGCTTGGTACTTATCATTGTGATCTCACATAGCACTGCATAATTGGCCTCACTTGTGGCAATGTGCAAACGTTTTTTTGTCTCCTCCCAAGGATTCCACTTCACACGCTTGCTCAGTGAAGCTTAAAATCCCTCTGGGGCATCTTGCAGTTCAAGGAGTGAACATTTCATTCTTTACCTTGCTAGTTGCCAGCACTCCTTTTTTTAACGTGTCCTTGGCAGGATACAAGGTTCTTTCTTTATATTTTTGGTCTGAAATAAATGACATTAGTTATTCTCCCAGTGGCAAGGTTAGGCTGGTACTTTCCATGACTTAGGGGTTAATGAAAAGACTGTTGCAGATCACAACCATCCCTCTAGAAAAAGGCTTGTTAATTTCTAATATGTGTGCATAAAAATTCTTTACTGGCTGCTCTCTTTTGCTGTGCCCTTTAGTGAATGAATTCAGGTTCAGGATCCATTTTTTCTTTAGGATGAGCTATCCCATTTGATGTAGCATACTTGAGCAATATGACATTATAGATTAAGTAAAAACCTCAGTTGATGGTGAATGGCAATATGCACTAAATGGGTCTAAGACGAAAAAAAATATGATGGGGGAAATGATGCATTCCCAAATATCATGAAATAATTCAGACAGAAAAGATTAAATAATGTATATGTGATTTTATTGGCATTTTATGTTTTTTTTTTCCCCCCATTCTACCTAGGTATTTATCTCAGAACCTGGAAAATTCCGCCAAAAGGTGAAGGTGTGGATTTATGAATACTGGAATCTTACTGATTCTGTAGCTATCATTCTGTTTATGATTGGTTTTGGTTTGCGTTTGTGCAACCCCCCTGTTCAAACTGCAGGGAGGCTCCTTTACTGCTTGGATATCATATTTTGGTATACTCGGCTCCTTGATCTTTTTGCTGTGAATCAGCATGCTGGCCCATACCTGACAATGATTGGGAAAATGGTAAGTTCTGTGCTTTAGAGCAATGTTTCTGTAGTTAAAGCATCTACCTTCAGGAATATGTAAAACTCAGAAGTGACAGAAAAGGAGAAATCACCCAATAATTCACAGTGAATGTATTACTTGAAAATACCATGATTTTTTTCCTGTTTGTGAGTTGACCATAATCAGATTACACTTTTCTTTAATTTATTAATTACATGATTTTATTCACAAATGCCATTTTTACTTCATTCTGTAGAGGAAGATTGCATTTGAGTTAGTTTGCCAGTTTAGCTTGGTAACTGGAGAAAGAAAAGTCACTGCCTCTAGGAGATAGGCTCACTGTGGCAGGTTATTTCCCTAACTCTTGGAAACTGTTTCACTACTATTTTACTTTTTGATTCATATAATTATATCCCAGTTTATCTGACAAAATTTCTGTGAAATCTCAGTTATTTTTGTTTCTCTTTTGCTGTAAGAACTTCTGCTGAACTACTTCAGGGACATGCTACTTTTTAGAAGATTGCTACTGTAATTTGCCTCAGTCACTAAGAGCTCTCTTCTTAATACTTTTATACTCTGTCTTTCATGGTAATTATTTAGGAGGTGAAATAATTTTCACTGCTGTTCCTTGCTCTCAGTTTGAAAGAAGCACCACTGAGCAAAATCACCATTGTAAGGTCTCCACATTTTTTTATATCTTCCTTCTAAGATGGACATGTGAAACAAGTAGAACTTGTGGCTTTTTTAGTCAGGAATGATTTTAACGTCTATAAAATGCTCATGTAGGCCAGGTCATAGAAATAAAATATTTTTATTTCCTCCAGCATATTAGATTTTTACCCCTAGTTTTACATTCTGGTTTGTAAAAACAGCGATTGATACTCTTCCCTAAAATGAATGTCTCTCTTACATATAATTAACACAATTAATTCTTTTACACAAACATGTCTTCCAGACAGGAAACATGTTCTATATTGTGGTCATGATGGCCATTGTCCTGCTGAGTTTTGGGGTGTCACGAAAGGCAATTCTTTCACCAGAGGAGCCTCCTTCTTGGACACTGGCACGAGATATTGTATTTCAGCCCTACTGGATGATGTTTGGTGAGGTCTATGCTGGAGAAATAGATGGTAGGTAATTTTCAAAATATAGTTCAACAGCTTAAATTAAATATGTGCAGAAGCATATCTACTTTGGTCTCTTGAGTTCTGACTACCTACTGAGTCTGTTCTTCCTTAAACATTTCTGATTCCAGTATATGCATGTCTGTAATGAGTAACACTGTATGAATGAAGTTGCAAATACAAGTTTCTTTGTTAAAAATAAAGATTAAAACTCTAAGCACTTCAAATTTAATGTTTCAAATTAAATATACTGCAAATATTAGGGCAAGGCACATAGGAACTAATACTAAGCTACGTCCTGGTCAGAGGATCTGCCAGTGAAACAAATTTCCAATTGAGTGAATCCAAAGCTCTTGGATAAAAGACTCTTGGAAAATCTTTTGGAGAAAAGACTATAAAGCTGCCTGTAAGGAGGAAAGAATGAAGGAGGAAAAGAAAGGGAGAAATAAGTTTCCTGACATGATTCTCAAACAGATAAACCATGTGCACACAGGAGAAATGAAACCAATTAATGTAAATAGGAAAAATCATGTATCTTGATTATGACTTTGAACTTGTTCCAGTAAGAGAAAGGAACCAGGCACTCCAGAGGTATTTAGGCATTACAGATATAAGGCCTTCTCATGCTACTGACTGAAGGTATAAGTAAAACAGTCCCTAAAATAGAAAAGTAGCTATGAAACAGAAATACATATTTAAGGTACATAGTTCAGCACAGACTCAATTCATTAAAATACTATGTTTCATCCATTATTACTACTGAAACAGTCACATATATTTTGGTTATATAAATCAAAATTCTTTTAATGAAAGTGCACAACAGTATGTATTTCCCAGTTTAATCCATTTAATCACTTAAAAATTCTAAACCTTTAGAAATTTGACACTTTCCAAATAAAGCTATGATTTCTCTAACGACTCTTTATCCTGCAGAATATGTCCTGAATTTGGGGCTGCTGCTTTATGTTTCCAAGTTTCCTCAAAAGAGTTAAATTTGTTTAGAAATTAAAAAGATTGGAGAGTATTTATTTTGAAAATTTAAAAACACCAAAAGGGATCCTCTAATTTCCACTATTCGTTGTTTTACATCAAAAATGTTCATAGCCATATATATTCTCTTGCACATGAGTTGTGTGTGAAGTTGTGTGTGAAGCTCTATACTCCAGTACTGATAAAGTGGCCTCTGGGCCATATCCAATTCACAGCGGAGTCTGTGACGCTCCTGCCTTAAGGATCAAATATTTGGATTTCAGCTTACTTGGGTAAAAGCCATCCCCCAAATACATTTTAGCTGCATTATATTTCTCCTTAATGAAAAGTGGAATAACTGGCATAAGAACTAGGGTATATGAAATGGTGTCTTTATCTTCCTAATGGTGGTAGGTGGTAGTAGCACAAAGAGGTCTCCTTTAGGTGGAGGTTGACCTTTAAATTGGAAATTTAGTGATGTATCTCTGTGAAATTAGTGACGACTGTTCTGTTTCTTGCTGGGACAAATGAGAAGCACAGGTCATTGCTGTGCTCTGCGCTGATTTCTGTGCTACCCATGTTCTGTATGTCCTTCATTTCCAGTTTGTGAGACTGATGAAGACTGTCCTCCTGGCTCCTTTCTCACACCGTTCCTGCAAGCTGTCTACCTCTTTGTGCAGTACATCATCATGGTCAACTTGCTCATTGCATTCTTTAAGTAGGTACCTTGGTATATTGCTGCAAAAGCAACTAAGGCATGTTCTGCCGGCACTTCTTAAAAGCTTTTCACCAAAAATGACCTGGGCAAGTGTATGCTGATGGTGGGGGTTGTACTCCATCTGCCATGGGGGTAAGTTAAATAAAGGAAAGGCTGGTGCTAGCCAAAGATGATGCAAGGAAAGAGATAGGGAGAGGACAGCTAAACTCTTTTGCCACTTAAAAAGAATCTGACTCTGTGAGAGCAGACAATTGCAGTTGGCAAAACCCCCAATGTTAATTAATCTGTGAAGTAATTTGCCCTTCCTAAAAGTTGTATTTGTTGCACTAAGAGCCTATATAACATTTATCATATGGTAGACCAAATTTTAAACTGGCATATAAGTGGAAGGTGTTCAAGTGAAGAGGATATTAACTGTAGGAGTATGTTTTCCTTTAGGAAATAATTTGAGAATTCTTAGTGAATGAGATCTCATACACTCTAGACTGAAATCTAACTGTAGTGTTTCCAACAATTTGCCTTTTAATGTTTGCTGCGACAACAGAAAGGATCTTTATAGTAATTCCATAGTAATTCATAGCAATCCTGTAATAATTCATCAGTGTCTTTATAGTAATTCTAACCCTTCACATTTTAACATGAATCCCTTTTAGTGGATCAAGTTCTGTAAAATATTAGTAAAGAGCAGCCTAACCCAAACAGTTATTTATATATTCCTATAGTTCTAGCATTTCTGGGGAAGTCAGCTGTAGGTTAAAAAAAAAAATCAATTCAATAAAGATCACTAATATATAAAAAGCATAAACTATCAAAACTCATTCTATTTCAAGTTCTAATAAGAAATTCCTTTCCTGAAATTGTGTCAAGGAATCAAGCTATTATTTCATACACTGTGTGTTATTTTACATGTGAGAAATTGTTATTTGAATTATTTCTGGAATTAAACCTTTAGTAATGATGATATGGCAAATCTTCTTCATAGTGATTTGATTGTTCCAGAAGTGAGACCAAAAATGGGAGGGGATGAGAAATATATTTGATTATGCTCTCAGAAGGAAAGTTGATGTTTTTGTGATTATATACTGCATGTGTAGAACGACAACACACCTGAAATGACAGTGCTAGAAACCACAATGTTTCTTTCACCTGCTTGGGTCTATCATGGTAGATACAGAAGATTATTCAGTGTAGCCATGTTTAATAACTTCACAGCTTCAATGAGTATTCTGCAGAAGAATGGCTCATGGCAGCAATTTCATTTTTAAGGGGAGTGCAAAAAATATTTTGTTAGAGCCTTCCCTTAGCCTGACACTTATTTTTTATTCAGTCCAAAGGGGAAAACAATGCTGAATTCTCAGGGTATATATTAAAATTTAAAGAGTATGATGGATTTCAAAGACACATCAGTGGCAACTTTTGCTCAGCTCCCTTTAATGTGGATGGGAATTGGATCTCCAAATCTCTTAGGCAGCTTTGAAGATCTCATTCTCAGTGCACTAGCTGCAGGCACATGCTGCTGCTTTATTAAATGAAGGTTGCTAAGATGATTTACCTCTGGATTCCACTGGAGGAATGGGGCCAGTGACAGATTAGATCTGTAGAAAGTGTCTTGTGCTATTTCGGGAGTATTCCTCACATATGTGTTTTTCCTGCCTTGTCCTCTCCTTCTTTGGCTCTCTCCTCAGTAATGTTTATTTTGATTTGAAATCCATATCGAACAAGCTCTGGAAGTACAACCGTTACCGCTACATCATGACCTACCATGAGAAGCCGTGGCTGCCTCCACCATTCATCCTGCTGAGTCACATCGGGCTTCTGATAAAATGCATCTTCCACCACCAGCCCTCGAATGAGTTGGACCAAGAGGAAGGCGATGTTGGACTAAGTAAGCTGGGAACAAAAAGAAATAGTTGATCATCACTCCCATCACTGTGGAGTTGAGTTTCAAGCGGGGAAAGGGGGAATGCTTTGCTCTGTATTTGGCTGTAGCTGTGCTACATACTGTGCATCAGTCAAGATACCTCACAACTCTGAGCTGAAATAAAGTGACAGCAACTTATTCTGTAGGAACTAGGTAATTCCTTATTTTGAAAGAAATTAAGAAGTGACAAAGGTAAAAAATTCTGTATGTTTTTCCTGAAAAGACCAATAATTCCTTTATCATTAGCTGGGGAAAATAGCTGCAGAGCCCAAGGGTAGAGGAGAGCCAGTGATGACAGATGCAGAAAGAGAGCACAAGGGCTTCCCACCTCCTTGTTGCTTCCATCCCTTTGTGCACTGACTTACCACTGCACCTTACCTTCTTCACTTTTCTCAGCCTGGACATCTTCATGCCAAGTCTTTCTTAATGTCTCCTTAAAGCGATGCCAATTCACTGTCCCACTGTCATCAGCTCTGCCTGGAGTAGCCTGAGCTGTTGTGGGAAGGGACCTCAAGATGTTGGGATGGAAATGAATACTCATTAGTGGGGCTTGGTGGTAGGTGTGAGGCAGGGAAATGGGGAAGAGGTGACTGTATCTAAAAATACATTGGGAAGCATTGGTATACAGTGTTATACAGCCTCATCCTTTCTGATGCAACATGCATCCTTGATGCCTTATAATAGAGGTGGGCAGACCCTGCATGGGTTATGCTTTACTTAGAATTTTCTCTGCTGATCATGAATTCCTGAAGATATCTGGCATGCTCACAGGTAGTTACAGAGCTCAAAAACAGGCTTACCTAATCAATGCTGGATTGCTGGACAGCTGCTTCCTGGTTCAGCTCCCCCATCATGATTGGATATACCAGTCTGCCTTTGAAGTGCCACTGCTTATTTTATGTGCAAACACAGTGTAAGTCAGTGGCATATCATAGAGGGTGTCTCATTAGGTTAAAGGAAAACTGAAACCCTGCTTAGCCCATCTAAAAATCCTTGCACAGAAGGCTCATGCCTTCTTTACCTTTTTCTCAGAAGGAGAATTTTTTTTTC
Source organism: Rhadina sibilatrix (assembly GCA_013400275.1). NCBI lineage: Eukaryota > Metazoa > Chordata > Aves > Passeriformes > Phylloscopidae > Rhadina > Rhadina sibilatrix. The sequence goes on along the minus strand of VWYO01021362.1, from coordinate 16,242 downwards.
TGTTTAGGTACCCCTGGACACCTTTTGTACACTTAAGCTTGATAGGTTTCTCTTACTTTAGTTTTGGTGTTATAATTGGTTTTCACAGTGAGTACCCAGTGCCACTCTGGAAAATCAATACTGAGATGCAGAGTAAAGTTGGAGGAAGGAACACAGGTCAAATAGGGGAGAAAAGTGCCTGGAAGGTGATCAAGTCTCATTTGGAGTGGGAGGGGGAACCCCCCAACACTGTGGGGGTCTTCACTGCTGAGCGGTGTGCTGCAGCTGAGTACCACATCCTTGTAGCAAATGCCACCTTGTTGTTTGGAACAGGCACCTCCCTAACAAGTACAGCGAGTTTGGTACATAAAAAAGGATAGAAAAGAGGAGCTTGGAAAATGTGGACCTTGAACCAGAGAAGCAGTTTTCAGCATATGCATTTCTTTGTACTGCCTTGTAATGGAGCTGTTGTCTCAGAAGTCTTGGTGTGCTAGAAGGAAGCACTGTGAACAGCCAAGTTATGGAGTTTTAAACTTCAGAATGCTTTGGAGTTTTAAACTTCTGAATGCTTTTTTTCCACCCCAACAAGCTTAGGGTGGAAGATCTTAATGTTTAATACATATAAGCATATTAACCAATTAGGTGAAAAAAAACCCCCAACTTTGCAGCTTTGAGCACCTGAATGGACTGTAATTGTTGTAGGTGACTAGCTCTAAATGAATGCCTGGGCCAAACTGCAGTAAACTTTTTTTAAGGTTTACTATGCCTATCTAAGTCCTGTGAGTGATGTATGTATAACAAAATAAAGGAAAAAAATGGTGAGAAAATGCATATTTGTGAGCAACCATTCAGATAGGTGTTTTTGTGGCTTTAAAGGGGAATGTACTGGAATTTTTGTCGTGTGATTTTGTTCCCTATGTAAGCAAAGACAAAATTCCACATTTTCATGTATTTGAGTCTTTATACTAAAGCCCAAATTCATGTAGTTAGTTAGGCCTGATTCTTTCTTGTCAAGGGAGGGAGTGTAAACAAATTTTCGTTTTTTTTTTTTTTTTTTTTTTCTCATGCATACTCAGAAATGATTGCAATTGTTGGCATGCTTCATACTGATTCCTACCTCCTCTGTTCAGAGCTCTACCTGAGTGATGAGGACTTAAAGAAACTCCATGACTTTGAGGAACAGTGTGTAGAAGAATACTTTCATGAAAAGAATGAAAATCTGAGTTCCAGTGGCAGTGAAAGGATCCGTTTGACCACAGAAAGGTGTGTTTTGATACGTATTTATGTTCTTTGTATAAATTTGTGGTATAAAAAGACTTTGATAAGTTAATGCTTTTGAACCTGGTTACAGCCACTGTGAACATGCATAGGCCTTGTTAATTTGATGGAAATGTGTCTATTTCTGTGTCTGTATCTGTTTGAGGTGTATGTCTGGGAAGCCTTGTTGACAGAATTGCATGCCCAGATGTGTGCAGCCTGTACATGCTTAAAGGGGTACAGTGCGGTGTTGCTCAGCTTCACTTGTGCAGATCAGGTAGTACTACAAAAGCAAGCCAGAGAACAGCATACAATAATATGTAATTTAATTTAGAAGCTTAGTAATGCAGGTACACTGTGAGAGTGTTGCTCGTGATTGGGTATAATTACTGTTTACACAAACAACCAGAAAACCATTGTACCATTATTTGCAATATAGTGTCTTGGTTTACACAATGTCAATACACAACTACCAACAGGGTTTCAAAACAATCAGTATTGGCCTAATTTATTTTTCTATCTAATCAATGGTAGATCTGCCATTAAGTTTAATGGGAAGAGTTAAAAAAAAATGAACACCATAAAAAGTCTTAATGAATGCCAGCACTGATTTTATTTAATGAATTTGTTTAGCCTAGAGAAAGCATAATCTTATTTTCTGTGTTAAAATTAAATGCAGAAACAAAATAAAAATCCCCTCTAAAAGAAATTAAATAGATAGCTTTGTTCAGAAACTGCAGAATCGATTACTTCAAGATGGTTTCATTTACTGGATATAGGTCTGGAAAGGATTATTTTTTTGAGTGCAGGTTAAACACTCTTTACAGCATTGCATGATGTCAATGCAAGAAATTAATTTAGATGAATAAAATGTTCTGGAACATTGGTCCTTGACTTTATTCAGCAATGGCTTAATACTGCGTATTTTAGTTACTCTGTGACAAAGGAAAGAAATGCCTACTGCATATTGCCTGCAGCTACCTTATCATTATCTTAATGATAAAGTACCAGAGGTTATTTTCAGGAAATATGAAGATAATGATTTGGTTAAAATTATGTAATTCCAGGCCAATAAGTTCCTGCAATTTTCACTGGGGATCTGAGGATAATAAAAAAGGCTTTGGTTTTTTGAGTAGTTGAATTTTACCTAAAGGTAACCAATGCCATTTGATGCATAGAATCTGCTTCTGTAGGCCAAATATGTTCTTGGGAAGACATGTTTCTCAGCAGTCTCCAGTACTTGAAAAATGCAGGATTAAAGAGTACCTGGTGGATTATCTGAGCTTTATCCTTCTCATGCTTGCACAAGAAATGTAAAATGCAGGATGTCCAGCTGACAGGAAGTGTACTTCATTTGCAGCCATAGCCAATGTACCCTGCCATCAATGGTTTGGTAGTTCTGTGGCAATGAATGGGCATTAGTAGGAAATCAATAATTTTTAACATAGGTACTCCTTGAGCAAAAGGTTTGTTTCCTTAAGAAGCCCACTGGCATTTTGGCTGGGTTTTGTCAAATACAGGTATTAATGGGAGTGAAAGTTGCCATTAAAAAAAAAAATCCTGTTTGAAATGCTAACTTTTTGAAATGTTAATTTTTTTTTTTTATTATTTTTTTTTTTTTTTATCATCTAACAAACAGATATAAAGATCCATGTTTTGGTATTTTAGTTATGTTCTCTTTTTCTACCTAGAGTGGAAGAGATGTTTCAACAACTTAAAGAAGTGCATGAGAAGGTATTTTGTATCAAGGACTCTTTACTCTCTCTGGACAGCCAGCTAGGACATTTGCAAGATCTGTCTGCTCTGACAGTGGATATCCTGAAAGTGCTTTCAGCTGTAGACACCTTGAAGGTGGAAGAAGCCTTACTGGCTGACACAAGACATGAAACCTGTAGGAAGCTGCCCCATAGCTGGAGCAATGCATTCTATTCCAAGACCTTGAGCAGCCTGGAGGGCTTGTATGACAAGAAATACCACTATTACAGCATGCCACCCTCCCTCTTACGGAGCTTGGTAAGAACTCAGTCTCCATCAGAATGTAAACTCTTGAAGTCTGAGAGTAACAAGGTGGTTACTTGTTACTTAGAAGACAGGCCATCAAAGGTAGAAATGGAAGCAGACACACCCACTTCAGGAGTATCCTCAGAGACTAAGTCAACTCCTAGGTATGGGCAGTATTTGCTGGTGCCCCCTGACCATCAGGGAGGGTCTTTTTCTGAGGATGTCCCCTTAAATTTTTCCTTTTTGAACACTGCTGCCAAGTGCAAGGATGAAGCATTCAGAGATGACCTGCAAAGTAGCATTGTGGTTCAACAAAACTTGCCGGATGTCAGCTTCCTTGGAAAAGAGACAGAAGGTTATCAATGGAGCCAGAGAGACTTTGTTTTTCATTTGCCGTCAGAAAAGACTAATGCTGCAGAAGCTGCTCATCCTCTGGATCTCCAGCTACCGCTGGATATTGAAGGAAGTGCAGCATCCCCCTGTGATGACAGGGAAGATACTGAAGGTGGTTATGTGAACTGGGGATTTTCTGAAGGTGATGAAAAAGGAGTTTTCATCACAGATTCAAAGAAGAAAGCCCAGTACCTACGTTCCTCCTATGGCAGGGACAACAATTGCCAGAATAATCCCACCAGGCATGTCCAGTTACGTGATTCGAAGTCCTTCTCTTACAGCTCTGTCAAGTCATGTCACAGCAGCAGCATCTCTCAGAACAGGCTGAAGCGAAGCATCTCCTTCTGGATCAGCCCTCTCCAGAGGGACTGGAGTTTCTGCAAAAGCAACAGCTTACCGCCCCCTAAAAAAGAGAGATCAGGGAAAATCTGCAAAGCTCTAGGCGGTAATTATAAAACATTTAACTTGTACAATATCTTTTACTAGAGAGTCCAAGACATTACAAAAATGTTTCATTTGCACCCAGAGGGTATTAGATGCAGTGGGGGATAGTAGCAGGGAGTCCAGATTTACTCTTTCACTTTGTTTGTGTGGGTCTGGCTGTTGGGAATATCTGAAGTGTACTTGGAATCCAAACTGCAACATACCTATGTGTCAGCCCCATCCTGATCTGCCCCATCTCATGGAATCTCCATGTCTGTGGCTACACAGCCAGGCAACAAGAGTTGTGCTCACTCTGGGGAAGTCTCTTGTTCTGGGGATGCAAAGACAGAGATGCAGGAACCAAAATCCCATAGATATGTATGGGCAGTATCAGAGATGGGTGCACCGAAAATGAAAAGGCATACATTTCTGTAGTCAGTTTAAATACCTCCCTGTCCACCATCAAATTTGCTTACCAAGTGCTAAAATACATCAGATTATAGTTTGAATTATGAATAGTATGATATAATGGATAACATTAGTTGTTTTATGTCTTGTGATGGTGCACATCTTTGCATGGAACTGCTTGAGTACTAAGTTTGGATGTCCCAATTCTTTTGCAGATTGTTTTAGACATCTGCCAATTCTCAGTCCTATGAGATTTTTCCTTACTAAACAGAAACTCTGTAGCTTAAAGGTGTTTTTGATTCTTTCTTGCAGAATCTTTAGGATCCTGTGAGCTACACCACAGTGAGACAACAAAAGCAAACCAGCAAAATAGAGACAGAAAGTCTGGGAGAGGAAAGAAGAATCAAAAACCTCTTCAGGTGCCGGTAAGGGCAGATGCAAGAGAATTGTGAATCTCAAAATTCACAATTTTCATTCCTTAAGAGTAGTTCTGCAGTGTGATTTAATTGAAAATATATACATTTAAAATGCTGCACACAAACTGCAGCATCTCCTCTGTGTATCTGGCTTTGGTTTAATTTCACTTTTTTTTGGATGTGAGGAATTTCTGTTTTGAACTTGTTGACATCCATGGACTTTGGTATAGTGTGGTGATACTGATTTTGTGGTGGTTCACAAGTATAAATCAGTCCTTGTATTCCAGTTGTCAGGGGAACTTGCAAAGGATTCACGTCATTTTGGATAGACCGAAGCAGTGGCCATATCCAGGGGGCATACAACTGTACTCAAGCAAGTTAGGCCTTATAATATTGTCTCCTGCCACAGGAGTCCCATGGACTTTTCTCCGAATCCATCAAACTTAGCACGTTGCAGGAAGTGTACTGATTGTGTATGTGTATGGCGCAACTTTTGCAACTGTGTCTGTGTGTTCGTAAATAGAAATTTATTTCTAGAGGTATTAAGAAATTTCTACTGTCTTCATTATCTGGAAAGGATTGTCACTGTTTAATGAGATAAATACTGAAGACTGGTTTGTTTTCATAAGATACCCAGTAAAGGATCTTGGACTTGAACTTTGAAATCTAGTATCTCTGAAGGAGTGAGGTCTCAATGTACAAATACCCTCAGACAGTGTGAGACCTTTCATCCATAGTACTTCCTAGACAAAAACAACAGGTCTTCTGCAGTTTGTAACAAAACTGGGAAAATCTGTTTCTCAGTTGGGAGTGCATTCATTCATTGGCATTTCAGAGATGCTCTGAAAGGCCATATCATATGCTGTCAGAGGAACTGTGGAGATGCTAGTCATCTTGTAAATTCAGTATTGTTTTGTCTGTGTCTTGGCAGGTGATTAGAGTGGATGATTGTCCCCAAAACACTCAAGTGAACTCAGAGCCTGCAGAGATCAATGTCTGGGATGAGCAAGAGAAACACAGCAAGAATTGGCTCACTGTGTCTAATTTCAGTCAGCTAAGTATGTTACATGTTGCAAACAGTGAATTAAAAAACAGCTTTTAAAAAGAAGAACTAAATAGAATTCAAAAAATAGAAGTGTTATCCACATTTTCATCTCATCATATAATTTTTATAGAATTAGACTTAGTTTGTCTTGGTTATTTGATGCAGCATTGAAGAGACAAAAAAATCATAGGTTGGATGGAAGATCAGGTGAATCTTTTTGGGACCACCACCACTCTTCCATGGGAGATAGTTGAGTGCTAATCCTCAGAAATAAGTAGGAAGCAAAGAGAATGGTGTCTTTGTCTCCTCTCCCGATGTGTCTTTTATAGTGACATCTTCCAAAGCAGCATCCTGGCTAATTGCAACAAATAACCTCATGATTTTTCAGGACATTTACCCTCATGGGCTGTGATATGATACTGTATTTGTTGGCAGATCCTCTGCCTGCATTATTCATTTCTCATTGCTCAGAAACACATCCTCCAAAGGAAAGGAATGAATTCTGTATTGTCTCTTTTGGAGTGAAAAGGAATGACATTCTTAGTCTTCTTTTAGTAATTCTCCATCTCTTTCATTCTCAGAAATTCTAGGCATTAATCATCTATTCTTTCAACTTTACTGTGATGTGGCTCACTGGCTTCATCCGGTGAGCTGCTGGGAGAAGTACCAGACAGTGTTATGACTCAGTACCACGTGGTCTGAGGAGGACTGTACTCTGCTGGAAAAAGTGGAAGTCTTCTGTTTAACCCTATGAAATTCTGCTGTTGTTTTTTTAACCCATTACACCTTTTACTGGGACAATATGGTATACAGGTGTTTATTTTATAACACTGTGTATGTGGTTAGTTTATAGTGATGTGTCGGAATACAAAACAAAAGAACGACACTCATGCACTGACATGTCCAAGCTAAAAAATGGGCAGTTTATTTACAGACCTTGACATTTATAGAATTCCAACAGTGACTGTGGATTGGAGGAAGAAAATTGTCCTCTCCAACCACACTGGTCAACTTGACAGTCTATCAACAGTCTCTTCCTTATGAGAAGATTGTAAACAGGAAAGAACAGTTACAATAGCAACAGATTGTTTATGTGAAAATTAGTGAGAAACTCCATTACAAAAAGTAAATTATCAGAAAGCTGTAGGAATTTTAGAAGAACAGAGAAGAACAGGGCAACTGTGACAGAGCTGTTCATTTACTCCCTAGAAATAGCTGACAACTTCTCTTTTGACTAGGTTTGGAACGTCTCCATTACAAGCACCAGAAAATTAAAAACCAAGATGTCAGTAGGCATACCATACCAGTCTGTGATTACCTGAGGCATTCTCAAGAGGTAAGACCTAGGATTATGCATTTTAGTCCATAATTTTGGCTGGGATGAGCTCAGAGTAGCTCCACAGTCATCCCTGGATTTGCCAATAGAGTTTCCTTGTCATGACATACCTCTTTGAGAGATGTGAAACTTTGTTGTCTGCTGAGTACAGTGGAAATAAATGAATAATTTAACAGCTGCTAAGTTTAACTCTAAGATTGTACTATTGAAAAAGTACATTAAATTATAGTACATTATAAAATATAATTAATGTACATTAATAGTACATTGTATCTTGGGTTCTGAATATGAACTCTAGTCACAAATTACATGTGTTGATGTCTCATCAGGCAATGAGTGAGCACACAACTCTGTATGGAGCTTGTGGGCAGAATGGATTAGAAGAAAATTTTTGAAAGTTAGCTACATATCACTTCATCACATGACTAATTCTTGCAAAGGGGTAGAGAAATACTGATAATAATTGCAAAGCATGGATTTTTCACCCATTGTCTTATAAATGTCGCATTTTTATTATTTACCAGAATTAATCTGCAGCTCTGTAATCTAAAGATCCTCTTCTTGTGTGAACTAATATAGGCTACTTGAATTTGATGGAGCTAGACCAATTTGTATTTCCTGAAGTCTTGAGCAGGAATCTGGATTGTGGAAAATATTATCTGTTTTAAATTTATGTAGCTAATAGAAGAAATGGAATAGCTAATAGAAGAAAATGTATAATTCATTAAATTTTATAGGGGTATCTCAGAGATATGAAAGGAAATTAACAAAGAATGAATTAAGAAAAGGAAATGTAAGACAATCCTTTCCTTTTTCTTTTTGAGAGCACCAAAGTACCCTTCCTTGTGTACTTTACTTACAGGACTTTTGGTTATTAAAATGGAGATCTTTCAAAGACTAGCTTATTTTTCACTGAAAATGTTATAATTTTTCTTTATTTTTTAATGAAAAAAAATGAACCAAGTAATTTCAGTAATGCTGTTCTGAGTGCTGTAGAACTTGAATCCCATTTACCAGGGACAAGAGCTTTAATGTTTTAATTTTAAATATGGTGGGGTGGTGAGAGAGAAATAGAAATAAATTTACTGATTTTGTATTCTGTAAAACTGAAACTTGGACTCTAAATCAATAAATCTTTGAAATATGAATCACAGGATCAGCCAGGCAAAATTAACATGAAGTCAGGAAAACTGTGTGAGGTAACCAAGCCATTGGGTGCCTCAAAGCCTTTATTAAGATATATTTTTCTTAATTGTGATATTTTTCTTAAATTGTGAAAAAAACCCATTCTGCTGATTAATAGCAGTATTGGAGTTATGCTGAAACCAGTAATTTCTGAAACACTAACTTCAAACTATTCATTCTTCCAAGGTAAAGTCTCCAGTATCCACTGAATCGTCGTGCCTCTCTCTGGGTTGTGAAAGCTTGTTTTTATCACTGAGATGTAACAAAGTTGCTGCATCCAACTGTTCCACTTGGAGAATGACATATTTTAAAGATATGTGTCTTTTCCAAAGTGAAGCTTCTCACTCATGGCATACCAGGGGTTCAGAAATCCCTCTTGACAGGCAGCAGGGAGCAAAGCAAAGGGGTGTGTAGGAAGCTTTTGTGAAAGATGTTTTCATCTTCAAAGCAAGCTACAAGTTCAAAGAGCAGGAGAAATTAAAAAAAACAAACCCAACAATTAAAAATTATTTAAGTTTCAGGTTAAATTATAAGTTGAATTCTAGTTGATTTGTTAAATGTAGTTGTCCTTGGTTTTTTGGTTTTTTTTTTTTTTTTTAATGTGTGTGTGTTTTTGTGTTTTGAGGATTTAAATTGGTCTGACTACTATTACAAAGAAAAGTTCCATTTCTTGCTACCACATTAAGAGGACATGGCTGGCCCTTTTTTTTTTTCCTAAAATGGCTTGAAGTTTAAAAGATTATTTGAGTTTTTCTTTAAATATAAGATCTGGGAAATATGTGATCTAAATATCCCTGGAAAGCTGCTCAGTGTGTTACATTCTTCTGTTCCAGGGTTTTTGAGTGAATTTATTTTCAACAACAGTAAAGGTTATACCTACACTGGAATTTTCCAACATAAAGAAAGTTCTCTAATACTGCGCTTATTAGAAGACCTTTAGCAAGCTTTGTGAGTACATCAAGATATAGGTGGTGACTTAAGTATTTAATTCAAATGTCTGGAGACAACCTGGAAGACAGCAATGTGAGCAAATCAGTTCCATTTTAGTGTAGGTATGGCAGTGCTAAGATTCACCTGCCTGTCAGGGTCATTATTTGTGTTAACAATAATCATATCAACCATTGCTCTCAAGATTGTACCCTCTTGAGCTGTGCGATGTGTATGTGATAAAGATGTGCATATTTTACCAGTGAAAGTGTCTCTCTCTTTTTAGGATTTCAGTAACAGCGTATTTGGAAACACCAAGAAAAGTAATCTGAACAGGAATTCCTCGTATGTATCATTAGTATGTTAAGATACTCATCAAAGATTTTCAGAGATGTCTGTAGTGTCTGCAGCTTTCCATTTCAGTTCTGCAATATACTTAGGATGACAAATTCCTGAGAAATAGAGAGCTAAGACCATTCAGTTTGTTTAAGTTTCTTTCAAGGAAATTTTATTAATGAGATAAATGAGATCCATTTAAACAAAATGTATGATTTTAGGTGGAATAGACACCCTTTCTAAGTCTAACAATAGTAGAATTTTCTAGTTCAGTCACTAAGATGACAGCTGGACTTGATGATCTACAAAGTCTTTTCCAACCTTAATGATTCTGTGGTTCTGTGACCATAACATCTTTAATTACCCATTCTTCCAATATAGTCAGCATGAAAAGTTGTATTTGCTTTTGCTGTGCAATTGCATGTCTTATTTTTAGTAGCTACAATGCTAGCACCTCCTGAAAACTTCTGTCATTGACTGATTCATGGCTTTTCTACATTTACCAAATATTTAGCTCAGTTTTCTTCATGCATGTTCAGACATTATTAAGATTTGATTACATTTAGTGAAAGTATACTGGTTTCACAAGTGGTTTCCATTTTCTTGTGAGGTTTTTTGTTTTGTGTTTTTTCCCAGATTGATTAATCATTATCATAACATTAGTAGTATTTTTGCTACATGCAGTGCTGTCTTTATGTTCCTTTTCCTTTTCTTTCTTTTTCATCAATTGCTTCTAGATTTTTTTTAGCACTGCATAGATAATAAGTAGAAGATACTAGAAAGCTGCCATATCCCACATGATTTCACCATTGGGAGAGGAGAAAAAAGGTTACTGTGTTTTGGGGGATTTTATGGATACTGTGTGTGGGGGGTTGGGTGTTCTGCTGGTGTTGTGGGTTTGAGGTTTTTAGGGTGTTTTTCTTTTTTTACACCCCATCATTTATAGGCAATAGGCAATCTGCACATTTACCAGCAGTGTGTAGGGGATGTTGAGTGGCCTGAATCTATCACTTAGTTAGTTGTCTTCAGTGGGATATCTCTGGTCTATGAGGTGAATCATATCTGTGTTCTGTACTTTAATGTAGTAGCTTTTTTGCAACCAGACTTGTTAATCCAAAGAATCACCAATTTAAAAAGTATGTTTTTGTACAAGTAATGGTATTAACACAAGTAACTGTTAATACATCTCAGAATTGACTAAAAAATGAGCAGTTGTGTATGTGATTGAAAGCTCTGTAACTGATACTGTTATTGCAGTGTAAAAGATGTGAATAGCAGTGCAGACTCCAGAGCAGTTCAACATAAAGCAGAGAAAGAAACATGTACAAAAATGTGTCAGTTCTTCAGTACCTGAAGATTGTTTGTTGATAGCTGTGTTGAACAAAATTGCACTGAAGGTTATTTTTCTTTATGATTACTGAGTCACATCTCTTTGCATGTGATCCATGTGTATCAGTGTTAGCTTAATGACAGAAATGTTGGATTAAAATACCAAATATTTCCTTTTAAACAGATTGAGAACTCCAGAGGAAACTAACAGTAAGTTTTTCATTGCTTGTCACTCATTTTAATTCCCATCTGCAATTCTCATGCTGGCAAACCTGAAGTACAAAATCCAAAAAGGAGTTAGTTTACTGTAGTTGAGAATTACAGCACAGATATTGTTTCATGTGTTGTAACTAATTTGTACTTTAAAGTGAAAAATTTTTTTACAAGAAAAGTTTTTCTCATAACAGCTGCATAATCTTAAAGGAAAAGAAATATTTTTACTCTAGTTTGCCCAGTGATGTTGTTCTGTCTGGAAGAAACTCTTTAAGATGCTGCTGCCTTGACCCCTGACAGTCCAAGTGATTTCCTGGGTTAAATCAGGGTGTATGTCTGAAGATAGATTATGATATAAGATTTTTAATGTATGCTTGATTTTTAAAATTGCAATGATATGTAATATCTCTGTTTGTGTTGTTTACCTGAATTCTGTGAAGGATTGAATTTATTATGAAATGTTCAATGAAGAAATTCAAGGGTTTAGTGAGGAATCTCTTTGTTTCTCAAGAGCAGAGTGTTAGTAAACTTCACTGGTATTTGTTGTGTTTTAGTCCATCTCCATGCCAGTTTTCCTGGCATGACTCTCAGCTGTGCAGCTGAGCAGCTGGGCACTTATCTCTTTCTGAGATTAGCTGTGGTGCAGGAATGACTTGTTCCTAGTCTTACCTCCACTTCAAGTGCTGCTCTTTGGGTGTCCATCTGTGCACAAAACCCTGCAGTGCTGGACCATTCTGCTGCAAGCAGAGTGAGTTGCAAGACTGCTCTCTAGAGTACATCATTATTTTTATTAAAATCAAGTTTTTCCATTCTCAAAGGGCCCCTTTTCATGTTCTTTTTTTTTGTAACATGCAAAATGCTGCAAAAGTAGATGGATCAAGCAAGGAAAAAATCACAAGGGACTTTGAATCACTAAGGGGAGTGAAAATGCTGACACTTTCCCCATTATGCATAGATGTTTTCATGTAAGATCTCTTTCACTAGGTAAGGGAGTAAAAGCAAATAGAATACACCAAGAAGAAAAGTGTCAAGTCCAAAATTTTTGGTAAACATTTGATTATCTAATTTTTGAAAATTAATAGTATTTCAGGATATATATACTGAAATCTCACACTTCGAGGGATGGTTTTCCAGGAGGACAAAATTATTTCATCTAGTTAATGAAAACATGTTCATTGTTCTTGGTTGTATTAAAATGGTTTTTTTATAAAGCAAAGATTTTTGGACCAGATTTGATCTGTCTGAACCTGTTAAATATGTAACTACCAAAAATGTTTGTCTGCTTCTATTTTAACAGTACTTTGGATGCTGTGGCTTAATAAGACAGTATTATTATAACTTTGTTGCAATAGTGCGGTTTATGGACTGCTTAATGGCTAGGGAAGGAGCTGGAAAACTCATGTCTTTGGGAGGCCATGAATCACTGTGGATAGCAAAGTGCTTTTGACATCCCAGGGTTCTTGCTGGCTTAACATGTCCTTGAGGTTAATATGTCATTTCCCCCACCATTTCCTTAGACAAGTAAGTCATCTGGCTATATTACACTGATGACTGAAATTTGCAATATACAGTACATGATAATGTAGTTAAAGCCCATAAGTAATTCTCCTCTTTACAATGCTGAGACAGCAATTCTGATTAATCTCTTTTGTGACAAACTCTGGGATGACAAGAATTAAAAAAAATTGTGTATTTTTATCTGCTATAATAATTAATACAACAATCCTTTAAACCTTATTTCAGATATCTTCTCCTGCTTGAAAACATCTCAGGATTTGCATCTTCACTATTCAGGTAAACAGGAGGCAAAAGAATGATGATTGAGAAATTTAAGAAATTAAAAACAACATTAGTTCTCCCTCTGTCATCCACTGTGATTTTCAGTTTGAGAACTTGCACAATTGCCCACTACTAAGAAGGTTCTGTGTTAATTCATGTCTAACACTTCAATGAAAGAATTATTAATTTTTTTTTTTCTGTTGCTAATTGCTTCATTCTGGGTATTTACGGCAGAGCAGAATGTAGCTAATTACTCTCAAAATATCAGTGGGAATCATGAACACAGGTCAGATTCCTGAGGGGGCAGAGGAGGCACTCATTTGTTTATAGCTGTCAGTCCCCTCACACCTCCCAAACCCTCATTTGTACTTTCTGGAATTCTTCTAACTGAAGATTCTAAATTATTTAAAATTTCTTAAGTTAATTTGTCCTGTACTACTTACTCTGTGTTTGTATATCTATCAACTCATAAAAATCTGGCAGGGAATAAATCCTTGAATGCTCCTTGCCTTCAGTCCTGACTTTCCCTGAGCTGAGTGTGCGCAGATTTTCCCACAAGTCAGTTTTTCCAGGAGAACAGAGAAATTGCCAGTAGATGTCACCATTGCCCACAGGACTTGGCCTGTGTTACAGGCAGGGTTAGACTAAACCAGAACTATTAGCAGCCTTCTTAAATTCAAAATCTACACAGTTTTCACTGGGAATAACACCTCCTGGCTTGCAATCAACTGTACGGATGTAATTTCTCTGGCATAGTGGCGTTGTTGCAGTTATTGATTTGTTGCTTGTCAGACATGCTATTTGAGATGACATTGGACTTTTTAGCACAGATGGAAGTGGTTTACCTTATGAGTTGATAAATGTATTCAGAGGTTATCAATGTAAGTTTTCTTTCCTCAAGAAGATTACAGGACAGAATGTAGCCAATTAGGCCCAAAAATCCTGCACTAGAATTCTGTACCATATACTGCTTTTATGTTATTCTTGCTAACAGTTTGAGCAAGCAAATATAATCCTGTCTCTCTGCATACCCAAAAGAACTAGATCTTTGTCCCAAATTTGGCAGTGCAAGTCAATGTCACATGGCTTTTCAAAGTTCTTGAGTGACTGCTGGCAGGGTCTGACAGATGGCATAAATTTTAGAAGCTCCTCTGTTCACATCCTTCTTCCTGCTATGCATTGATTTCATGATCAGTGTGCTCTTAGTGCAGCACCAAAAGAAGATCTTGTTTTTCAGTCCATGCTCCAACACTGTTCAAACATAGTAACCAACTCCTGTTGAATTTGGTATGTGTAAACAGCCTTGAACTGGAGTATGAAGTGCAGATCTTCTCAAATTGGGCTGTTCATGGGGTGGATGTGTCATGGGTGCCCTTTGCTCTGCCCTTCTGGAATCAGTAACCTCTGACTAAATATTGCTCAAAGAAGTAATCTTAAAAGAAGGATAGATGATGTCCAAACTCCATAAACTCCATAACATCTGGAGTTTGTTAGCCATGGCTTTTTTGTTACTCTGCAGAGAAACACAGCTCTGCTGTGTTTGAATGTCCTGGGGTAACTTTATGATTCTTGTGTCCCCAATTGCCCTAAACCAGGACATTGAGTTTCTGCTTTGGATAATGGTTTTACCTTCATCCATTGAATAGGGAAATTAGACAGTCAGAACTGTAGCATCCAAATTGTGTCCTAGTTCTAGGAGTGCCTTACTTTACACTTTTCTCACCCTTCCTAATAACTCAGTCTTTGTAAAGACAAATCCGTAAATATTTGGTTGACTCTCTGAAGTCAGTTTTTGCCTGGTGTTTGGTATTTGCTGAGAAATAAGCTTCAAGTAAGGGAGATATAATGTTACTGATTTTTTTTGGCAAGAGGTCTGAATGAAGAAATGGTTCTCTGTGCAGAGGAAGTTTGGATTTTCCGGTCATACCTTGCTAAATCTCCAGGTGCTTCTGACCCTGACAAGACAGACAAAGAAGGCAGTTGGGGTCAAGGCATCTCATCAGCACAGTGTGAGTGTGAGTGTTGCTACATGGGAGTTGTCAGGAGCAGGATGCAGAAGCAGCCCTTTGTGAAAGGAGGAGGATGGGAGATAGCAGAAGTTCTTCTAAGCAAGGGGCTTTCCCAGAGAGCCCGTTTCTTTGGAAGGGTGAGATATGATGGGTTGGTATCCTGGTTGTGGCAAGGAGGGGACATGGTTTGGACCTGGAGGTTATTCTTTACCAATTCACATAATTTTCCTGTGATGGAGAAGGGGTCCTGTCCATGTTGGGATAGCAGAGGTTCTCTTGTTGCTGGTTTCCTGCATTGAGTATTCATGTATGAATTGTTTGCCTCTCCTGTACCCTCTGTTATTAAGACTGCTGCTGTTACTTTCATTTTCCTATTTCATTGCTGTTTCCAGTAAATTGATCTTATCTAAACCTATGATCTTTAACTCTTGGTGTCTCCAATCCTGTCCATTTTGCAACTGGGAGGACAGGGAGGGTGAGGGGGGAAGTGGATGAGCAGTGCATGGTCTGGAATGTTTCAGTGGGAACACTGAACTGGGGAACACCATTCCTAAACTGCAACAGCCTTATTTTGTGTTCCATATGAAACATGAAGAGCTGAGATAACAACAGCTCTGGTAAGAGTTATTTGTTGTATTAAGGATGTCACAATGTTATAGCCAAACCCTGTGTGTTTCAGTATAGGCACTATGTGCCCATTGAGGTGCTCCCTTTCAGAGCAGGTAGAGGGATCAGGATTGCTTTGTTGCTGAACTGTGTGATATCAGCTATGAAATGATAACTGCAAGGGCAGTGTGGGTCATTTGTGATGTGCATTCAGTGTTGGTCTTCTATCCTTACCTGAGGCACTGACTTCGGGGAACCATTAACTATGTCCTGGGCTGTACCAGGCACAGCATTTCCAGCTGGTCAAGGGACATGATTATCTTGCTCAGCTCTGCACTGGTGTGGTCTCACCTTGAGTGTGCAGTTTGGGCACCACAATATAAAACAGACATTAAGCTGTTACAGAGCATCCAAAGAGCGCCATGAGGTCTGGAGTAGATGAGGAGCTGCTGTCAGCAGCAGCTGAGGTCATTTGCTCTCTTCAGCCTATAGAAGAGGAGACCGAGGGGAAGCTTCACTGCAGTTTTCAACATCCTCACAAAGCAAAGCAGAGGGCAGACACTGATCTCTTCACCCTTGTGACCAGTGACAGGATTCAAG
>VWYO01021361.1:2316-45044 GCA_013400275.1 Rhadina sibilatrix | reverse complement strand
CTCCACAAACAAAACCAAAACCAACCAACAATATGAATATCAGATTAGCATGAGAAGAAGACTAGTCTAGAGACTAGTCTCTAGTCTCAAGAGACTAGCACAGGATTTTGAAGTTAAGTCTGAAATCCAAGATAGGACTGCAACTTACATAGCCATCCTTAAACTAGCTTTACTGCAGTTGGCTTTGGTGTGGATAGAATTAGTCATACAAAGGTCTATCTAGACATATAGTTCCTCACACTCTCAGTGGTCTTGATCCTTGTTCCTGGAGGCCTGCTCATTGAGTATTTTTTGTAGCTTTAAGGTAACTGACACAGAAACTACATTTCAAACCTGTGACTATAGGGTAGACATGTAGGTTCAACATCTGTGTCAATATGGCTAGCTATTCTATGTGTCTCTAGTCACTAGGTTCCCCATATAGAAGGACAAACATACTAGAATTATTTTGGCATGTATGTATGCCTATAAGTAGATATTACAATAGCTTCCTTTGTATATAATTTAAAAACTTGGATATATATCTTTCAGAGATTTATGCAAAATACAGTCTACAGTTTTCTTTTCTAGGTGCAGGATGCCTGCACAGTAAGATGAAATGTTGTCAGTTGCATTCAGGACTCCAGCTGATGCAAAAGGGTAGTGGTGAGAAAGCTGAAGCTCTTAGGTTAAACATACACAAATGGGCCTGTTTAATACAAACACTCCCAAGCTACACACTAAACAGAGGTTATAAAACCCAAGAACAGAAAAGAGGTTGTAAAACCCATGTACCCTTGACCCTGAAAAAAGTCCAGGCTGAGTTTCACTCACCAGCAAATGACATGTGGTGAGCACATTATAGCCATAATCTCAGTCTTTCTAATTCTTAAATCTTTTTTCCAGCATGTGACATGTGAAAGACCATGCACTAGCACGGTGCTAAGAGAAAGCATATGTTCAAGTAAACATTTAGTAGTCTGCAAACAGCTATGGATAATGTTCCTTTCTCCACACCCCTCACATGGCTGGTAAGGAGATTTGCTCTGGAGTGGGTAATGGACAGAACAGGTTGTGCAGTATTTGGCAAAGCAGAAGCGCCATTCTAGTGTTTTTCTAAGGTGCACATTTCTAATAATTCACAATATTTTTTCTGATTTTTACCAATTAGATAATTAGCTATAATCTGCCTGTACACTGTCTGAATGAGAAACAGTCAGCCTACGAACTGTTTTTGCATGGTTAGAGTTGCTTATTAACTGTAATCATTTGGTCCCATGGTACTGGTCTTTTCCCTAAAGTGATGAACTTGGCTATCTCTTACAGGACAATAAATAACAAATATAAATAACATCAAAGATAAGCAACTTAAAAAGAACCAAATTCACATCCTCAATCTTCAAGTTGGTATGACATATTAATTTCTTGGTCCTCCAGTCTACATAAATATGTGGCCCTAATCTTTCGAAGACCTTGAGAGTGAAGGCCTTCAAATGTAACCTTTTCTTCAAATTTAGAAAGTCATGGGTCTATTCTTTTGGCTGAGCTGGTGTTCGTGAGTCCTCCTGAAATAGCCCCTGTTTCTGCATTCACCTGGTCCTGCAAGGAAGCAGCCTTCCAGCACAACTGTTGCTCAGCCATCACCAACTAGAGTAGGGAGAGCAGTCATTCTGCCCATTAATCTTTCTGCAGTCTTGATAGTTAAATATGGAACTGCACATACTCCTGAAAATCTGAAGAGTAATGTTATTTCAGTATTTGTGCTTAGTTTCTGCATGACTGCAGTAAGAGCTGTGATGGTCAAGACTGCTTTCCTGACAGACATTTAGCTCAAGTATACAAGTAACATGACCTCTTAACAAAAGATCTGAGTTTTTCTAAACAGTTGTTACTTAGGGGCCTCTTAAGAAAAAGTACATAATTATGTGACTGAAATTAATACATGCTTCAAGATGAAATTTTCTACATGTTTAGTTGAGGTATTATATTTCCCTCCAATGTACCACTTTGCTAGAGCAGAAGGAATTTAAATAATTGTCATGGTTTCGACCATCAAAACAAAGCACTTTATTGTTTATATTTAGGAATAGTTACATTTCAGTGAATTTCACTGTTACATACACAAAGAAAATGCTAGAAAATTTGTTTGCATTTATTTTGCTACCTAATTATTCAGCAACTGTCTTTGAAGCAATGTGGGTTCAGATACTCTGTCATAGGCCTGTGGTACACAAGTGAGGAAGTGCAAAAGTGTAAACACACTGCAGAACCTAAAAATGTTTTTCCAAACTGCTGAGGCTGCTAAAATATCTGTGGACCTCTACACTAGGCTCAGACTCATTGAAATTATTCCCAGATGCCCGTGAAACCATCCTATGGCTTGGGTTTGCTACAGTTCAAAAATATTTCTGCAGGCTGCCTTTTCAATAGCATCCTTAATAGAACCTCTTGTGCAGCATTTTATTTTGGTCTGTTTTCTTCATGCCCAATGTGGCCTGTCCTTACAGACAGAAGAATACAGCCCCAAGAAAGTCAGAATCTTACAAATCTGCATTTCCTATTAAGCAGCTCTACTAATCCAGGATTTTTCTTTCAGGCACTGCACAAAAATTAATGGATAAGGCTTACCAGCAGAACTAAGTGGTACTAGGCATTATGTGAAAGGAGTGATTTTCTCTCAGAATGCTTCAATGGCTTTTTTCAAACCTAATGACTGCTTCTGTTAAGTCTGTTTCTGGTTACCACACAAGTTTTTTGGTTTTAGAATAAACTGGAGATGTTTAGGAAACAATAGATTGCATATAAAAATGGGTGTCAAAAATGCAATAAAATGTCATCCTTACCATCTGTTTTCTTTGATTCATCCTCCGTGCTAAACTTATCTTTTCTGTCCAATTTGTTGTCTTCCTTTAGTTCACCTAGAAAGCAGCAATAAGAAACAATAAGAAACACTATAAGCATTTTAATGCAGAGTGCATTTTAATGTTTTTAACTCAATAAAATTGCAACACCCAAAGGAGATGCTGTTCCTTAGGAGGAAAGGTCTGAGTTCAAAAAGAACACTTTATTAACACATTTTCATAGAACAAAACACCAGAAAAAATTTACCCAAGTCCTACAGAAAGTTTTAAAATCTACTTATAAATTCTTCTAATTAACAAACCCTTTTAAAGTTCAAATGCAAACTCACAATTCCTCTAATTGTATGTAGGCCATAAAAAACCTGATCATAAGCTTCATTTCAGAATCAGGAGTCTGAAACATTTATGCTTTCCAAAGAAATAAGATCCTGCAAAGATTCATTATAAGTGTCTGTTTTAAAAAAACATCCTCAATACCCTGAACATGCCTGTGTAATTTTGCTTTACTTTCTCTTACCAGATTCTTTTATCCACTGATTCATTTGTGTTGGTATCAGGGAATGATCATCCTAGCACTGATCATTGCTTTTGGAGTCTATGTAGCAAACCAAAAAATCAAGGCCTTTGGCAGAGCAATGGTTCATGCAGAATGAAAATAGCAAGTTAAGATGGGGTGTATTTTATGAAGCCAAGAATGTCAATCAAGAGTGACTCTTTTTGCAATCCTTTATTAGCCATACAGCAAATCACATCAGACCTTACCAGACCGTCCCTTCATTGAATGAGAATGCCGAATGCTAGATCAAATAAAAACTTAAATGGAAAGCTGTGGCAGAACAGAGCCACTTCAGCTGCAGCATCCAAACAGCAAGAAAGGTCTTTTTTCTTTTGTGATGCACACCTCTACACAAAAAGCTGTAAAAGTCTCACTTCAGAATTCTGTAAATATGAGGCTCTATAATGGTGATGTTTATTCCATTTGTATAACTATTTTTGGTACTATAACTACTTCCTAGCCTTTGGATCAAGATTAAAGGTATTGAGTGTTAAAGAGGATATGATCTGTCTTCAAAATACTCATGGGAGGAGGATATTTATTTTTGGAACAGCTCAAAATAATTGTAGAGAAGTGAGATCTCTCTCTTCCACAATATGCCTTAACCATAAGCATATTCATTATTCTTGGATGGTAATGGATCAATCTCTCTCTCTAATTAAGCTTCATCATAGCATAAAAGAGGGGTGGTTTTCAAACCCTAAAATATTTAACAAGATGGAGCCAAGGCATGTTCTGCTCAGTTTTTATTCAAAACTTTTCATGTTTATCTTCCTAAGCTCACTGTCTAGTGAAAACCTGCCGAAAAAAAGAATGCAAGATGATACAGGATAAGCAGCACCCTCCTCAGCTGATCACACTGCCACTGACTTGGGGTCTTTGTACAGAAAGAGAGCAGATCCAACACGGTTTAGGTGCCTGTTTGATTAAGGTGGTCTTAAAAAAAAAAAAAAAAAGGGTGCAGTCGTCAGGAACTGAAACAAATATGTACACAGCAAAGCACAAAAGTATTCTTGCATTTCCTCCACCATCATAAAGCTGATGGTAGTGATGGGCTAACAAAGCTTTTTTGACCACTGCATAACCAAGTTGCTTGACCCTAAATGTGTGCAGGAAAAAATGCTGAATATCTACACATGAACTGTTTCAGCATACGATCTCTCAAACTCACCTGGTAATAGAATTTCTGAACTTTCAGTGAATATTAGGAAGAGAGACTTTTGAGTAATGTAATATCTACCCTGTCATAATGATAGCAGAGCAGAATAATGATCGTAAGTTATCTTTTTGAAAGGGATTACAGAGGCAGAGAAGTAATAAAACAGATTAGATGAGATATTAACATATAGGCATAAAGAAAGCTAGGTAAATCTAGGGATATGAATGTTAAGATTTCATCAGTCCCCAGAGACTCTGCAGTGATTGTTCCTTATAAAGGCCTTACCCTATAATAAGTAAAGGAGCATAATTTCTTTTTCTGAGGAAGACGCTAATTTTCAGAAATCATTATAATTCCTTTCAGAGCACTTCTGACATCTGCAGCAGAGACACATTGCCGAAAAAAAAGTACTAGCAAAATCACTAAAGCACACTTAATCCCCATATTATTAGAAGCATGCAAGACTAAGAATTGCTGAAGAAAAGTCTGGTGCAGTCTAACTCGCGTTTTGTATGTCCCTGACTTTTTTGTCTTCCTGAGGGGCCCATTCCTGTTCACACGTGTAACACTGTCTGAAGAAAAATCCCATACATTACAGAGAATGACAACTTTGATTCCCACAGCCCTTCCAATCTAAAAAAACCCTCTAATTACAAGGACTTACTGGGAAAGGCCAGCAACCCTGAGAATGACATCAGGAATATTTTAAACAGAATTTCTGCATCTTCTGCCGTCTAAACTCACTGCTTGAGCCTGGACTTTCAAAGCCTAAATGCTCATTCAGTCTTTTTCTAAGAGGCTTCTAAGTTTTTCTGCTACTTTTGGGCTGCATGATACTAGCCAAGTTTTTGACAAGACAACTGTGGCTGTACTGCCATTTTTTGATACTGGCTCCAGGGAGCAGGAGCTGTGCAGGAAAGGACAGTGAAGTGGCCAAGAGACAAGTGATCTCTTCTGTTGGGTTTAATAAGTTTTTTTTAATGTTTAATGGAATTTTCAAGCATTTCTCCACCTTTTTTTTTGGATACAGAATGGGGTTCTTATTTCAACTGAGTTCCACAGAAAGCTAAAAAATCTGGAATAAAACTTCTGTCAAAAAAAACCTCAAAAATAAAGGCTAGTGATTATCCTTATAAAAATAAACTGAGCAAAGGAAGGATAGATGAAATAAATCCTAAAAAAAGACAGAAGAAAAATTCTCTCTTCCAAAACATATTTCAATCTGAGGCTCAAATCAAAGATGCCTTTAATTGGGTTTAAAATGAGTTTATAAGCCAACTTTGGCTTCTCCTCTGCCAGTTACTCAAACAATGAAGATTTTCATTGAAGCAAGAATATTTGCTTCAGCTTTCCTTGATGGGTATTGTAAGAGGCTACTTCAGTTCCATGAAAAAAACAATTTTTCCTTTTTTCCGAGCAGGGATGGTGAACCTCATCTACAGAAGAAAACTACTTGGAATTTAATTTAGTTTCTGATTCCCATATGTAGGTGACTATACCTATGTTCAAGAAGAGACTCTCGGCCCAGGGATGCTTTTTCAGGACATCAGGTTCTCCCATTACTGAGGTGAGATACTGGTTTTAGGGCTGGATTTATGTTTCAGTAGAAGAAGAGAACTCACCATTATGGACATGCTGATTCTCTTCTCCCACAATATGATGAGGATACATTTTCTTATCTGTCCTAGGTGCGTTTTTCCCTTGGTAGGCATCGTGTTTGCTCATACTGCTTTGCCAAGTGTCATTGACAGGATTCTTACTGGAATCTGCACTTTTGCTTTCCCCAGGATTTGGTTCTTTGCTTTTTTCTGTCTTTGCTTCTGTAACATCTTCACTTGGCTTCCCATCCTGTTCATCTCTTTCCTTTCCATCTGTTCCCTGATAAGTGTTCTCCTCTGCTTCTTTCTTAGCTTTTTCTTCTGCATCTTCAGTAAAGAACAAGGAAAGAAATCACAACTATCAGTCAATTTGACAAGAACAACTCACATATCTAAATCTACTTTAGATTTTCACATGCAAACAAATTTACTTATATAAATATAGGAACTGTTTTGACAACAAAAAAAGAACATGGGAAGATATTCAACAAAATATTCTGAAAATAACCCCCCTGTGTGTTCTAAATGTATTTTATGTGCATGTCCTTTTTTTACCACATAAAGTTCACCTTTGAAAAAGTGGTTCCTCAAAATTCTTAAAAGTCAAAAAGAGATACTAGCTACTGGAGGCTGTAGGGATATTTCACAGATTTCACAGAATATTCTGAGTTGGAAGAGATGCATAAAGTGCAACTCTTAAGTGAATGGGCCACACAGAGGTCAAGCCCATGCTCTAACCAACTGAGCTAATCTCAGGGTATCACGGCATACAGAAGAATTCCTCTCATTTGGGGATCTGAAAAAAAAAAAAGCTTTATTCTCCACCTGAACCACAGGACAGAACTTTGTCTCAGGAGAACTGGGATTGCTACAACACCATTGGATAAGTGTCTCTTGTCAAAAGTAGTGTCATAAAATACTTTATCTAAATGGTGCTTTGTACATCAGAGTGTTTTTTCAGTCAGTTCTTTTGTTTGTTGCTCTTTAATGATGATCATTTAGGGGGAAAAAAAAAAAAAAAACAACAAAAAAAAACCACCAAACAAAAAAACCACCCCAAGCAAAAAACAACCCAATCAGTAATAAACTCACTTTTCTCACACAGTATGAGAATTTTTTATAAATATCATACTCCGGATAAAAACAGCTCACTGAGGCTTCTAGGGACAATGCTATTACCAAAGGGAATATAGTATTTTACAAATAATTTAATGATAGTATTAGCTACAAAAACAGCAATAATAGGTTCCTTCCTTTCTGATCCCCAATTTCTATTTGCTGTCAACAAACAGTAAATGTTTCTATATTCTCTTAATAATAATTGTTTTTATTAGCAATGTATCTTGACTGCAAGTCACCAGTTTGTCAAGGGTCAGCAATTTAAGCCCCTGCTGTGTGGTAGGCCTTGCTACAAGATAGGCTAGGAGGGTGGTGCAGAAACCTGCTGCAAATCAAGAGAAAATAGCAGCTGAACAAAGATACTGATGCAAGTGGTCTGGAGTCCAAAAACAGTTCCTTAGTCCTTAGCCCATACAAAGGCATGGTGGGCCATATGTTTGTCTAACTCTTTCAGAATTAAAAAAATGTGCATGCTTGTACTGCTAAGTACACCTAGAAATACAGAAATTATTTAAAAGTTCCCCACAGGTCTGTCTTGCACATAGGATTTTTATATAGTTTATGCTTAGTCAAGAAAATATATATGGTACATATTAAATTAAATTCTTAAAACTATTTACCTGAATTGTAACTTGTAACTTCATTCACTCAACACTCCTATATTGCAAGACACTGAACATGTTAAATGCTTTGTTTGTTTGATTAGCTTTAATTTGGTCCATAAGGAACTGGTGGATATTCAACAAACAAACAAAGAAACAAATCCCCTCACAACAAAACAAAAACAAGCAAAAAAAAAAAACCAACCCCAAAACACACATAAAAAAATACCCGCCAGAAAAAAAAAAAATGCACCATATACAAACAAAACTTGAAAAAAGAAAAAAAAGTCCCTGGAAAATAAACAGATTTTGAATTATGGTTTTGTTTTTATTTTCATGAAATGCCTAGAAAGTGTTTTTCCTTAATGGCAAGTTTTAATCACAAAGGAAAACTTGTTTTGAATACTATATAATTTCCTGAACCTTTAGACAGATCTTTCAGTTGGAGAGGAAAACTCTGCTCTGGCACTTCAGAGAACTATGCAAAATCCCCAAAGAAACAGCCATATAATACATTAACATTTAACTCTTTCCATTTATATGACATAAAACAACTCCATTAAGTAAGGAATTGAGCAACAACTATTCAGATCAGGGAATAAATTGTATCACAGTTTCATGAAGAAAAGAAAAAACAGGGAAATATTCCTCCTTTCTTTTGTTCTAAATCTGGTATAAATCAACTAGGGGCTCTAGGATACCTTGGGCAATCATCCCTACCCTTGAGCTAAGGGACAATTATACCTAAATAATTCTCAAAAGATGGCTCTTAGTATTTCCTAAAGAACTCCAATAATAGAGATTTACTAATGTCTAACCTATTAGATATTCTAACAATGTCTATAATAAACTGCCAGTCTTTTCTCCTCTTCATGGTCCTGGTATTTGAGTAAATAATAGTTTCCTTATTTTGCAGCTGTAGTAGTCCTCAAGAAACTACAGCTTTCAGCTGTACACTTTCTTAGCTAAAAACAAATTATCACAATTTTCATCGCTGTACTCTGCATTGTCTACAACTAGTTTATATGTTTTTTCAACTGCAGTGGCCAAAACTGTGGACACAAAAGTGAACACAACAGCATTGAGGGCCTTGTTACTGCTGAAAAGATGAGAAGAATGCCAGAGGGGTCTTAGAAACAAAGTCTTTTGAGGTTTTTTTTTTTAATATGTGTAGGGGGGAGTGTTGCTTTGCTTTGCTTTGCTTTGCTTTGCTTTGCTTTGTTGGGTGGTTTTTTCAATGGTGGTAGAGTGTTGGTTGGAATTTTTTTTCAGTTTCATGACAGTATTGAATCCTGGTCAACCTTCAACCAACACAGCCCTCATATTCTTCTGAAATGTTTTCGGTCCTTCCCAGACTGATGACACCACACACATTTTCAGCTTAGTTCCTAATTAATTTTCCAAGTTATCACCAGAAATATGAAACCAGCTGTGAGTAGAGAATATCCTTCTCCTCTGAACTATCCCTGAACTACCGTCCATCTCTAAAACTACCACGCCCTTTCAACCCCAATAAACTGTCGTAGACAGATAGAAGAATTATAAAAGAAAGGCCTCATAAAATCAGGCCTGCTCTAGTAGCTAGCCTGTCATCTATTATAAGTGTAATTAAGCAATTTGCAAGTTCCCATGTGAAAACAATCTTGGTATGAGAAGTCATTAGCACAACAACCTATTCTGAGGTTGAAAAACAAATGCAACTGCAATAACAAGGAATTTGTCCCATGAGAATCAGTAAAGAAAATATGTAAACAATCCAAGAATAGATTTGATGGACGAATAGAATATCTTTTACTAACCAATACAGTAATTGGCAAGAAAGCTATTAACCAATTTAAGTTGCACACAAGGTCTGTAAAAACTGTATAAAATGAGTTGTGTGAATAAAGAATTGGCTTTTCTTGCATAAAGATAATGTAGTCTTGGCTGACTTATTACAACAATGAACAACTGATAAACCTATACTTACAAATACCATTCAACTATTTTTGTACCCATTGAGTCTTGTGACTTTAGGGGAATTCCCTTTAATTTTTTTCTCCTCCCATTGTTCACATCCTCTTCATTATTTACACTTACACTGTGTAAGAAGAATATAAAGCACAGATAAGTCACAATGTCCCTATCTTCCTGAATTCAGAGTGAGTTGTTGAACTCAATAGGTAGATTCTTTCAAACGAACAGTTTGAGAATGGTTAGATTAAAGATGAGCTTGAAGAAGAAGAGGTCAACAGAATTTTATTCTTTCACTAAGAAGCCTAGCTGTTACCTTTGGTGGCTTGTGCTTTCCATTTCTCCCTGTTCTGCTGTACTACCTCAGTCCAGGTGGCTTTAAAACATTTGAAGTCCACAGTGAGTATGGAGCAGTTGAGTGAGGCACTTCCTTCGGACCCAGTGATTTTTTCACTTGATCTTTTAACTTCAGAGGGACTAATGCTATTCAAACTGGGACACAATATCACAAAACACAGAAGAACTCAGCATTCCATACATTCAAATACAGCAAAGAAAAAATAATGTTTGAAAGTCAGATAACAGAGCTACCCTGGAAAAACTAAGCTTGAATCCCTTATCCTTCCCCTCTCTCCCACCCCAGGCCAACCAATGTTAAAGCAAAGAGTACAACCTGAGCTAGTATTAGAAATAAAGGGCTCCTTTTCCCAGTCTATTTTTTTCATGCTTGCTAAGAAATATAATCACTCAATGTGCTGTAACTACATTTTTTTTGTGTGTATCTCCACTCCCTAAATATTACTGGAGAGTCAGGCAATTCTAGAAATCAAATATGTTACAAGAAGAGTCCCCTAAATTTCACCAATGGGAGGTATTACGCACAGGTCAGTCTCTGTCAAGGGCTTGGTGACCTCAGCTGAGGATCAGGCATTCATTTCTGTTAGAGATCCTACAGTTGACTTTTGATGCTTTATTGTGAACGTTTTAATAAAGGCAGCAAAGTTACTGACATAGAAAGATATTAGTGTTTGGTCTTTGCCTAAGAGCAAAGAAGTCAGCTGGGAGAGCAAATCCTGACTTGATAACCCTACTCCAGGAAGCACTAGCCATGTGGCATTTGAATCCCAAGATATGCCTTGTAAATTAAACTACTGAAAGAGCAGTATCTCTAGAACAGCAGTGCAGGTTGAATGGGCCAAGACTTCCTACATCTAAACTCCAGGTGAATTGTGGTGGTTCTTCACACATTTGCATAACCCTAAATACTGTCACAAAATTGTGCTTATCCCTTCGATCCATCATTTGTGTTTCAATCCCATTTATACTTCCAGGCATGAAGAAACAAGGGCCTTCCAATTACTCTCATTGCCTTCTCTCTGACATTAGTGATTTAGAGAGCATTGAGAGTGTATCTGATTGCATGGCTACAACCATTTGTGCTCCTTGCCTTAGAAGGTATGACTCAGGCTGATGCCACCCTCCTCTCACTTGGACCTCCTCCAGGCTGGACTTTCCCTCACAAAGTCACCTCATGGGGTGAGCTGCAGTATTGACAATGCAAATATAGGTCTTTAAGGTACAAAAAAGACATATGCTGTAGAGGGGAGAAACCAGGGCAGTTGATTGCAATGGCACCTCGTCCAGGGTGAAGGGAGAGGGTGCTAGATTATTCACCTGGAACGCCTAAATCCAGACATGCCAGAGTGGGAAGCTTCATCAATTAGCGGAGTCACAATTTTCTCTGTCATGTCAGTCAGCACAGTAAAGGTGGGTTCCACAATGAAGTCAATGAAACCTGAGCAGAAACACAAGCAGAGTCAAGTAGGCAGGAGGAGGATTTATGTGGAGTCCCTGCTTCAGTGAATATAGATGACCACACTGTGAATGACAATAAAAAAATTACAACTTGAAAGAGGGATAGGCAAATACTAGAAAGGGAAAACTGAGTTATACATTAATCCCTGACCCAAGACCCTCAATATGGCATGCAGTAAAAGGTACTTACTTAAACACTGGAAAGAAACTCTGGCAAATCAGGACATAAACAGACTTATCAAGACTTGTTTTATAAGAGGAGTAGTGTGATATTAAAGTCAAATTCTTTATAAATAGATAAAACTTAGAAGTAAAGTTCACCTTAAAAGAACTCTCTCAAAAAAGAATACAATTATAACAGTAATATCAGTGAGCTTAAACGACCCTTACTGTGTATCAATATGTTGCTGTGAATTCTCTCTCCTCAGTGTTTGGCCAGCTTTTTCTTGTTGATAATAAAAAAGATCTAGATACTTTCCCCACATTTTTAATATTAAAAAAAATAGGAAAAAGTAAAGACCTGAATATTTTCTACTTCAGTATACAGTTGGACAGAGATGAATATGGTTCTGATCTGAATGTTGGGAAGTGCAGACTGAAGAGCCTTGTGGCCATAAGGCCATGAAATAAAGGAAAATCCAAATTGCATGAATAAAATGTGAAAGTGAGTAGCTTACAGCAGCTTATACATTTCCCTAGTTGTTTTAGCACTTCATTTGTGAAATTACTTAGTGCTGCAGGTAGCCAAGAAAACAACAAAGTCCTTAGTCCCTCCTAAAGCATGTGGAAATCCAGGTTACAATTATTACTGTTACAAATCCCCACTATTACAATTTTTAGATATTTTTAAATTATCAACAATTAATTATTCATTAATAATATTGTAATTTCTCTGACCAGGTCATGATATGTTTCTATGGTACTGGTGATTCTAGGTGGTAACTGAACAACAGAAGAAAAGATCATGTGGTTCAGGCAGCTGAATTCACAGATGCTTCAATCCACATCTTGAGTGCAAAGCAGTTGACCATTCTTCTAATTCCATTTCCCTTCCCATATTTTTGCTAGATTTCTAAAAGGATGGATTATTAGGTGTATTTTCATGCCTAATATGCCTAATCAACTTTCAAATAACATTCTGTCAATCTGGAGACACATGCAGTTTTATGTGAACATGGGAATCATGTGCCTCCATAACACTGGCTCAGTCTTATCTATTAAAATTTAGGAAAAAAAGAATTCCCAGGTAGTTAAACAGAAATTCATGCAGTATAAAGCTTGAACAGGAAATTGTATGCTAGATCACAACCCAGATAGTCCCAGCAAACTTCATACAATTTTTTTAAGCACTGAAAAGTTTACTGACTGAGAACAGAGTTAAGCTTACCAAAGGAATCCTAAGGATAATGAGAATTGATTTACACATTTGTGTGTCTGTTTATATGTCTCTTTTATTCCCCTTCACTCAAAAACTTATTTACCTGTTAATGGCCAAAGAAATTCAGGTCATAGTACTTTGTCATTCCACATTTTTAATATTACCATTTACTTGCTGAACAAAAAAAAAAATGCCATTTGCTCCTTTGCCACTAACAACTCTGAGACAGGCAAATCTCTGATATCAGACACATGAATGTGTTACTAGCTTCAGCAGCAAGACAGTGGGATCTGTTTCATGAGATACTGAACAGTTGCATATAAATACATTAAACAGTTTTGTTTAAGAATTAAGTTTTCCCTGTGAGTGGTCTTGCATGTCATCAAAGAAGATGAGCAGAGATGCCAAAAGAGACCACAGGTAAACAAATTCAAACACATATGATAACTTTTCTTTATTAAATGGCATTTTTCCTCTATTCCCTATAACATGAATAAGTTATTCAACTATGTTACCTTAAAAAAAGGGATTATAATAAAGTTGGAATCATAATCTGCTATTGTAGAAAAAAAAATTTGGACTTTATTACAAATTATGTAACTTTTGCCATATTCTCACATGCCTCTCCCACTCCATTGTGTGCTCTTACTCTTTACCTGAAGACACTTAGATTTAAAGACAGTAACTTACCTGAAGACACTTAGATTTAAAGATAGTAACTTAGTTTGCTACTTAAAACCCTGAATATCAAATAATTAGCCTGAGTTTTAAAACCTATTGGTGCTAATGACCACTTTATCATCCTTTTTCTCCTTCAATAGAATGAGCATGATAAACAGTTCTGTAGCCTAGAGACTAAGATGATTTTACCAGTTAATGCTGCATGCTAAGAGTGAATTCCAGGCATATGCCTGGTATTCATATATTATACCTGTGAACATCAACATTGAAAAGATCGGGTAGGGGACAGTTTCTCTAAAGCCCACCACAATAAATAAATAAATAAATAAATTAGCAGCATGCACTCATCAGCCTTTATCCAATGTTTTCTGAAAGTGCATTTTTATTTCCTGACAGTAAAAGGACAAAAATAAAAACACGCTGTTGCATTTATCAGCTGCAGAAGAGGACAATGACAATGAAGTCTGATCTTCAGTAACACAAGATCCCTTGACTTTGAGCCTAGCTGATATTCTTGTTGGAAAATATAAAAATCTGTCTGGTTTTCTTTGCAGTTTTTACTCTCCCCCACTCTGACAAGCAGCTTGACTTCCCAACAAAAGTCTCTCCCAATTTCTGTACTTCACTGTGGTACAGAAATAGTTGCCATACTCATTCTATTGAATAGAAAAAGGATGATAAATTGGTCAGTTAATATTAATAGGTTTTCAAAGTAAGGTTCAATAATTTATATTCATGGGGGTTTTATTTACAGTTTAAACTGAACATTTTTTTTCATAATCTCATGCAACAGGAGAGAGGCTTTCTTTCCTTTGAGGACTTTTTTTCTCTTGGATTGCTTAATTTCATGCAAGAAGTCCATACTGCCAAAACCTTTAGTCTGCATTTGTGAAAAGCTTTCATTAATGAAAATGTGTGCCCACTGTTGTTGCATATACAGTGACCTTACAGCAGCAAACTAGCAACTACAAACAAGTTGAGCCAAAAGAACATGATTTCTAGGCTGCGTCCTTGATAGAAGCAAAAGCACAATTTTATTTCACAAAGGTTTTTAATTTGTGAGAATTGATGGCTACTTGGTGCAGATGACAATTATAAAATCACTGAAGTTGGAAAGGACCTTTAAGATTGTCAAGTCCAACCATATAATAGCACACTTAAAATTCAGTAAGAACCTACTTCTGTGAAGAAGTAATTTCTTTCTGCAAAGAAATGTAATTACTATTCCAGGAAACAATTTTTGAGGCTATTAATTGGGTAAGTGAATGAAAGGAGATTATTTGTCTGAGAATCCAGCCTACAACTTTGAAAGTCTTATCTCAGCAGATTGCCAGAGAACAGGTGGTTGCAATTTAACAAAAGGCACATTAGAGAAAGACACTGTCAAAATGTGCTGCAGACTGAGAAATTAACAATTTTATAATGGTAGAAGGCAAAAATAAGTAGTAGTCTATTAATGTCAATGGATTACTAAAATTGCACAAATGAAATAGTATATAACTAAATAAGTCTGCCTTTGCCTACTGTGAAGTGCCTCTAAGGTAAATTGTATTCATGTTGGTTTAATATAACATTAACTTTGCAGTAGCTTGACACAAGGGGCATTGGTTTTTTTCTCTTCTGATCCTTCTGAGCAAAGGAGCACAAAAGGAGAGATCAGGGAAACTGGTTCCCAAACATACACAACCCTATGTAGAGGGACCCCGGGGAAGGCACAACTCCTCTTCCCTGCAAAGAGTGAGGAACATATCTGAAAGCTGATAAAATGGATGTGTAAGAGAAGTATCTACCTGAACTTTTCCTCACAGCAACCAGAGAAGGAGAGTTTATCTTCCCCCATAGCACAGCAATAATCCTATGTCCAGGATCTTCAACATGAGTTTAGGCTGAGACTGTCATACTTTGTTTATTGCTGCTTTCCTCCACCAAGCTACTGGCAGAATACACAGTTGTATGGTGGGTTATTGTTCCAGAGGAATAAATGCTACAAGCCTGGTTACTGGGCCAGGCTTGTATAGGGCACTTCAAACTTAGATTCTAAGGTGAATTGTCTAAACTTCTAAAGCCAGAAAATTCTGGGATGCTGTCTCTGAGATAATGGCTTTCCTACCAGGAAAAAAAAAATAATTTAAAACAGAAACAGCTCTTAGCCAAAGATATGAATCTGTACTTTCCTAGTTTTCACGGAAATCTTTGTTTCATTCTTTGAGAGAAATTTCTTGCTTCAAATGTTTCATTTGCTTTCTTTTACATGTTTTCTGTCTTTTTGTTCTCTCAATTCTCTCAGTTTTGATCCATGCTATCTTTCCTTTCTTTTCTTCCGTTCGGCTACCTATTCTCCAATTGAGGCTGGAACATGTTCTTCTATCTACTTCACTTACTTCCAAAGTATAAAAATCCACCCACAAATCCACCTTTTCCACGTTCTCTTCATGGTGCCAAGCCCCTTGAACAGTTTTACTTCACTTTGCCCCTCTTGTTCTTTCACTAAATGTGAGAGTTGTTGTCTCATCCTTCCCCTACTTTTTCACTCAGTAACTGAAGAAGATGTAAAGAAAGTGGTGTTGGTGAATCTGTAAAAAGATCTCTTTTTCTGAATGGGTGGCACAGAAAAAGGTTTGCTAGTTGTTTGGCTTCAGTGAAAAATAATGGTTGGTTTAAAGCATTGGGAGGAAAAGGGTGAAAGGAATACATTGTCTTGTCCATGCTATCAAAGGAACTGACATTACATTTTCATATACACCAACAACATTCATTCACATGATATTCTGATATGTGCCCTGTCTTCATAGCTCACAAAATCATGGAGTAAGTGTCATAACCAGGTTGTGTAGTTATTTCTGCAGACAGATCAGAGGTAATTTGGTTATTGTATGGAACCATCACCATAAATTTAATATCTCCTCTTTGAATTGTTGATCTGGGGAAAATAATACCATTGTGCCTTATTTCCTCTCTTTAACATAATTCCAAATGATGAGAACACTAGGATCTTAGTGCTTTTGAGAAGATGAAAGTTTTCTTTTAAGATGTTACTTTGCATGCACCAAAAGGCACATACCTATTTGAGACTGAGCAACCATAGTAGATTTCCGATCACACAGAGGAGAGAAGGGCAGCCCTAGTTCTGCTTCTTTGTCACCCTGAAGAAAAAAATTGAGAAGAAATTTTAAAAAGACAAGACACATTGCACTTTTTACATATGATGTTACTACTGTTAGAGTTTCTCATTTTACTTTCTTTAATTAAGTTTGGATTTTCTTTAGATTGGGTTTTTTAACCTAAACTATGGAGAATTTGAGAATTTTATATGTATATATATGTGTATGTATTTACAAGCACTATTATCAATTTTGTAGTCATTGGCTATCCCTCCAAGATGTCTGTTGAGTTCACTTAGTCCATGGCTGTGGATTATATCCATGCTGGGTGTCTTCCAGGGCAGGAAGGCTGGTGTGCTGTTGTGTGGCTACAAGCTGCATCAGGTGTTCACAACTGGTACATCTGGAGCAGTCCATATCCATTGTTCATGGTGCTTATGGCATACAGTGGCAGTGTCATTCAGCAGCCAATATTATACAATTCAACATTACAGACTGTTCTCACCCAAAAATCAAATCCCTTTGAAGTATACATAATGTTTCCCTGTCACTCTGCATTATGCACCAACTACACCCAGGTCCTTGAGCAAAACAATCACACATCTGCTTGAGGCAGGACTAAGCCAAACTGTCTTTCCAAACATATTCCTCATGTGCACCGCAGGGACTTTGTCCCCTTCTACGATACATAGAGGTTTTAATTGCACAGGGGGAGCTCTATTAGTGGAGCCTGTAGTATGGACTAAGTAGATGGCATCCACAAATGTAGATCCCAATGTTTGAATGTCCCACTACTGTCGCTGTGGGACACGAATGAGGAGACGCGAGTCTGGTTCAGAAGGCTGCTTGGACCCCTGACAGGAGGGGCCAAGTGGTTTATTTTCCAAGCCTATTTTATACCTTTTCACAAAGCACCCACCTTAGAGGCGGGGACCGCTTTGACCATTGGTCATTTGATGAGACCATCATGCAAAGTCCCTCCTCTGGGAAAGCGTGTGGAAAAACATCTTAGTTTACAAATAGCATGACTTTGCCTTACCAGTTTTGTCCTGGGAACAGAAGTTCCCGAAACCAAAACATGGCAGGCACGAACCGTGGCTACACACTACCTATGCTTTCAATATGGTTTTTAACAGCCCATTGTACCATTCAATATTCCCAGGGGCTGGTGCATGATAGTGAATATGATACACCCATTCCATACCATGCTCTCTGGCCCAGGTGTCTATGAGGTGATTTTTAAAATTAGTTCTGTTGTCTGTCTCAACTCTTTCTGAGGTGTCATGTTGCCACAGAACTTGTTTTTCAAGTCCCAGTATGGCATTACAGACCAGAGGCACAGAGGCATGAGGCACAGAGCACATCTCGTGTTTCTACCACTCTAAGTACATAGTACTTTCTTGGTGGGTTTGAGAGAGTGTGATGTAATCAATCTTCCAGCCCCTCCTCCCCCCATATTTATATTTCAGCCATTGTCCTCCGTACCACAGAGGCTTTACCCACTTGGCCTGCTTGACGCAGTGCATATTTCACAGCTGTGGATAACCTGAGAGATATGGTTAAGTCCACCCTCAATCACAGGCTCAATTCCCTCCCTGTTGCATCTCTTCCTTGATGATCTGAGGCATCGTGGGCCCACTGAGACAGAGATAATTCACCCTTATTCTGACAATCCAGATCCACCTGAGACACTTTAATCTTGGCAGCTCAATCCACCTGTTGTGTTCCTCTTCAGTAGCCTAATTCTTGGGTACATTTGCATCTACATGACTTAGTTTTACAAGTCAGGCAGAAATGTCTTGCCACATTTGAGCAGTCCAGATGGGCTTACTCCACACAGCCACCTGGTCTTTTCTCACTGGTCTGTGGGCCACCACCAGAAAGCATTTATTACCATCCATAAGTCAGTGTAGAGGTAAACCACTGGCCATTTCTCTCGTTCAGCAAAATCTAAAGCCAGCTGGACATCTTACAGCCTAGATCCACCTTGTCTAATTTCTGCACCTCATCACATAGAACTACATAGAGCAGCTTTTGATTTTCAGTATATTCCTACAATACAGCAGAACCATCAGTAAAGAGCAGATGTCACTTTTCATTTTCTGGTAGCTATGGTAGATATGGTGGGATCTCCTGAGCACATAGCATCTTTCCCTTCTCTAATGATGATGATAGTCCAAAATTTTTGCCTTGAGGCCAATTCATGATTTGTGATTTTGCTTTCAGACCAATATCCCTGGGCAATTAGGAGCTTCTATTTGAGCTTTCTGAGTGATCAGCACGAACCACTTTGCATGCATCTGAAATATGATGTGAAAAGGACTTCCCTTTTAAACAGAACAGGCTATCAGGGTGCCAGGAGGTGCTGTGCTTCAGTGACAATCACTTCTGAAGCAGCTAGAGCTCCTTCATAAACTGCCAGTACCTCTTTTTCAGTTGAGGTATAACAGGCCTCATATCCTTTGTATTCCAGATGCCAGAATCCCAGGGGTTATCTTCAAGACTCCCAGGGTACCTTTTGCCAGAGATTCCAGGAAGGACCATGCTCCCTTGCTGTGGTGTACAGCATGTTTTTCACATTTTGTCCTGTCCTAACTGGGCCTATCGCTCCCAAGGAATCTCCTGTTTAATTTGTTACAAAGTTTGTTGCTGTTCAAGACCCCACTTGAAATGTTTCTTCTTCTGGATCATTTGATGGAGAGGGTTTACAATCTGACTGTAATCTGGAATATGCATCCTTCAAAAATCAACAGTACTGTGGAAAGCTTGTGTTTCCTTCTTGCTGGCTGGTGGGGACACAGCTGCTTCTTTGTTGACCATGTCCACTGGAATCTAATGATACCCATCTTGCTATTTTACTCCTAAAAACTGATATTCCTGGGCAGGTCCCTTGACTTTGCTTTATGGCAAAATTGACCTTCAGGAGGATGTGGATTATCTTCTTTTTTTCAAAAAACTCTCTCTGTTTTTTGAAAAAAAGAAGATAACAATGGCAATCACATATTGCAAGTGTTGTGGAGCTCCATCCTCTTCAAGTTCAGTCTGGATCAGCCCATAGCAAATAGTGGGGCTGTGCTTCCACACCTGGGGCCATCAGTTCCAGGAGTATGGGACACCCCTACAGGTAAAAGCAAACTGTAGCCTGCACTCTCTTGACAAAGAAATGGAGAAAAAGGCATTAGCAATGCACATGGTGGCACCATTTCACTGCCTTGGACTCCAGATCATCCTCATGTTCCAACATATCAATCACACCAGCTCTCAGTGGTAGTGTGACTTTTTTCAGGATACAGTAGTCCACTGTCAGTCTCCACTGGACTTATGCACTGGACATATAAGGCTATTAAAGGGTGAGTGAATCTTGCTGACCACTCCCTGGCTCTCCAGTTCATGAAACGTCTCATGGATGAGGGTCACAGGGTCCTGGTTGGTGTGATAGTCTTGATGATGCACTGTTGTGGGTGTGATCAGTACCTGTTGTTCTTCCACCCTCAGCAGTCCCACAGCAGAAGGGTCCTTTGAGAGACCAGGCAAGGTGTTCAGTTGTCTAATTTCCTCTGTCTCCACAGCACCTACCCTAAAAGCCCAACAATGCCCTCTTGGGTCCTTGAAATACCCTCTCCTGAGTTAATCTATGCCAAAGACACACGGGGCCTCCGGACCAATCAGAATTGGGGTATTTCTGCATTTTGTTCCCAGTCAGGCCCACTATAACTTCCAGTACCTTCATCTGTTGGGATCCCCCTGTCACCACAGAAACAGAGATAGATTCTGCCCCTACAGATCTTGATCGCATCAGGGTATATTGTGTGTCAGTATCAACTAAAGCCTTATACACTTGCAGGTCTGATGCACAAGGCCGTCAGATCTGCACAGTCTAAGAGGTTGGGTTGTCACTTTCATCCTGCTGGAGGCAGAACCCCTCTGGTTCTAGTCATAGTAGTCATTGCTCACATCTTGTAAATATGAACTGGATGTCCTTTCAAGAGGATCAGATGTAACATTCCATTCCATTGTGTCTTACAACTTGCCCACTGGAAACTGGCATTTATCCTTGAAGAATTTCCTCTGGTGGTTGTCCTTCCTCCCAACTCACACACCTGTGCTGCTACGACAGAGGGTTTTCCATCCCATTTCCTCATGTGTTCTCTGTGGTCAAGTAAAACTGCATGTTATCTTATGGTATGTGCCCTTTCTCTCAAGCCAGTGAGTGCATGCTTCCCATGCAGGGACTGTGGTCCATACTGGAGGGGTGTAGGACATTTCCTCTCAAACATGCTTGAATCTTTTGAGTCTGTCCACATTCAGGAAGGAAAAAAATAATTACATACTGCCATAGTAATGTAGTTACCTGAAGATGTACAGATAGATTGCCAGTATGAAGCCCTCTTTGTTATCTTTCTTTCATTGACATCAGTGCTAATGAGTTGGTGCACAACAATGGTGTGCTGCATACAAATTTCTGCCACATGGATTGTGTAAGCTGGACCCGATCTGAGTCTACAAGGGACTACTTGTTACTTGAACCCTCATATGTTACCACCAGCACAGCTAATTCTCTCAGGTACTGGATACATTTCTCCACAGTTTTATTTATTTTTTTTTTTTTTTTATATATACCTTTCTCTCACACTTGATCGGAGTTGCTCCAGAGGCTAAGAGTTTCTGTCCTCTTCCCAGTCCCTTTGTCAACACCCACATCCTGGGACAAGGATCCCAGCTCTGTGGCTTCACTACCAGGATTAGGTACCACAACCTTGTGAATAGACCAAGCAACACTGTGCCCAGTGGCTCCACACATAGTAAAATTAATGCTTAGATCAAATTTATTTCCAACACTCTGTGGCCACATCTGTTGTTATCTCAACTCTTTAAGTCCCACAGTGGGTGCCAAACTAGGCTGTTTTGGTTTAGGAATGGTATTCTTCAACTTAGTGCTCCCACCAAAAAACTCCAAACCATGTTCTGCTGCTTACTCCTCTCTTCCCCTTTCCCTCTCTCTTCAGTGAGCAGGAGAGGACAATTGGAGGCACAAAAGGTAAAGATTAGCAATTGAAATAACAATAATCTACTGGAAACAGCAATAAGATAAAAAAGTTCAAGGGAGAGGAAGTGATTCAGATGCAAATGCTCACCAAACATCACCCCAACCCATAAAACAGCTCTTCCTTCATTCCAGGAAAATAAAGTACAATAGAATAGAATAACCTCCATGTCCTAGCCATGCTGGCTACTGCGAAAATTAACCCTGCCCTGGCCAGAACTAGGACATCAATTTGTGAGGGGTGTGTGTGTTTCTCTTCTAATATCAAGTAGGAATGTAGTCATTGATTTAGTACCGAATAACTTCAAGGAATAGAAATCTATACTTCATGTTAAGCTTAATGGTTTTCCTGAAGAGGAAATTAATACTGCATCTGGATTTGGAATTAAAATATAGGTTTTATATATAGCTTCATCTAAAAGTGCTGTTATTCTTCTTACAAAACTAAAGCAGAATTTGTTAGCTGGAATTTAAATAATCTTTTAAATATATAAAACAATAGTTTTGTC
Organism: Rhadina sibilatrix; assembly: GCA_013400275.1. Taxonomy (NCBI): domain Eukaryota; kingdom Metazoa; phylum Chordata; class Aves; order Passeriformes; family Phylloscopidae; genus Rhadina; species Rhadina sibilatrix. Next base: position 22,689 of record VWYO01021361.1, on the reverse strand, counting down.
TTCATTACATGTGTAAAAAAAATCAAAACTCAGAGGTTTTGTGGTCCCACTTCTTAATGTGAGGTAATCTTAATTCCTTCACAAGTCTTTGGCAGTCATGTATTATAACACGTCTAATATTGAGCTAGAAAAGCATAAATATGCACAGATTTTCCCCTAAAATTCATGTTAAAATCATCCTACTTGCATGAGCCTCCTGTGTGGCAAGACAGAATCAGTTGCAGGCATGAGCTATCTGCTTCCACCTAGTAAAACAATTCTTGGTTTTAAAAACAAACTAAAGTATTAATCTCAAAGCAAATTTTTGCAATATCCTTGTAAAAGATAATGGATAACTGCAGTGCCTTTAAAAACAGATACTATTTTTTTAAATTGTCAGAACTTTTAAAAGATTGTCATATTTTTCCTCTTGGCATTTAGATTTACTATAGAACATGAAGTTATTGGACTTTGCAGGGAAAATAAGCACTTAAGTGCTAGCACTGCTTAGGTTAGTAATTCATACTGGAGAAAAGTATCCTATTTACTCCTTAAGTGATCTGTTTGTTTTTACTTTTTTTTTTTTTTCCTTTTTTTAATTAATTCTCTAGATGCTTTTAATTAATCACTTGAAAACATTTTAACCATCACACAGAGCTCAATGATTTGTCTAGATTTGTGAGTCTGTCAACAGGTGGTCTGCTATGAACTAAAATCTTGATCAGTTCACTTCTTCTGAAGTAAGGGCAAAGTAAGCCTTTTTCACATCCATCACAACAATGAAAGTAGAGTTCTATAAAGTACAGCTACACAAACATCATTTTGTGGTTCTAGAGCTAAGCAGTGACATATATTCCATGTTTTCCTAATTTGAAAGACATATTAGCTTCCCAAACTAGATTTTCTACTATGTAGATGATGTTTATATCTATAGGGAATGTATCAGACACTAGCTTCCTAAGAGGCCAATGCTAATGGTTCTAGAGGAGAAAGCTTCATACCATTTAGGAGGTTCTTAAAAACATCGGAGAAAAGGAACATACCTGTGTTAATATTTTCCTACTTCCTTATCCAATCCTACACACTCCCTCTCAACTGCAGAAAAGGAAAAAAACTTCTCTAGCTTTACCTGTCTGAAGAACTCCTCTAGCAGACACATGGTCCAGCGATGATGGAGATCCCAAGCCTTGGCTGGATGACTGATATCTGCTGTATGCAATAACAGTGATAAGGCTTTCGGCTTGTCAATTCTGAAAACCCAAAGAATAATTAAAAAAAAATTGATTGTCTGCTCTTGCAGGGAAGAATGACAAAAGAATCTTACCTGCAGGAAAATAAGTTAATTAGAATCTTTGACCAGGATATTTGTGAAGTGGTTTGTCTGATCATAAAATCAGACAACTACGAACAACTGTCTTATTTCTCCAACACACATGATTCCTGTTTTAAAAGATATACTAAGAAATGGGAAAAAAATTTCTCAGCCTTGCTCAGCAACTTTTCAGGCTTGCTTGTCCACACTAGCAGTCTTGAAGGGCTGATCTGTTCCCCATTTCATCAGTGCTGTATTTTATGCACCTTAGAAGAGAAGATGGTCCCTATCATCCCACTGTAATGAACAGTGTGGATCTCTGGGGCTCTGACAAGTCTACAAAACAACTGACAGAAAACTCATGTGAGTACAGAAGGGAATCCTGATTTCACAGGAAAAAAAAATGCTGGTGGTTTCTTAAAACCATAACCTAAGAGGCTAGCCCAAGAACCTAGTAAAAATAATACTTTCTTGGTATGAGTATTCTCATTTTTTAATTCTGCTTTTTGGCTATCCAAAATGGTTGAAAGAGTTGTAGCTTCTGAGGGGATCAGTTGGCTAGCCACACCCTGCTCTGATACAGGTGTAATTCTGATATAGGTATCATTCTGATACAAGTGTAATTCTGGGAGGCTCTGGACATGACTGTGTCCAGGGTGAAAAACTGACCATGACTCAGAGCTATCCAGAAGGAATTTTTTGGGAAAGAAGTGTGGATAAAATATTACATCTCCCAGTGGCATAGTGGGAAGAAGAAAAGGCTTCCACCATACTGCTTCATCTGTTATTTTCCAGTCCTTCCCTCAGTGGATCTCAAGTTTTCATCTGCTCTCTGGTTATGAAGCAGGCTCCTTCCAGGGGTGACAGCTGGATGACATCTTCATTAGGACAAAATGCTAGTTATGTCCTGCAGGTCTTATAACCTTAAGTCATACTCAGTTATAGAGGTCACTCTAATGAATCCTGTCCTTGATGTTATCCACCAGGGAAATGCCCAGTGAGGCTGGCCCCAACAATGGTGACATTTGAAAGCTTTGGGGCCACCAGCACAGAATATAGATGTGCATATAGGCATGTGTTCATACCTCCCTAAGTGAATTAATTCAAAATTCAAGAGCAGAAAGAAAATTGCTGTAGATATGAAAGAAAGAAAGGGCCTCTGGGGTGGTGCTTTTGAAGTTACAGGCATTGGAAAAGCACCAGCTGAAATGCAGCCCCCTCACTGCACTATGTTGTGAAGTGACTCACCCTTCTGGTTGCTGCAAAGCATTCTTCATAGCTTTGATTTGCTGGAAGTGACAAGACATATCGGTAGCCAACACCATCTCAATGACTAGAGCTCTAAATTCCCTTTTGGATAGCATCACAATGACGGCAGCAAGGAAAGAGAAGCACAAAAATCAGCATCAGACACGCTCCAGATTCTTTTGTTATTTGCAAATTATTGACAGCAATGTCTTTGTATGTAACTCTTTATTCCTCTTTCAGGGATTGGGAAGAGGATGAAGGATTTTCTGCACAAACACACAAATGGGAGAGATGCAAATGAAGCCAGGTCGCTAATCCTTAGTAAGAGAAATACTAGATGTTTTCTGAAGAGCACATTGGTATAATTGAAACTCCTTTTTCAATTAAGCACAAACTTCTTAAATTGTTCTCTTTTCTAGGGCACTCTTAGAAGGAAGGGGAAAGGCTGTTTAAAGCCTCAGAGTCAGATAACTTGATTCAACTGGTTGATATTCATGTTTAAAGTTGAATCATATGGTGGAAAATCACCACATTTAAAAAAATCGCTTAGTATACATGACACATATATGAAATAAAGATCTTTAAAAACCTGCCCTACTTCCCTGCTTTTACTAATTCAAACTATTCCTGTATGAGATTTTGTTAAGCAAACTTGCTCTTCTGGTTTTTGGGGTTTTTTTCCTAGAATAGAGTTAATTTTCTTTTTAGCTGGTACAGTGCTGTGTTTTTGGTTTAATATGAGAATAATGTTGATAACACACTGATGATTTTTGTTGTTGATAAGCAGTACTTACTCCAAACCACAGACTTTTTAGTTTCTCATACTCTGACAGTGAGCAGGTGCACAAGAAGCTGGGAGGGAACATAGCCAGGACAGTTGATTCAAACTGGCCAAAGGCATGCACTATACCATAAAATGTCATGCCCAATATATAAACTGAAGCCAGTGATCACTACTTGGTGACAGACTACGCATCAGTCAGCAGGTAGTGAGCAATGGTATTGTTCATCACTTGTTTTCTGGGATGTTATTTCTCTCTCTCTCATATTTTCATTACTCTTATTATAATTATCATCATCATCATCAGTAGTAGTAGTATTACAGCATTAGTTCAGACTCCAGTTGAAATATCTCTGAAGATGATATGGATGTCCTGAACAGTTTAAGATACCAGAATGTTCTGATCTAGCACACAATACAAATTTATTTTCTCTTTCTCTCATTTCAGGTCTCTATAGATTAACAGAGGAAGTTTATGCTCAAGTTTAGCATACTGGCTCAGGATTTGGAAGATTCAGAAATGGGTCAGTATTCATTTAAAAATCACTCTTCTCCTTTTTATGAATGTCTCATGAAGTCTATTTTGATGATTTCTCTCTTGCCTATAGTAGCTGTGCTCAAATTCCCGCCCCAGTCCACCACTGTGTACAGACCCAAGACTGCTGTGTTTACCTAGTCCCATGGGTGGCACATAATGATGCTTCACTACCAGAGTTCTGCAACACTGATGCTATTGCTATCAGTTGGCCTTGTGAGCAACCCCCTATAACCACCTAACCACCTCCTCCTCTCAACCCATAAGTACAATCAGTTGCATAGTTAAGAGCATTCCAATTAATTACATGATGGATGAAAAGTAACTTCCTTTTTTTTGTTTTTGTTTTTGTTTTTTGTTTGTTTGGTGGGGTTTTTTTTGTTTTGTTTTGTTTTGTTTCCTTTTGTTTTGTTTTTGGTTTTTTTTTTTTTCAGTCCTGGTCAGTTCCCAGCAGCACAAATGTCTCTATCAATACAACCAAGAGAGAAATTCCTGAATGCATAGAAATATACTTTTACAAGAATATGGTGTGATAATGCAGTGGGAACAATTAATGATGGGAAACAGCAGACTTTTCACTACATCCTCTGGACTACAACTCCATCATACTGCTCTGCATGGGCTACTTTGTGTGTAGCTTATTGCAGTACGAATACGAAAGCAAAGGGCTCAGTTCAGGCAAATGAGTCAGTGGTTGCAGCACAGGAATGTACATATGTTTACAAGCACACAGATACTACTTTCCCTTTCGTAAATGGAAATCTGGAACATGCACATCCTCTGACCTCTGCACATATTTGAGATCATAATTTTCTCTGAAACAGAGATGATTTTACCAGACATGGTAAAAAATAAAGGATTTCACTATTGAAATGTTCTTATTTGTAACTTCAATCAACAGGCATCACAACAGCATGTGACTTTGAGCTCTGGAGCTCCTCTGTCTTTAAGGTCTTTAACCTCACAGCCAGTAGGGAGCAGGCCATGCTGTCAGCTGTCTTTTTACACCTTGGTTTTTAATCAACAGCTTTGTTTGGTTTCTTCCCTCCTGGAAACATGGAGTTAACTGCCAGGTATCCAGCACAGTTTACAGGAACCCACGCTTGCAGCAAACCATAGAATACACTAAACTTGACAGGCTTGGCGCACCTCAAGGAATTAATTATCAAGTTTGCTCTGAACATAAATAAAAACATTAGGACTTTTTGGTATACTTTGCTTTGGTTTGGTTTAGGGGGGTTATTTTCAGGTTTGGGGTTTTTTTTCCTTTTTAGCCTGCTATATTCTCTCTTTCCTCTTAGAGTAAAAGATGCCCAAATCACTCCAACTCTTACTCATGTATTTTCATGTCCTTCCACTTCTCTCTTTTTTAATACTTGCTTTGCTCTATTTTGCCTTGAGACAGAATAAAAAAAACCCATTTAGCCCTGGTGCATCACAGGGTAGAATGAAACAGCAGTCGTTAATTTACATGTGTTCTTTTTCAGATCAGGAATACAAACCAAGATTGCTTTGTTTATACACTCCATTATATCAGTTTATGGAAAGATAACATCAGAATAATCAAAGCTCATTTCAGATGTGTATTCATTGTTGTTTGCCTGTCCTGGTCTAGGCTGCTGTTTCTGAAGGCTTATTAATTGTCACTGTGGAGTCAGAGACAGGGATGCAACATTAACACACTAGAGTTTGTGCAGTGACCACATCTTTATTGTCCAGCAGCTCTTTTTATAGGGCTTTCAAATTTTCCATGCTTACAGACATGATTGATCAAGGGTCTCAATTCTGCCTAGCTCACTGGCCAATGATATGGGTGCATCTGTACTTCAGAGGGGCTGGCTGAGGTCCTCTGTCTGGATTTGAATCCAACCTATCATTATCATGTCCGAGGACTTGTTTACTTCGAGCTAGGCTGGTTGAGCTGGTATCTGTTAAGCCAAATCATCTGTGCAGATACAGTCCAGCTTTATCGGTCACAGTTAATAATCTCGCCCAACCTGTTGGGGGAACAGAAGGGGATGATATTTCCTAGCCACTCACCTCCTTCTACCTCTTCAGATCTAGTACATCACTTTTTGAGATTCTTGAATTCCCTCTGCATGTTAAGACATCATATTCTTGTTGCTAACTCTGCTATGTCTCTATACATAGCAGTCTACAACATATTTAGAATCATGGCTGAGATTTTCAGAGAGGTTGCCCAGAGATCTGTCCCAGGGATGGAAAATCCTGAGTGGCATGGAATGTGGTAGGATATAAGCCAGAATTTGAAGAAATGGTCCAGTCCAATGGTTTGGAAACTTCCCCCTGAACAAATAATGAACCCAGCAAGGGTAGCAGAATATTTGAAGGAAAATTACAGTGGCAGTTCCAAAGAGGGGCAACTTATTGCACTGTGCTGGGACATGAATAATGTTTATTCCATGCTGTTCATTACTGCACAGCAGCACCTACAGCTGGAGGAGAAGGGGAACAAATCAGCAGACACCCTGGTCACTCAGGCTACAGTTAAACCAGAAGGGCAACCTAAGCCAGTAATAGTCACCCCTGTCCAGAGAAGGAAATACAAGACCAAATATATTCACCTGGTGGATGATGGTGGGGAGGCAGAACCCTCACAGCCAGCAGAGGAATCAGAGCTGGAAATAATCATCAAATCCCTATCTTTAGAAAGTCCATGCAGTCTCCAGAAGGACCTCATCCAATGAACAGGTGAGACTATATTGAGCTGGCTGATCCAAGTCTGGGACAGTACAGGTGATGCTACAATTTTGGATGGCACTGTAGCAAGGCACTTGGGATTTCTGTTGTATGATGCGGGTATCAACCAGGGAATTGCAAGGAGGCCCAAACTCTCAGCCTCTGGGTGTGACTCTTAGCAATTGTGAAGAAGAGATACCTTTGCCAAGAACACCTCCAGCTGCATTAAGGCTGTTGGAAAACCACTAAGCAAGGAATCCAAAGCTTGAAAGAACTGCCAGTGATCGAGATAATTTTCTCAAATAATGATGAACATAAAAAGAATTCCAGACCTTGTACAACATTAATGTGGTTGAAACTTGCACAGCTTGGGACACAAGTGTATTCTCACTTCCTAGTGATGCTGCAATGGAATGAGGAGAGCAAGACAGTGAGTACTATGACAAGAAGGCTACAGACATATGAAGACACTGTCCACATCCCAACCTGAGGTGAAGTCTCTGCCTTGGAAACAGACCTGATCAAGTGTATATGGAAATTGGAAGAGAGGATTGAAGAGACCTATCAGAGAACCATCAGAAAGCCATCAAAAACTCAGAAAGGAGCTTAGGGTGGGCCTTTTCCATATTTCACCAGTACAGACCAGAATCCTTGCTATCTGAAGTAGGCATCCCACAGCTAGAGAGGGACTACACTCCATGAGGCAAGCTATACTTCTTCCTCTGTGAATATGGAGAAGACATGAGAAGATGGGATAGAAAACTCACTTCCATCTTAGCAGCATGGATATATAAACTAAAAGAAGAAACTACTAACAAAGGAAACTTGGCAAGAATTAATTTAGCTCCAATTTCCTGTGGGTGTGTTTCTGGGCAGAACAGAAGTGAAGATGACATGTCTGATTCCTCCAGAATGTATGCCCAGGGAGTGAATGATAGCCAAAACTAGAGGGGCTCTGCCTTTAGCTTGATGGAGCCATGGAAAAATTGTGTGCATTGGATTGTCTGAATCCAATATCCTGGCACATAAGAACCACAAAAATACAAAGCTTTGACTGACACTGGCACACAATCTACTCTGATGCCACCATGAAATGGTGGGGACAGAACCTGTTTCCATTGTTGGGATGACAGGGGATCTCAGCAGTTTACTCTGTTGGAAGCTGAGGTGACCTTGACTGGGAAGGAATGGAAAAAGCAACCTATTTTGACTGGTTCAGAGGCTCTGTGTATTCTTGGTATAGATTACCTTAGGAGTGGTTATTTCAAAGACCCAAAAGGACTTTGTTGGGCTTTTGGCATAGCTGCTGTGGAGACAGAAGATGTACAACAATTTAATACCTTGCCTAGTCTTTCAGAGGACCCTTCTGTAGTAGGACACCTGAGGGTTAAGAACAGCAGGTACCAATTGCTGCCAAAACAATGCACCATTGGCAATACTGCACTGACTGAGACTCTCTGATTCCTATCAGATGATTCATGAACTGGAGATCCAGGGAGTGGCCAGCAAGACTTGCTCACCCTTCAATAACCCCATATATCCTATACATTAGTCTAAAGGAGAGTGGAGACTAACAGTAGATTAATCATGGCCTGAATGAAGTCACACTACCACTGACTGCTGCTGTGACAGACAGCCTAGAACTTCAGTATGAACTGGGATCCAAGGCAGAAAAGTGATGCCACCACTGACATTGCTAATGCATTTTTCTACATTCCTTTAGCAGCAGAGTGCAGGCCACAGTTATCTTTCCCTTGGAGGGCATTCCCTACACTTGGAACCAATGGCCCCAGGGGTGAAAGCACAGCCTCACCATTTGCTGTGGAAAAGGGTGAGGCTCCAGAACATCTACAGTACACTGATGACATGATCCTATGGGGTAAAATAGCACAGGAAGTTTTTGAGAGAGGAATAAAAATCATCCAGGTTCTCCTCAAAGTGGGTTTTGCCATCAAACAAAGTAAGGTCAAGGGACCTGCACAGGAAATTCTGTTGCTAGGAGTGAAGTGGCAAGACAGACATCAACAAATTCCAGAAGGGGTGATTAACTACATAGCTACTATGTCCCCACTGACCAGCAAGAAGGAAACACAGGCTTTCCTAGGCACCATGGGTTTTTGGGGCATGCAAATCCCAGTTACAGCCAGATTGTAAGCCATCTCTACCTTGTGACACAGAAGAAAAATTATTTCATGTGGGGCCCTGAACAACAGCAAGACTTTGAACAGATCAAACAAGAGATTGTCCATGCAGTACCCCTTGGGTCAGTCAGGATGGGACAGGATGAGAAGAATGTGCTCTACAGTGGCAGCCAGGAGGAATCATCCTTCCTGGAGCTTCTGGAAGAAGATGCCTGGAGAAACTCAAAGATGACCTTTGGATTCGAGATACAAAGAATATGAGGCCAATGGGAAAAGGGAAATTAGCAGCTTATGAAGGGGTTTGAGCCACGTTAGAAGTCATTTACTACTGAAGCACTGGTCATTCTCACACACTAACTACCAGTGCAGGGCTGTATGTTCAAAGCTTGACTCTTAGGTACACGTGTATCCATGAATCCAGTAGGACGAAGTTTTATAAGTCCAAGTCCCGAGTCCTGCACTTTGGCCACAAAAAAACCCTGCAATGTTATAGGCTGGGGATGGTGTGGCTGGACAGTGCCCAGCCAGAAAGGGACCTGAGCGTACTAGTTGACAGCAGACTGAACATGAGCCAGCAGTGTGCCCTGGTGGCCAAGAAGGCCAATGGCATCCCGGCCTGTATCAGGAAGAGTGTGGCCAGGAGGACCAGGGAGGTCATTCTTCCCCTGTGCTCGGCACTGGTGAGGCCACACCTTGAGTATTGTGTCCAGTTCTGGGCCCTTCCATTTAGGAAGGACATTGAGACTCTTCAGCGTGTCCAAAGGAGGCAACAAAGCTGGTGAGGAGCTTGGAGCACAAGCCTTATGAGGAATGACTGAGGGAGCTGGGGTTGTTTAGCCTGGAGAAAAGGAGACTCAGAGGTGACCTTATCACTCTTTACAACTTTCTGAAAGGTGGTTGTTGTCAGGTGGGTGTTGGTCTCTTTGTCCAGGCAGCAATTGACAGAATGAGAGGACACAAGCTATGCCAAGGGAAATATAGGTTGGATATTATGAAAAAGTTTTTCACGGAAGAAGTAATAAAGTACTGGAATGGTCTTCCCCCGGACGTGGTGGAGTCACCATCCCTGGATATATTTAAAAAAAAAAAGCTGGATGTGGCACTTGGTGCCATGGTTTAGTTGAGGTGTTAGGGGGTGGGTTGGACTCGATGATTTTAGGGTTCTCTTCTAACCTAGTCATTCTGTGATTCTGTGTTGTTCTGTGATTCTGTGATTTGTACATAGTTGTTTGTATGTGTATATGTATATAGTTAAAAGATATTAATTGGGACATGATATAGATGGTATGGACTAAGGAGTGGATAAAGTCTTGGGTGACCCAAAAAATGTGAATTGTATTCCATTATTCCTCTATGTCAGTCCATGCAGTTTGTATTACTGTATTACTGTCCCTTTAAGACCCAGGGATCAGAAGTGGAACTGGAACCAGAGTTTTGGGTCCATGGAGACTGGAGGTGCCAGGGTCCCTTTAAGAGTGGGGGAATACTCAGACAGGGCTCTCTTTCTTGTTTCTCTGTGGGCTGCCAAGAGAGTTTCCTGGGGCATACTCTCTGGGCCAGGGCAGAGAGAAGCAGAAGCATTCTTTAGTTTCTCTCTGAACTCTCTGGGAAATTGCCTGGTGCGGGTCTCAGAGAAACTGCATTTGTTTAATCCTAGACTGTTTCGGAGGAAATGTCCTAGCACTATTTTTGGTCACAGTTGCCAGGAGCAATCTCTGTTCCTGGAGCTGGCAGAGGACTTTTGTTTGGAACCCTTGTTTTCACTACTGTCACTCAGTACAGTCATGCCATGAAAATTGGTCTTCTCCCCTTCCTCCATGAGTTACAGCCACAGTTGATAGAGCTACCACTGCTAGGAGAGACCCTGTCAGGTGGCATGGACTAAATGGCTGAGCAACATTTGACTGGTTTTGAACAGGAATAGTTCTCCAAGTTCTCCATGTTTCCTTTGTTTTATCCTTCTTCCTGTTTGGTTGTTGTTTGGGGGAAGAGGGAGTTTTGTAATTATGGAGGTTCAGTTGTTATGTTGGGGTTTTTCCTTTGTTCACTCTACCAAACAGAGAGAACAGATCTTCTCCACCATCTTGTATTTGTCCTCTGGTTGATGCGCTTCTACAAAAGTCTCCGTTTGGGGGAGGGGCTTCTCTGCCATCTTGTTTGCTTTGTTCTTGGGGAGTCCATAGGATTCAGGACCTTTGTATCCAGTGGTTATTATCTTAGTTTTGGCTGGGTGTTTTTTAGCAAATTTATTTTTTTACTTATACCTTCTTGCATTCGTCTTTGTTGGTGGCAGGGGAGTGGTTAAACTGAAAAAGAAGGCAGCTTGTTTCCCAGGTTCCATCCCATAAATTGTCTCTAACCAAGACACTTCTCAGCGAAAAGAATCTAGTTCTGGCTTCAGAACTGAAAGCAACACCTGTGTGGCAATAGGAAGTGAAGAAATGCAGATCATATGCACAGAACATAGTTCCCAAGCGTGAGCAACTCTACAGTTGTTGTGATTGGCCTAAAAGACATAGCAAGAGCTGTGCGACACCTTGTTAGCTTGCACTTTTCTCTTCTATGCTCCATCACACAGTACACACTGGTGGCATAATTTTTTTCAGGTTTCTCACTGAGCTGAGATAATTCAAAGGATAATTCTACTTCTCTAAGTAAACAAAAGCCATGATCTAAAGATGCTGATCTCTATCAATCTTTACAGTAAATCAGCTAAGCTGGCTTACATAGAAGAAACCCACAGACAATTGAGTCTGCTAACAGTGACAAGAATTTATAAAAGTCTTAAACAGGAAAACTTACTGCACAGTTAAAATAGTTACATCTCCTGAATTGATCTATGTGGCTAATTTTGTTTGAAGTCCCAGCACTTTAATATTAAATTAATAGGAAAACACTACATTAAAAGAAGTATCATCCTTGGCTGATTCTCACTAAAGGTATAAAACTCAGAATATGCATGTGCCCATCCTGAGTGCATAGGAACAAAATTTTACATTAAAATTTTACATGATCCTGCAACCATACACACACTATTACTTATTTTAAAAAAGCATATGAACAAAGTAATTTTAAAAAAATCGTAGTTTCTCACTGCAATGTTGAAATGAATAACAGTGATTGACAAGGAGGGTTCAGAATTATTTGAGGGACAAAACACCAAGCAGCATTCCTGAGAAAGTCAATACTGAATTCAAAGTTGCTTCCTAAAGTTGTACTCCTGGCTAAACAACTAAGCATTTTCCAGATATCTTTTTATTCAGCCTTTATTCAACCTCTTTATTTTATTTATTATTTTTGTTTCATACTTGGCAGTAAATGTTTCAACAAACTGCATGGAATTTACTAACAATTAAATACAGTGTCAAAAATGACATCTATAACATTATATTGGAAAACATGTTCACTTTGCAGTTTATTTTCTTAGCTCACTGTGATTTGTTTTTGTTACAGTTTTTTTTGTTTGATAACTTGCACAAATGAGATGCACAAAATGTAGCAACTAAATTTTCAAACATTTAATAAGTACCAGAGAAATATGCACATTTCTCTGTGGAGGGAAAAAAAAAGTTGTTTAGGCACTAGTAAGCATTCAACTCTTTTCGTCATGACTGTAACCCAAAATTTCTCTTCCATTCTCATCTGCTTTCCTTATAAAACCTATGACCATTTATTTTTCTACTGTGAAATGTGTCTCCAATTTTCTATATATTTTTCCTGAAAATAAATTCCATAATTAGATGACAGAATACCAAAAAAGTTATAAAATCCACCTAGACATCTAGGATTGCAGATCATCAGATCTTCTTTTCCTAGTAAGGTGAGAAAAGAAGTCAGAGCTCAGCTCCGAAAGAATTAGAATTTATTAGAAACTTAAGAATTTATATTCCAAAAAAACATCACTCTGGCCTTTTGCAGAGGGAGATTTATCAGTCTACGAAAGTGAAGTTTAATTTGGGCACATTTTATTCGATGCCCAAAGCATCCTTCAATACTGAGGGTCCTACTTTTGAGTCCTAGAATGGGGAAACTCTGGGCTTCTTGAGTTTTTTTCAACACCTCAGATTTTGCTGAAATCAGTTGATGTTTACAATGCTTCCCAAATGTTTGCCTATGGGATTTCGTAGTGGCAATCAAAAGCAAAAGCACATGGAAATCATTATATTTTGGAATTAGAGCACTTCCAGACAAAGTCTTTTTTTCTGTAGCACTACTGCTTGATCAGCAGCTATAAAATCATACATGAGAGAGAACAAATAAGCAATTCAAACCACTGAATATTTTTGCTCAGGCAGTTACAGCATATTTTAAAGGGATTGGTTAATCTTTGAAACTTTGGTTCTAAGCACATTGCATCAACAGAACACATGTATTGGCACTACAAAATCAATGAGAGGTATCTGAAACTGGCTTTGATTCAATCAAAAACTTTAATCTGTTTAAAGCTCAAAAGCAGACCATTTACCTAAAGTCAGTATCTATGCAATGAAGCATACTCAGTTAGCTGCTCCACTAAAAACAGTGCCTGTTTCTTCTAGACAGTGGCTCTAAGGCTGATGTTTTTAGTCAATTAGTTCCTTATGTTTCCTCACCAACATTAAATGAGGCATTAATTTGCTGCCAATATTTGACAAGGCATTTCCATCTGTACCTAAAATATATTTTTGCCATCTCAGTGGAGGTGTTTTTTTATCACCTTTTTGCTGCCCACCATGACAGAACAGACTTTTCAGGATACTCCTCCACAACACTCCTATTGACTGAAATCAGCACTGTAAGTTCCTAGTGTTTGGCTATAGGATCACATTACTGTTGACAAGTTAAAATAAATAGGAAACTTGGGCTAAACAGATTAACAAGCAGGGTGTTCACTGACCATCTTGGCAGAAGTCAGCCCCAAAGACAGGCTTATTTCCCCACATTTATATTAAAACTTGATTAAACTACTGCTCAGCACTATGCTACATTTAAGAATATGTAGAAGGCACTGTGTTGCACATAGGATTTCACAAGTTGTTTCCTCTGCCATGAAAAAGACCATGGGGTTGGATCCTTCCTGTCTAGCACAGTAGGCTGTTTTTAAATTATCACCCCTTGAAATTCATGAAACTCTGTAAAAACAGAAAACTGTCATCACTTTGAACTGTCTGCTATTAGAAAATTAATCATGGCTTCACTTTGGCACATAAATCATATATTTTATAAGACTTATTTTAAATTACAGTTTATTAAATCTCCTAAACATATGTAGTAGTAGATCCATGCCCCCTGGACTGGATTATGTTTTGTATTAAGTCTCTTTTTTTATTTCCAGGCAGGAAGTGTTAAAGTACATAAAGATTATGCTTCAGGACAAAGAAACAGCAGGCTAGCTCTACACTCAATTACATGTATACAAAGAGCATCTCTGTGATACTTAATAATTATATGGGAGTCAATTTGCATACTATAACCCATTGTCACAAAGTCTAGTCTCACTATCAGAAGTGACAATTGAAAGCAGGAATAAACAAGACACACTCTTTTAAAGTTCTTTATCTTGTAGCATAGGAAGACTAATATGTAATATACAATAATGCATATTGCTATTCAAACAAGGCAATACCAGTCTATGATGATGCTGCAATATTCCTAGGCAGCCACCATGCTCATTTTTACCTCCAATCATCCTTTGAGAGATTAGATAAAATATTCATCTCTTCATCATCTTGCAAAAGATGATACGCCGCACTAACATGGTGATTTTCAAGCACAGACCGGTCATTATACAGAATGGCTGAGTCTGACCTAGCATTTAAAAGAAAACATAGGAAAGGTTGTTTCTCTCCTGTCTAAATAAGTTTTCTTTTGATCAACTACAGCAATTAAATCTATAGAACAGATATGAACATTTTAAGAGTACTTGTATTACTTGGGTATTGCTGTTACTCAATAAATCTAAAGAACACTGCAAAATCTATTTCACCAGATAAGACTCACCTAACTGCCTTGTTACATACTTGAAAACAAGGGCTGAAAGCTATGAGAGATATGTAGACCTGGATTAGAACCATGAGGCTTCTTCCTAGTACTTATGTATGTCTCTCTGATACCAAAAACTGACTGTACCCAAGTAAGCAATTGCAAGATGTGACCCAATACTGTTTCCAAATCAGCCAACTGACTGTAAGCAAGATATACCTCAACTGATTTCTGACATCTGTGTGCTAGACTACACTGTCTGAAAACAAGATATACAGTGGGACAGAGTGAGACCAAAGGTACTTCATGCCTGATTTTAAGCCCCAGAGCAGAGATCTGTGATTGATAAATGGGTAAACTGGTCTGAAGGCAAACAATTTAACAGCAACAGAGGGTGAATATGTTTCATTACAGTCCTCAGATCTGCTTCACAGAGAGCAGTGTATATTTTTATCTTCTGACACTTCACATTGTCTGATGTTCAATGTTAGAAAAATTAAATTACAACTCTCTTTCCTTGAATATTTTTATAAGTATTTGGAAAGTACAGCAGATCCTGTATGCATGAAGTTGTAAGAAGAGTAGTGTGCCTTCACCCAGAATAGAGACAGAGACTTCTTTTTTTATTCCCAGTCTTTGCTTTGCATATGTGTGGAAACCATTATTTATGCTTTATTGTGGAAACCATTATTGAGGCACAGCATGATTCAGCTAACACACTACAGACATCTATTTTAATTACAGACATGTAATCTAATTTAATTGAAATGCATCTTAGAAATGTGCAAGTGTGCAGTGTCAGCTGAGTACATTAGAGAACTTTATAAAATACACTGGTCCAGTCTAGTTTGTGATCAGCTAATTACTCTCTAGCAATTTATGGCACTTTAAAAGAGTTTTTCCTGATTAGGTAGTAGTACGCATATCCTCTTGCTGCAGGTTTTCCTGCAGCTTACCACTACCTAAACAGGGAAATACCTGCCTACCTTGGTTTTCCACTCAAATAGTATGTGTAGTGTTCACATTCGCTGATTAATGCAATAAACATGGTTGAATGCCTGATTTATGTCAATAATGCTTGATTCTTCAAATTCAACAAGGAGAAAAAACTGTAAAATCACAGTATCTCCTTCAAAACTTTATCTTCGTCAAAATACATCACTCTATACAGCCATTTGTCTTTGAAAACTTTACATGGAAATATTTTTGGAACTTCCTTTTTCCTGGTTATTATTATGAAACAATGCTCAGGAATTTAGAATACATGCATTCCATTGTGGATGTTTGAACAAGAGAAAATTAAATGTAACCTGAAAAAGTGAACTTTCCTCCTGTAATACTTGGAAGCAGATGTTCCTGCACTTCTCTAAGGTGGCTGTGCTGTTATTCTCCAAAGGTATCTTACTCTATTTCCTTACCCTTCATCATGATTTACAGTGGCCTCACCGTGTCTGGATGTGAAAATTGTTGGTGGTTCCAGTATGTTCATAGTCATGTATGGCAGCTGCAAAAATCATAGCGAAGATCTCCAGCTCTGTCAGCCAGTGCTGAAAAGAGATTACAGTACAATCAGATAAGCTTTCTCAGGCTTTTGTCTCCTAAGGAAAGTTATTTATCCTCTGTTGACAGTGTTGCATGTCATTACCCACCCCTGCAGTCTGCCAGCTGTTATAAAGCAAACTTCCCTGGTTGATACATAAAAGCCAAATCATCTGGCCCTTCATCTAAATAAATGGAACTTCAGGAAAATTGTTTCAGGAGCTGATAAGGTTTAAGGCAGAGCAAGGGGAAATGTGCCCTTCTGAAAGAGCAATATTTGAAGAAGAGCAACAAGGAAAACTCAAGAAAATCAAGGTTTATCAAGGGAAGCTTGATGATATATGTGCAGGTAAACACATACCACCAGGATATGTATTTTCAGTTCAGTTTACCTGAGTAGCAGAGACTCAGATACAGAAGAATGTCACTGTTCTCCAGAAAACTAGAAGTCTTTGTCAATCACTGAATCATGAGGAGAACAAGGAAGATAATCTCAAAAGATGTACATCTTGTTATTTATTTATCATTTTTTAAAACCTTGAGAAAGCCCTCAAATTTGTGGGATTTGTCCTAATTCCTTAGTCAAGGCCTTATTTTACAATGCTTAAATCACTTTTGCTTTAGATTTATAAATTATTCAGGTAGTTTTAATAATTTTTATCTGAGTCAAAAATAAATCATTTTATTGTCTGGTTTTTCACTAATAGCCCACAAGGAGTGTTGTTAATATAAAGCCCTTTACAGTCAAGGTTTTTAGATACTGTGGATGTTGCAAATATTTGTATGAAATGCTTAAATGTATTGCATTTAGAAAAAGCTTTTACCACAATGATTGCCAAATACTTCTCTAACATCTCACTGTAAACCTGCAAATGTTTTGACAGGCATTCATATAGAAACTGCCTTTTAATTCAAAGCCTAGCAAAGGCACTAAGGTTTCCAAAATCTATTCTAGACATCTACTATAGTTCAGAGGCCACCACTAGTGTGGTAAGCATGTGCAGGGAAACATTGGTAACAGTGGGACTCTGCACATAGAAACCTGTCTAGCTCTTTATCTGTTTCACAGTCATCTCTGCATAACCAGTGAAGAATGGAGCAAGTCTCAGTATTAAAGATCCCCTTACATTAAATATGTAGTTTGAAAATATAGCCCAGAGACATTTTGCACAATGCTACTGACCATAACCAAGGTAGTTCTTTGTTTTGGGTTGTTTTTTGTTTTTTTATTTCTTGGTTGGTATTTTTTTCTGTGTGTGTTATATTTTTGTTTTGTTTTGGTTGGTTGGTTTGGTTTTTATTTGGTTTTTGTGGGTTTTTTTTTTTGTGTGTGTCATTTGGTTTTTTGTTTGTTTGTTTTTTAATAACAAGAGAGAGAGAATGGTGAGAAGTGCAAGGAACTATCAGAAACAGAAACTTCACTGTTTTCTCACATCTACACAATTGATCCAAGACATGACTGGAGCGCACTGATGGTGAAGTCTGTTCAATTTTTTTTCCAGGTGTGACTTGTGAATAAGGAATGCTTTCTGTTGGGGAGGATGAAGCAAGAAGGCCCTGCAGAGAGGATTTATTAGTAAAAGACTCTAAGAGTATAAAACCTGTGAGAGAGATAGAATTGAAAGCAAGATTTGAACTATAGGAATGTTAAGCAGGAAGACGGTGATTGAATCAGCTGTACATTCCACTCCCTGAACAAAAGGGGGTTGGACCTTCTCAGGTATCAATGAAAAGGTGGTTTTTCAGGTTCTTAACATGTAAATTAGTATGGTAATATAGTAGTCCCCATAGGCTGTATGTAAATTCTGTAGGTTTTGTATCCTGAAATGATTGATTTGTGCTAATTAGATTATTCATGATAGAAAGGCTTAAAATGGGATGTAACAGGTAATTAGCCCCCTTGCTGCCTGGACCCCTACCCCTTTAGACCTTTAGACTTCTCCTGTTGCTGCTCCCTTCCCTGGTTAGGCTGTCTCCCCACGACTAATAAACCACGTGTCTCGAGAGCACCCCGGTCTCAGGACATCTCTCACTGGACTCAAACAACAACGCTTTCTACTGCTTTCCAAATGATTAAGAACATTAATTCAACTTTCAAGCAACAACCTCTGGCAACTACAATGGGGGAAGAAATGGAACTAGGATTTCCAGGCTACATGTCTAGATCTGAACTTTCATTGTTTTCATTGCTTTCATTGCTTTCATTGCCATTTGCCAAAAGGAGAGACTGCAAATTAAAGAAAAAAATTAGGGCACAAGTGGTCAGAAACAGCCAAGGCAAGCCTGTATTATGCATGCAAAACTCATTCAGGACACATTCAGCTAATCCAACACATCCACTTTAGACCTTCTGGACAGCATCTGACAATTTCCACTCTAACAAGATCTCATGATGCAAGTCTCAAAGCATTACTAAAGCAATGAGCCTTAGTGTTTGAGGTTTCCTACCTTGTCTCTTAAGGCACATACGGGAAAAGTGCTGACTTGCATACCTTACCAAAGCATCACTTGTTGAACAATTTTGGGTAAGGTAGGTTTTCAAATAGGATGTATTAGATTTTATTATTAGTGGTACCTTGTAATAGCACTATTAGGTATCATAACAGCATTCCAGGAAGATCACCCAGAAGAAAAACGGAATTACAGCTGTTAATTATTATATTAAATTGTTAAATAAAGCAATGTAAGTAGAACAAAGTCAAAATGGGCTTGTGAGTAACACAAGGCAAGTAACTGGAACTTCTTAGTCCCTTTTTTCCTGCGACAATCTTGCAAGAGAAAGCAAACAAGACAGCAAAGAGCCAGCAGAGAATGAATGCAATCTCCATCAAAGTGCTGATTTACATTTCACTGCTTTGTGATGGATTTCATTTTGGAAACAGAGAGTTAATTTTTAAAAAACAAAGCCATCAAGAACATCAGGACAGTTTCACAAAAGATGAAAAGAGCAAGGAAATGTGAATGGGTTTGATTTCTAAAGGGCTAACAAAACCAATCCAGAATAAAGCCATATCAAACTTTCAGCGATGATGAGAGGCCAGAAATGATGGAGGATAAAAGGCATGAAATAACAGGTATTGGCTTCCAGAATGAAAAAAAAAATGCACAAGGAAGCATGATTGCCTTTCAAAAATATACAGTAAATGTGAAACATTAGCTACTAGGGTGGCTTATTTGCATGTAAACAAAAGGATTGATGACTATAGAAAGAAGAAGGAAGAGGAAAAAGTACTGTTTCCGAACAAAAAACAAACAAACAAACAAAAAACCAAAACAAAAACAAAAAAACCCCCCACACACCAAAAAAAATCATTTCCAAGAAATTGCTACAATGTAAGTAGTTAGCTAGTTTCCTTCCCAAGAGTTTATTAACTTTTATTCCAAAGTAGNTTGTTTGGTTGGGTGGTTTTGTTTCCTACTACATTTGTATTGTTAATATTCTTAGTAAAGAACTGCTATTCCTATTCCCAAAATCTTTGCCTGAAAGCCCTTGATTGCAAAATTATAATTTGGCGGGGGGTGAGGGGTTTACATTTCCCATTCTAAGGGAAACCCCAATTTCCCTGACAGATACCTGTCTTTCTAAACCAAGACAGTAGGTATTATTTCCAAAGCTTATGATGACCTGCTTATTAATCACAATAGGCTAGTGGAGATGATCTCACTCCTCTTTGGTACTAAAATATGTGACAGAAGTCCTGCACTTTCACAGTTTTTCAGGTCTGCTGCAGGAAATAGTCTCCTGTAATTCTTGTCAGTATCAGAGAAAGAAGTTTTAAGCTTTACAGTTTTCCTATAATTTTCTAGGTTAAAAAAGACGTTGTGGTATTTCCAAACAGTTATAAAGATTAATCAGAAAACAATACCAAAGAAAGTAATAATCAGAGCTGAAAGTTTAATAAAGGAAGGAATGAAATGAGCAAAAAGTGTGTCAGTTCTCGGAAGCTGTCCCTGCACATCATGCTTGTATGCCAATCCTCTATGAGATAAACATGAGATTAATTTCAAATTCTCTTTCAACCTTTTGTCTATGACTGAGACAAAAACTTTGTTGTTCATACAGTAAAGTATAACAAACTCCAAAGCATCATCCTGAGGGGAAAAAAAAAAAACCAGGAAAACTGATGAAATTTTACAAAAGGAGGAAAAGAAGATTTAATTGAAAATATTAAAAAAA
>VWYO01021359.1:313865-337351 GCA_013400275.1 Rhadina sibilatrix | reverse complement strand
GCGCTAACGGGGGGAGCGGGGCCGGGCCCGGGGCCACGCGGTGCCCGGCGGGAGCGGCGCGACCGAGCTCTGCCTCTCTGGGCGTTTTTTAGCGCTGTTATGTAGGGTTTGGTGGATTTTTGTTTCGTGTCAAAGTCGCAGTCTTGCGCCAGGGGAGTGCTCCCCGTTGCGCTCTCGCTTCGGTAAGATAAAAGTTGCCGTCTCCTCCCGTCCCCCCCAGTCCGGCTGCGTCTAGCTGAAGGGATTTAAAGGGACCTGCCAAACCTGTTGTTTACTCGGGCCGTGCCCGCACGCAGCGAACAGGGCTGAATCCCGCCTGCCCCGGAGCCCCCCCCTGCGGCGCTTTCCTGGCGGGAACGGCCCCGGTTCATCCTACAAAGAGCCCTGTCCCCGACTGATGGCCCGTCCTCCGGACCTAAATTATTCAATGAACATTACAATTGCAAAAATCTTGGGAGCTGCCCCCCGGCGCTGTGGCTGTGCGGGCAGCGATGCAGGCTGCAGGCAGCTGATGCAGGATGCTGCCCGCCGCTCTGCCCTGAACACGTGTCCGGGCTGGAGGCCGGGCCCTGCCACCGTCTCCTCGTGGCAGGGGAGCGGCAGGAGAAAGCCCAGCGTCCTGCATCCTGCTCCTGCATCGAGCCCGCAACTGCAACAGCAGTCGTTGTGCTGGAGCTCAACATGCGATGCTCTTTTTTACTTGGAGTTTTAATTCGGTGCTTAGGAAGGTGGCAGGCTGACAGCCATGCACGCACGCGAGAGTTTCACTCCTCAGACAAGGCAGTCGGTGAGGGTGATGGTTCCTCAGCAAACTCCTTTTCTGCTGTGTGCTTGCTTCCAAAGCTGAGGCTGCTCCTGGCAGCCGTGTGTAGGGTGTGTGCACCCCCTTCTCGGCAGTCTGCACGCAGACAGATCCACTGTGTAGTTCACAGCTTTGTGCAGTAAAAGATTGCACAAACTCTGCACCACAGGGACAGACAGTGAACTGGAAACCTTTTTGCTGATACCACTGGACACTCGTCTCCTTCGGTACACAGGTGAACTTTTGTTTTCTTGGGGTCTGTGGTCCGTGGTAGAGAAGCAGCAAGTAACAAGTCGGGATTTTCAAACACACCCACAGGCATGCAACATCCAACTCCCACTGAAAGTAGGTGGAATTGAGTGCCAGAGCCTCTGGGAAAAATTCCTCCTCACTTCATTCTCTAGAAGGAGCTAATTGCCTATGTATTCAGTCTTCCTTTAAGAAGAAAATATCACTGACTTCTTTGTAGAAGATGTTAAAACAGCTGATGAATTCACAGAGGCTAAAAATAAAGTTTAAACTGTGACGGTTTGTTGTCTCACTCATTCTGAACAGTTCTTTCTGTGTTCAATCTGCGTTGATTCTTAACACCTGATGCCTTTTACCTCTTTCACAATGACTTGAACGACATCCACAGGGTCCTACTTGACAATCAGCTTCATTCTTGCACCCCCTGTAGTGCTTGCTTTTTAACACAAAGAAGCAGCCAGTGAGCTGGGACTTGAAAATTGCCCGGGCAGGACTCCATTTCACAACTTAAGCCTTTGCATTTCTGTAGAATGTGCTCGGTCCAAAGTCCAAGTGAAATGACCAGTAATAGTGCTTAGGGACATGGAGGTGTATCCTTTTTAAAGAAGTCACTTCAGCTGTTTTGCCAAATAATTGCTGCTCCTTCTGTTCAAGTCCCCATTCAGGTATGTTACCCTCTTTAAAAACAACATAAAATAACCCAGCCAAAAAACACAAACCAAAACTTCAGTGTCTCATGATCTCAGGTGGTTGTGATGCTGTTTCAGTAGCAGATGCTTGCAGACAGCATCATAACAGCTGTGGTGACTGCACTCAGATAAGCATCACAGACTAAACTCCAGCACACGTTTGAGAACATCCCAGTTTTCCTTGCTGGGCTCATGCTCAGGCTGAGCCTGGTGTTAGTTATGCAATAGGAGTTTCAGGCAGGGGGAAGTCATCTTTCAAGATGGAATGTCTGCAGGTGGGACAGGTTTGGAAATTTTTTTCCCCCTTATGCAAATCCTGCTGATTATTGTTTTCATGCTTTGGCCTATCCCTTCTGGAGCACAAACCACATGGCAGTTCAGAGGAACACCCACGTGGCATAGCCTTTCAGTTCTCTAGCTTAAATGAGATAGGAACTTCCTTCCCGGGGAAGATCCAACAGGTGAGTGGGCTTCTTTATGACTTGACTGCTTCTGAAAATATAACTAAGAACAGCTTGTTCCAGCCAGGATGCCACGGAGACTCAAACGTGGGAAAGAAATGTCCAGTTTGACTTTTGATAAGTGCTTAGTAGTTGCTGCTGGGTGCACCGGCTATGTTGCAATTTCTCTTCAGCACTGAGCACACAACAGTAGCTGTGGACATCTATCAGCAAAAGGGTGTGTTACTTATTTTGTCAGAGGAAAGATTCCTGAAGATGTAGTTTTCACCTTTTTCTGTTTTGCTCAGTTCATCAAGTCATAACTCCACAGCATGCTGTGACATTCGGATAGGCTGTAATAGCCAAATACAGCTTTCCGTAAAGTAAAATGGTTTTGGGTGGAGAGAGGAAGGAAAATCTGAGGATATAGGCGACTAGAAGAGTGTACAATATACACAGTTCCAAGGTTATGGTTACTGGTTATTAGTACCTCTGTTTTAAACTATATGGAGAGATGAGGGTAAAAAAGTATTTTTGCAGATGCTGAAGTTGCATTTTCAGGCAGCTCCAATTAGATTGGTCTCTTAACATCCTTGGAGCATTCTGGCTCTGTGCACGTTCAAATGTTCTTTTTTTTTGAGGGATCCAATTTTAACTTCTCTTCCAAGTTTTTTTTGCAGCAGCCTGTAAACTCAGGGGAGGTATGTTTATGTTGAGTCTCTGGTACAGATCAGTCTCTCTGTTGATGTACAATTCTCTGTCTTACAGTTGATTTTCAGTAGAGCTATTGCAGTTTATTTCAGCAGGGGGACAGGCCCAAGAATTTATTGTGAGAAAAGCAACTCTGCTTCTGGCGCTGTAGACAGCTCTGGAAGCATTTTTCATGTGTGTGCATGTGCCTGGGTGTATGCTCTTGCAGATGCAAAAGCCCAGAGCACCTATGTTATTTCTATTTTAAGGCGTCCGGTTTGTTCTCTTTAAAAGGAAAAAAAAAAGTATAATTTTGGCTGTGTTTCTTAGTTGCAGTGAAATGCTGTAGGCATGACAATTGTGAGATTTTCACTGACAGGAACCGGCTGCATCAACATATGTAGGGTACGTGGTATTTTTCTTTAGCCCAGCTTCAGGGAGGCTGTGCCAAGGCTGTTGTGTACACAGAAAGGGAAAATCAAATCGTTGTTCTCTCTGACAAAGGTACTGCCAGTTCTGGGTTGCCCAAAGGGTGAATGATCCCAGGTCAGAGTGGGCAGATGGGAGGAGAGGAAGATACTGAGTATTTGGACTGGCATGCCTCTGCTCCCCCATAACTCCAGGGAATGTTTCTTTTTCAGCTCTGCAAGAAGCAGGTGAGCACGTTCATTCCCAGTGGCCTGGTAATTGTGTTACAAAGGAGACATGCCTGTCTTCTAGGAATTCTGTCCTTTCTGTTATAAAAGGTTTTCATTCTTCTTGGGTGATCAGAAAGAATGCAAAAGGAATCTGGAAAAGCAAATGAAAGTGGCTCAGCTTACTTTAAGATCTAAAAGAGTTCAGAAGGTCTTCCCTAACTTGAAAACTTAATGAGCATCTGAAGCAGTGCTTCCTTTTCATTTAGGTCATCAAATTAAATTTTGCAAAGAAAACTTAAGCACCAAATTCTAGTCCTGACAGGTAACAAAAACATGAAACCATTTTCACACACATGCTTCTTTGTACCAGCCTTTCACAAAGGTAATAAGCAGGGTGTGGGGATTTTTTTTTTTTTTTTATTTCCCACTACTTTTCTCTTCCTGACTTTACCGTTCTCTTTTGCAAGACAAGTTTCTGGTTTTGATGCTGCTTTTTCAAAAGTGAGAGGGCAGAAGAATGGAGAGAGCATTTTCCTGGAGACTTTTCTGAGTCCATTCAAGTTGCTAAAGCAGTTGTATAAAGCAGAACTTGAGGGAACAGCAAATTTGCAAGAAGCTGTGGAGGGGGACACCAGGGAGGGAGGAGGATTAATTTTCCCTGGGTTTGGGGGAATTACTGCTTTCTAACCAGTGCAGATAAACCTTTATTTCTGCAGAATGACAGATAACGCTCTGCTAAGGTTTCTGGTTCTTTTTTTGGAAATCTGTCCCTTTCACTTCTGTGAAAATGATACAACTGCAGATACATTTTAATAACATGCTTAAATTTGGCAAATAATAACTCGTTAAATAGCATTAATAAGATGTTTAGATTTGGCAGAATTAGGTTGTGTAATGCTTTTTAACTTTTAGGCAAGTTACTTAATCTCTGCTTGCCATCTTTTTTTATCAGTCCCAAATTTCATATAGTTAAAGTTCCACAGCTAAGATTCAGGTGTTAGGGCAGCCGGCATCCCAACTCCCTGGTTCTAATTTGAGATCTAAATTGCAAAGCTTTCAAGTTAAACCTTTTAAAGGGCACAGTGATATTTACTTTTAAGTCCATATTAGCTATTAAGCTCTCCAGCTGACAGAATATTTAGTGTATAATTGTCAAATGGCAACTGTTTAGGATCAAATGTGTAACTGGACGGAGGCCTTCCATTTATAACTGCACATGGATGCAGTTGTCAGAGAAATCTGTTTAACTTGTGGTTTTGCTGCTAGCTCTTCCCCATTCAGGCATGATGTGTGGTAACACCATTGCTGACCATTCATCAAGTGGGAAACAGATGGCACTAGTTTCCCTTCTATTGAAGGATGGTGTTGAAAGGCTGCTCCTGTGAGAATGGCAGCACTGATGCAAACCAAAATATTTTCAGAATATATGTGTTTTCCAGTCTTTGCCAGAACATTGATTGTAAACCACGCATCTTATTCTACTGTGGTATAAATACTGGCTGGTGACAGAGATCATCTTATCACTGTCTGGACTGCTGGAAGAAATCGAATTAGAAAGTAAACTACATTGTTGATAGTTGTTTCTTCCCACGTAGCAGTCGAGATTTTCTTGCTGCTTACGTTTGGCAGTACTGATGAACTTTGTGTCTGCCATTAGTCTTTGACTTTCTGAAGAAAAGTACCAGACCACAGATTTAACATTAGAGTAGTCAGACAACATCTAAAATTACTGCTTGCAAGTTGAAAATTCTCATGTGAGCTCACTGTTGCATCTCCAGAGGCTTGTCAAGCAGTGTCCCCAAGCATCTCTTGAAGAAGCACATCGGGTGCTAAGAAACTAAATACTCAGAGTGCTTGCCTAGGTACTCTGTTGTTTATTTTCTTGACAGGTTGGGAATATTTACCTGATTTGGCTGTGCATTCATTTGCTACACATCCAGCAGAGGCTGAGAGTAGCTCAGAGTAACCATCTCTCCATGAGGCTGTTCAGCAGGTCACTACTTGGATACCTTCTTTTACTTACTCTACCTACTCCTGGCCTTCAGGCCAATGCTGTGCTGATACAGGGAGCAGTGTATTTCCTAAAAAGCCTGGCACATCTGGGGTGACTTTGCTGGATATCTGCACAAGGTAACCTTGGGAGAACATCGCCCTAGGTGAGCTCCTTGTGCTGTAAATGTGAAGAAAGGAATTCAGCACTTCAAGCTTGTGGAAGACAGCATGAGCTGGGACGAGAGGGAAGGAAAGACTTACCTTCTTCATCTCTCCTAGGCCTGGAGGATCTCCTTAGCATTCAGCTTGAGCAGGTCCCTTGCCATCAGCAGGCTCTGCAAGGTCAAGACAAGCTTTATGGAGAGTTGAGTCTTCCTAAATGTTGGTACAGTAGTAATTGCAAAGAGCCACAACCTCAGTGAGCACCAGGTGGTCTCCTATATGCTAGACTGAAATGCAAACTTGTACACTTTCAGCTGGCAATGGTTTCTTAATGGATTTTGTGTCAGAGTATTAGCCAACAATATTGGATACATTTTTTACTTTTCTCTTGTTCTGGAGAACTTGGGAAACTGCATGTTTACTTTGCTGTGCTCCTGTACTCTTGATCCTCCCCCCTGGGGTGGGGATGTATTTTCACCTCTGTGTAGGACTGTGGCAGGGCTTGGATGGTTCCCCAGCTTTTGCTGTGGCCTCACAGAAGTGCATGGGATCGTTTCCTGCTGCACGTGATCTCCCTGTCAGTCAGGTGAGTGTGACGCTGGGTATGGTCGTTCTGTGGAAGCATGTTTCTGACCTCACCTGAACCTGCCTTTCAAAGTATTTTATTGCCATAATGCTGTGGCAAGTCCTGGCAGTGTAGATGAAAGATTTCAGATTATTTTTCTCTGTACCACTGGAGGGTAAAAGGATTACAGCCCTTACCTTTCTGAAGGTGGAAGATTTGGGGACAGATGCCTATGCCACAAACATGAACCAGTAACCTGACTTGAGTTACTGGCACTTGGAAGTACCTGGGACTGAGAAGTGACTGAGAATTCCCCGTCATCACACTTACCCCACAAGTGATGGAATTGCACTTCTCTTGAAAGTCCTTGAGCTGCTGGGTCATTCAGTAGTTCTTTGTTAACTTCTTAAAGAATTCAGCAGCTTGGCCTCTGCTGAGGAAGGAGAAGGAAATGCTGTTTTATTTGCATAGCTCTATCCAATCTTAATTTTTTTTAAAGAAGTTCTCAGCAGTGGGAACCTGTTCTCCTGGAGCTTCCTGCAGCTGGTGGCCTGTCCCCTCTCTAGCCCTTGGTGTGTGGTGAGCAGCAGAGGCGGCTGCTCACTCCTTGCAGCAGGTGGTTGAGGCAAACCTTGCACCAGGGCCTGTTCAAAAGAGAGCACCTTGGAACAGCCCTGCCTGTGTTGTGAGACAGATGCTGTGTGGCCTGTGAGGACTTGCTGTGTGTCCAGGCCCAGTGCCAGGAGAGCAGCAGCTCTGCTCGGTTGTTGGTTTGGGTTTTTGAAGCGCTGTGGGAACCCTGTTTGCTCTGACAGCGTCTCATGCCGTGTCAGGCTGTGCCTGACAGGAGTCTGCACTGGGGAACAACCAGCTCAGGGGAGAACTGGTTTGGTGGGGGGTCAGCACGTGTTAAAGGGCTCTTTGTCGTGGTGGCTGCAGTAACCAGCTTGAAAGTTTCTGCCTGGAAAATGGCTCCACTGTAAGATACCTTGCTCTGATAGCAAATCCCACCCTTGGTGTACTGAAAAGAACAGGCAGAACTCTGAGAGCAGGAGGGCATTCTTGGCCTTCTGGGCTGGCGCCAAGTTTGCAGAGCTGGTGGTTACAAAGCAGCAACTTCCCTGTAGCTGGAGTTCCATCCTTATTGGCAGGGATGTGTGGTAGGCACATGCTGAGATGCGCCCCAGGGTCCTGCTCCCCGGCCCTTTCTTTCCTGGCTAGGTTTTCTTCCCATGGAAAGCAGGGTGGGGAAGGCAGGAGGGCAAGGACAGAGCATGTGCTGACATGGAGCTGGGATGCTCACCCAGGCCCTGAGAACAGAGAAGTGCTCCCGGTCCTGCAGTGCAGACAGGGCCACTGAGGGCTGGGTGGGACTCCCCCACCCTGCTGTTTTTAGAGCAGCTTTTCAGGTATGTCTGCCCTACAGCCTGCGGGTATGACTGCAGCTCATTTAAAATGACTCCTACTCACTCTCAGTAAAGTTTGCCAGGGGTGTTTCCAGCCAGCACTGGTGGTGCAGATGATGTAGTTCAGTGACCCAGAGTTCAGCTGCCAGCTCCTTATCCATGGGCTTGGGCAGGTTCACATGGCCTGTCCTGCAGCCTGTTTTGCCACATGCATGGGGCTTTCACTGGCCAGGTTGGCTGCATTCACACATCTGGGTTGTGCTGTTGCAGGTGTGCCCTTGGAGTAGATTTGTGCAGTAAATGAGCTCGTTATGGGTCCTGCTGGGTATTGCTTAATATTCCAGCTGTTAATTACATAATTTTTTTAACAACTGCATTCTAGGTGCATTTGTTCTTCCGAGGCGACGTGGGATAAAAAAGCTATGCCCTCATCTAGCAGTTTTTTCTTTCATTATCTAACAGTGATAATTAACAGCAGTTTTCTGTTTTCACAGGATATAGCTGGGAGGAAAAGATGTTTGGCTTTCACAAACCGAAGATGTACCGGAGTATAGAGGGCTGCTGTATTTGCAGAGCTAAATCTTCAAGTTCTCGTTTCACTGACAGCAAACGTTATGAAAAGGATTTCCAGAATTGTTTTGGGTAAGATTCCCACCTTAGTCAGCAGTTCTGGCATTGATCTCTAAGCTGCACTGATGTACTGTCCTTCTTGCTCTGAAAGCCTGAAAGATGAGAGTGGCAGAGGGGAGTGGTGTGAAAAGGCTGCCTTCAGCTTCCTCACAGCTTTCCTGGGCAGACCAGGAGGGGCTGGATCCCCTGCTGCTGTGTATGGTACCATTTGATTTTCAATCTGCTGTCACTGCCAGGGGAGGGCTGGTAATTCATAACAACAAAGGACCAGACTTGTGGCTCTCCCACCTCGCAGCACGTGCAGGGATTTTAGACTTCTCTCAGACTGTGCATTTTTTGCTGGTTCTGTAGAGGTGTAAAGACGTACACAAAATAATGAACTCTGCAGATCCATGGGGACTTTCAGTGGCTCTGAAGATTCCAGAATGTTAGATAAAACTTGTTGAGTAAATAATTAGCAATTTCAGCAGGTTTTATGCAGAGTACCCTGTTACAAATATAGGTGTCTTTGTTCAAATAGGATATAGCAATGTGTCATTAAAACTTCTCATTGGAAAACCATTCTCTTGGAAAGTGATTAGCTTTCCTGTTAGATAAAATTACTTAAAAGCGTTGGTAAATAAAATTATAAATACTAGAGATTTCTTGTACCAGTCACTGTGATATTTCAATTTTTTTGAATACTTTTGAAGAGCCTTGAAATTGTATATAAAATTCACAATTTTTCCCACTTTTGCTAGAAACACTCTTTTCATATACTGAACTTTAGAGTGCTTTGTGTTTACCTTGGATTTTTTGTACACAAGTCTGGTGGTGACAGTTTTCCTTATCATATTTCTTGACTGCTGTCCTTGGCAGCCATAGGCTGTGTGCAGATCCATTGCTTTTTTTTGGTGGTTGTTGTTTTTAACTGCAGTAAAGCAGCTTGCAGTTTACCAGGGCTGTTGTTGTTGTGCTATCTGAAATATGTTTGCCAAGGTAAAAAATGCAGACTAAACACTGGGCAAATAATGGTTTCCTGAGCCTGCCTCATTCATCTGTAAACGATCCAAAGTCTTCCTATTTAAATAGCAGAAAAATTCTAGGGTGTTTCCCTGTTATATTTCTTTTAGCATGGATTAGCAGTAGAGATGATTCCTGAAGAAAGCTTTTTAGAGGGAGCAAGTATTGCTGTCATTCCAGTGACTGCTGTTTCTGAAACCTTATCCTGTGCTCGTGTGGGAGTGTGTTAGGTGATGTTTGTTACTCATCCTTGAAGCTCTGTGAGAAAGTTAAGACCTGAGTGAGCTTTTGATGTTTGTTCCCAAGTGTAAGTTTGAATAACATGATTATTCCTCTTGCTCCAAACTAACCAATCCACTGCAATTGTGTCTTGGTTTTGGGGGAAAAGATTGCAAAACTTGCAGGTGACAGACTGTTGTTTTCAATGCCCTTCTGGGGTTAGATCATGACGCCTTTTATTTCTGGAGGAGTGCTTTCTGAAAGTGAGACTTGGTCTTTAAATGGCATTGTTTGAGCATCTCAGATAAATTGTCATGCCAGAAAAACAGAATTTTAGAACTCTTATTCATCAGTTTTTATACTTCTTGCTGTTAACAAGTAGGGGTGTGCTTTTATTAACTGTTGTTAAGTGACCTTTGCTTTTGTTTTTACCAGGCTCCACGAGGCTCGCTCAGGAGATATATGCAATGCCTGTGTTCTTCTGGTGAAAAGATGGAAAAAATTACCAGCAGGATCCAAAAAAAACTGGAATCACGTTAGTAATTTATTTCCCTTCTGCCCCAAAACTAACCCTTTCTAGAGAGAGGAGGTGCTGGCAGGGGTTTGGGGTTTGCTCTTTTGCCCACACTCTCCCTTCCCACCCTCAGCATCTCTAAATCCTTCCTGGAGTATTTACTACTATGTGGCTCCTACCTGCTTATGTGCAACTAGTGATTATGCAAGCCTGAGGTGCAGTCACTGACTGACTTACCTTGTAATTCCTTGTTTTCACAAGCTCATAACTTTGTCCAAAAGTCTCTTATGACATTCAAAAAACAAACAAACAAAACCAAAAGCAAACAAACAAAAAACCCTAAACAAAAACAAACAAACAAAAAAAAAAAAAAAAACAAACACCCAACCCAAAAAAACCCCCAGAAAACATTACAAGTTTGGCCTTTATTCAAAGTTGGTTCTTTTTTTTTCTCCCAAGCAAAGTGACTTGCTCAAGCAACACATAAATCAATCTTATTTAATCAGATAATTACAGTGACTAATATCTTGCAGCTATTTTCACTCATATATTCTGTTTTGATACATCTAATTCAATTCAGGCCTGGGGCTGGGAGGATGATCAGGATTCCTTCTGTATATAATAATCTTTATCCAGGATGCTTTGATAGTAGTGGGAGCCAGAACTATGGTTATTACTACCGCTAGCTTTACTCAAAAGTTAAATTTATGATTAAAACAAACTAACAAAACCCTCCAGGGCAAGTGCTTGGCAGACGCTCTTCACTGGACCTGTATTAGTTGAACAGTTATTTGGCTCTGAGCTGAATGGGTCAAAAACAGGAAGATTTAGCCAGCTTTGAATGAAACATAAGAGTGTCAGTGCACAGAGCTGCCTTGGATTAACAAAGGGGGTTTGGAACACCCTTCAGCTAAGTCAGTACCTGTGTCTTGACTGGGGCAGTATCTGGGCATGATGCACAAGTATTCAGACGTGCATTTTCTCTGTTCTAGGTGGTAGATGCCAGGGCTGGACCCAGCCTTAAAACAACATTGAAACCAAAGAAAATGAAAACTCTGTCTGGAAGCAGAATAAAGAGCAATCAAATCAGCAAACTGCAGAAGGAATTCAAGCGGCACAGTAAGTGGATCCAAAGAGATTTTGGTGATAAACTTCAGCCTCCCCTAACACAGCTCACTGTTAACTGGCCAAGCTGAATCACCCGCTAGATTTGGTTGTGCACTCACACCTTTGGGCTCTCCCTGTTTTCACAACACCTCATCCTCTGAGACCTTGGGGAGCGTGTGGAATGAGAAGGAGGAGCTTGTGTGCAGGGTGGGCTGCAAGACAGAGGTAAGGAAGTGGCAAGGGGACTTGTAGGAATAGGGTGAAAAGCTAGCCTCTCATTTCTTCGAAGTGCTGCTAACAAGCAATCTGTAAGTTCCCATATGAAGCTATTTTTAGAATGAGAAGTTCCTTTAACACAACAATCTATTCTGAGGGTGAAAAATAAGTGCACCTGTAATAACAAGGGATTTGTCCCATGAGAATCAGTAAAGAAAATATGTAAACAATCCGAGAATAGATCGATTTGATGGACAACTGAAATACCTTTTACTAATAACAAGAATGCTAATAACCAATTACAGTTGAGGTTTGTAAAAACTGTATAACAGACATGTTATACTACATTTATATTATGGCATGTGGTCATAATAAAGAGCCTCCTGAAGATTTTACCGTGTCACTCTGTGTCTGCTCTAACAGCGACAGGGGTGTGGGGAGTCTGGCTTGAAAGTACAGGCAGTTGTAGCTTATGTCCCACACTTAAATGACACATCCTAGAAAGAACATCTTGGGCAAAGATCTCAGTTAACATGAAGCTGGAAGAGGCCTCTCTCTGCTTTCAGTATTGTCTATGGCCATTTTTGGCTCTCTTTTCCCAAAAAAAATTACAGTTTTTTTTTTTCTTCCGTACATACTTATTAACATAGATTTACACCCCTCCCTTAAATTCCTACCATGTTTCCTTATACCTGCCTCTGCCAGTCTCAGTGATTTCTTTCCAGTAGTGCATGGACTCTCCACACAGATTTGGATTCATAGCTTTCTAACAAAACCATCTTTCCAGTTATGCTCTAAGTGTGTGCCACTTAAGGCTTGTCTTTAAAGCAAACCTTCCAGCTTCTTAACTGTTGCTGACTTGGTCTCTCTTTCAATTATCCTGCCTAGTCAGAAATCTCCAAAGAGTCAGCAAAGGCCCTGACCCAGTGAGCTTTTATCTCCTCATTGAAGGCACTGTAGTTAATCTGTTTGTGTTACTGTAGCTGCTGGAGATGACAGCGGAGAGGTAGAAGAGTACACACTGTTGTGTGTCTGCTCTGAGTCTGTAGTTCCTAGTCTTGATCCAGCAAAAGATCAATACTACCTAACACATAATGAGAAATATATAGATATATGATGCACTACTGGGAAGAGCTTTGCAGTGTTTTACCTGAAAGGGTGAGTAAGAAAATACACAGTGAGAGAGAAAGTCTGGAGCACAGATTTCCACTGTCTTGAGGGATCTCCAAGTGACTTGAGAGGGTGGCCTGTGAGGGCTATGTTTAAGAGCCAGAAAATGAAGCCTGATCCTAAACCTCTTTCCAATCGCTCATGTAAAAGAACTCCCTCCACTTCTGAAGTCTGTTTCACAAATCCTGACACTCTCCGTATTGAAACAGGCAGGAGCAAGTGAAATAGATGGGTTGTCATTGTTAGGTTTTTCTTGTTAATTAAAACACATCTGTGCCTCTGTTCCCAATGCACAAGTCAGGGGGAAGGTTAAGTTGTTGGATGCATTGTCCTGATCCTTGCGTTTCTTCTTTGCCCTGCAGATTCTGATGCCCACAGCACGACTTCGAGTGCCTCCCCAGCTCAGTCGCCCTGTTACAGTAACCAGTCGGACGATGGCTCTGACACAGAGCTGAGCGCCGGGGCCAGCAGGACACCCGTGTTCTCCTTCCTAGATCTCACATACTGGAAAAGGTAAAAAGCAACAGAGCTTTTGTGCCCTCTGTGCAGGCAGCAAGCTCGCTTTGCACACACGCTGCTTGATTCTGCCTCTTCATCTTTGTTTGGTACAAGGGTATGATTTAAGTCACAGGGCATTATACAACACCTGGCTCTCCGTGCTTGGGAAGAAATGCCTTGTATTTAAGACCTTTTCCCCTATCTTCATGCAGTTCCCTAAACACTAAAACAGTTGCTGGGAAATATTTTTGCTGGTTTTGGGAATGGCAGATTATATTCCTGTCTGTCATTATCTCTTCTTAAAACTATGCCCTGTAGATAGGATGTGTTGCTACATACGAGAGTGCTTTCAGCATGCCAGCAAAACATAGCATTTGATTTGGTTGGCCTGTGATGGTAGTCATTTGGAAAAAAAAAAATCCTGCAGTGGGAGGAAAACCACAAGGTTTTCTGGGAGCTGACAAGCTTGTTATCTTTTATTGCACGTTGTGACACAGTAATCCCTTGTCTAGCTAATTGCTCAATTGAAATTGTTGTGACTTTGCTGCCTCCTCTCAAATAATGTTTGCAAGTGCATTATAGCCAAGGTTAGTTCAGCCCAGATGGTTGTGTCTGAAACTTCTCTGGAAAACAAAGTGGGAGACTTGGTTTTGTATAGATGTGTTTGGGTTTTTTTCTGTCTTTTTTTCATTTGGTTGGTTGGGGTTTTTTGTGTGTTCTCCCAAAGACCTGTTGTGGATTTTGACAGAGACTTGTTTTCTGTTTGTGAGCAGTCTTTTTGCCCCTATCCTCTGGGCCAGAGGCTCAGTAAATTAGTATCTGGGGTCAGATTTACTTTTTACATGTTTGTGAATCCTGTATATTCTAAAGAGACAAAGTATCTGTTTTCCTGCCATTTCTTCCAGGCAAAAGGTCTGCTGTGGAATTATTTACAAAGGGCGTTTTGGAGAAGTCCTCATAGACACTCATCTCTTCAAACCTTGTTGTAGCAATAAAAAGTCTGCCACTGAAAAGCCAGAGCAAGAAGGACCCCAATCTCCAGCAATCTCCACCCAAGAGGAGTGGTGACTTCCTTGGATAGCTGCAGAA
This sequence comes from Rhadina sibilatrix, assembly GCA_013400275.1. Taxonomy (NCBI): domain Eukaryota; kingdom Metazoa; phylum Chordata; class Aves; order Passeriformes; family Phylloscopidae; genus Rhadina; species Rhadina sibilatrix. The sequence continues at coordinate 323,273 of VWYO01021359.1, read as the reverse complement.
GGTTATACAGATCCTCTTATTCTCTGGAAAAATATTAGAAAAGTGACTGTTCACTTTGGACACCTGCTATGCTGCCAAAAGACTATTCCCTAGAACTGTTTTGGGTTTAACTGCTACAATTCCACAAACTCTGAAGCCAGTTTGTATCCTTTCAGAAAGACTGTACATAATATTTAAGATGCTATAGAACACTTGGCAAAGCTGAATGCTGCTGCAAGGTTGTCTAATTTTCCCCCACACTCACTTCCCAAGTGAATATGAGGATGGGGTTTGTATATTAAAGTATGTGTAGTTCATGTTTCTGTACTGAAAGAAGCAGTGGTTGTAAGGCTTTTGTTATTTTTTTTTTCTTTCCTTTCTTTAAAAGTTGGTTGGCAAACTTCCTAAATTCCCAAGAAAATATTTCATTCTTAGACATGTATGAGATGAACTAATGAGTGAAGGTGAACTAAACATAGAAATGTTACAAATCACCTCTCTAGTTATATAAATATATATTTTTAAAGGTGTGGTGATTTCACCCTATACTACTGACATAAAAAAAGACAAATATTTCATCTCTCCCATGTGACACAGACTGGTAATCTGCAGACATCTCTACTTCAAGTGGTAGCTATCTGAGAAGGCCTCCAGCATAAAGGTGCTCTTGAGATGGGGTAGGAGAGCTCTCTGCCTTAGCTAAGGATTAAGATTTACCGAAGAACTGAACATAGCTAAATGGGAGGTTACTTTGTTTTAAGCCAGCAGCAGGCACCCTGGGCTTGGTGTAGTAACCCCTGGTGCTTAGAGATGGACCAAGAAACATCTTGATGCCCAAGTCAGGTGTAGATGACAGCCAGAACTGATTAACTGCTCTCTGTTGGCCCAGCACAGCTGAAATGTGACCACAAACAAGACTCTTCCTGGTTTTGCACCTGACAAAGAACCAAGCCCCTTGCTAAGCAAATCAGGCTCTGGTCCAGGAACATAATCTGGTTGCAGCCTGGGGTCTGGATTCACAATAACTGTTTGGAAACCCTTCCCCTGCAGTGCTTCTTTGTGTTCGGGTTTTGTTGGTTGTTATATTTTTTTTTTCCCGTTTGTTTGTTTAAGCAACTGCCAGATCAACGCTTTTGTGAATACTGAATCTGAAAAGTTCTGCTAAGAGTGGTGCTGTGCTGAATCAAGGCAGCAGCTCTGTTTGCATATGTGATCAAAAGATAATACTTTCTACACAGATTCCCAGACAAGCTCATGTGCAAATCGTTGTGACACTCCTTCAAACTCTGCTTTGCCTGTAGGGTGGAAGCAGCTTCCTGTAAGATTGTGCTGCAGTTTTAGCTCCCAGTTGCTTCATATTCCTTTTATGAAGGTTTAACTTGTGTGAGTTGGGAATTCTGCTTTTTGTTTGGTTGGGTTTTTCCTGGTTCTAGGGGGAGGGAGGATTTTTTTTTTTGTTTTTACTATTACTCTTTTGGGGTATCCTACGATGGATTCCTACATGGTGTGAGTCTTGGGGTGTCCTGTGTAGGGCCTTCAACTCAGCGTCTCCTATGATTCTAAGCTTTCCTTTTTTGTGAGAGTCATTGGCATAATACTGTGGTGGGTAGGGTTTAGGACTGGATTTCCATGTTATCTCAGTTCCTGAAATGGGAATACTTAGCAAATGAAAATATAGAGAGGGAAAGATACGCAGTTTTAAGAGGAGCCTCTACCCTCAAAGCTTTTTTTTTCTTTCTTTTTTCCTCTCCTGTTGGGTCAGCCAGCCTCTGGAGAGAAGGAAAATCAGGGGAAACAGGGCTTTGATTTATCACAGCCTTACAGCTTAGAGCTTTCTTGGACTCATTTTGCTTTTCCTAAACTCTGCGGTTCTTAAGGGAGGACAAAGCTGCTTACCTTGCTTTTATTCTCAACCAAATAGAATCGTTCAGGCTGGAAAAGACCTAAGCCCATTGAGTCCAGCCATAGATATAATGGATACTTGATTGTATAAAGGCATAACTAGGTTGGTCATGTCTAATAAGGGCTTGAGCAAGAGTCCTCACTGTGTTTGCAGACACCTATTTCATGTGAATTTGTGTTTTCAGCATCAGTAATTCTGTACACCTAAGAAGGCTGCAGTGTTGGTGGTAGGATGTGCTCTGATACGGATCATCTCTTCTGTATTTATTTATTTATTGCTAGATTTCAACCACCAACTGCTTCCCCTACTCCCTCCCACCTCTTCCATTCCCGGTAGTAATGCAAAATGAGTAGTCATGCACTTTGTATTAATGTATTAGAAATCTATGGAACCTGTTTTGTACTTTTATACTGTTCGGACACTTGTAATCCAAACTTTGTTTTTACTAGGGTAATGAATAAATTTAGACTTATTTAGAAAATATGTAACTTCTCCTGTGTTTATTTCATCTCTGTTCTTCTGATAATTAGACTTAGTGTTGTACCCAGCCCAGGCAACCCATATTTCTATTTGAACAAGACCAAGCCTTTTTTTTTTTTTTTTTTTTTTTAAAGGGAGGGGAAGAGTGAGGTAATTCCCTTCCTATTTAATTTGGAAAGATGAGTAGAGCAAGGGAAGGAGGTGGTGTTTGTTATGACAGACAGCTGTCTCAGGGCAGAACCACAGAGCTTTCCCCTGGCACTGCATGTGTATCAGGCATTCCTTTGCTGGGAATGGGTGGTGCTGGCATTCCATGTTCCCAGGGGCCTTGCTCTCTCTGTAGCTCCCCAGCACTCATCAAAGGCCAGCGCTGAAGGGTTGATGCTGACAGCATTTGGAAACATCCCTTTCCAGATCCAGAGGAGTTGGTGGAAGAGACTCGAGCTCCTCTGTTGAAGCTGGAGCCTGGTGTGTTCCTTCCCACGGCAGGCACAGGCAGCTGGATGAGCTCCAGCAGACTGGTGGGAGCAAGGTCTCTGGTAGGAGCTGTCAGTGAGTGAGTTTAGAAGATAATGAGGAAAACATTGCAACCTTAAGCACGATGGCTTGTTGCAAGAGGCTATTTTGGACTTCAGTGGAGATGCTGATTTACTCCTGCTGATGTGCTGGCTGTTTTCTTACAAACTGACTATGATCAGTTGTCCTTGTCCTCGCTGTTGATGTCTCATCACCATGTCATGCCTCAGCTGCCAACTTGGCCCCTCCTCCCTGCAGAAGCCAGAGGGTGGGAGAGCGCTGGAAATGGACTGGGAAACACGCTGTAGGTGAGACTTCTGGGAAAATATTCAGAGATACATATTTTCAGAAAGCTCTGCACAGACTACCAGATTGTAGTACAATAGCATCTGGTTTTGACATATTTGCATTATCTGCTGTAGATGCCTAAACCATACCTTGGGCATAATTCAGTTCACCTAAAATGATGTAAAGTCTGTGAAAAGTCACTGAAGAGAAGCAGATGTACCAAAAGGTGGTTTAAAGCAGGTAACCTGCTGTGTAACCCATTATTTGCAACTTTCCACCCTGTTTCAAACAGTTCCTTTTCTCTCTCTTAGACTGCTGCTGCACACCAGTGACTACAGCTGCTATCAGGACAACCTCTGCATGCTGAGGACATCTGTGTTGATGGATAGAGGGCTTTGTGGGGCAGAAAACCCAACAGGGTTACAGCTGTAGAGGAGGAATGTCCTCTGGGAACATGGGGGGAGGCATTTTGAGAGCAATGGGAAACAAAATCTGGAAGCAAAATCCTGGGTGTAAAGCCCTCCTTGTACTTCACCTGGATCAGCTGTCACAATGACAAGTGTGACATCTGCTAAAATGCCTCACAGTGCACACATTGAGGGTGCTTTACAGAGGATTGTATTGAAAGATGAGAAATCATGGCATGGGACAAGAAGATACTTCATTGGAGGTCACTAGTGGACAGGGAGCAGATCCATGATTTCCAAACCCTGAGCTGGGTATCCAGTGCTGCTGCTAAAGCATGCAATGGCAAATTCTGTTTGCTTTTGTGTGGTGCTGCATGAAGAGTAATTTTATTCTGATTTGTACCATTTTGAAGTCTCTGTGACTTCTACAACACTGAAACTGCTTTCTCAGCAGATGATTGGGTCCCATCCAGTCCCAGTGATGAAAAAGTTACAGCTTTTCTGAAGTCATATAAAAGCTTCATTTCAATATAATGTAAGAAAAAGAGAAACTCCTCCTAAATGGTTCTTGTACCACTTAATGTAATTTTTTTAGGTTGTCCAGATCAGGGGTAAGAGCAGACTGACATGTATTCTGCTGACCTGGTCCTGCCATTGTCAACATCAGAGACACAACTAACTCCTTTTTGGCTTTAGTCTTCTGTCTCTTTCCCCTGGACATCTGTCCATGAGGAGGAAAGGGAGCATGTTTCCAGCTTCTGTCCAGCTCCCCTTTCTCAGACACTGGAAGTGACATCAGGGAAATGTTGCTGGTTTTCTCCTTATTTACAGTCTACAGTAAAGCAACACAACACTGGTGCTCCTTTTCAGAATAACTATGTGTAGGGCTTGTAAAGCTGTTATGGAGCTATTTGGTCACGATGGGCATCACCCAGCCTTTTTGGGAAATCCCATTTTGCTCTTTGGTGGCATTTCTATCGGAAATTCTATGTTTGTATTGACCAGCAGCAGCTTTGAACTCCATTAATGGACAACGGGTGAGGAAATAGTTATGTGCCTGTAGACAAGTTACATGTTCTGGGAGATTGAAAGATGAGACAGAACCCTTGTGTACTCCAAATCCTGAATGTGCTTGAAATGAATGTGAACAGTGACATTTCACACCATCTATGATCATGAACTTGGGTTTTGTATCTCTTTTATATTTATTAATGAGACTTATTTGGGGAATACCTTCTACTGTACCTGAGAGAGAGGTTATCACTACGGGAGTGTGGGACATCTCGTTGCCATCGTCTCTGGCCCAGCAGAAGAGTGACTGGAAAGGGACAGAGTGCACAGGTGTCACTAACCTCAGTTCTGGGCATGGGAAGGGACATGATCCTGCTCGGCCCTTATCCTAGCTGTTGGTGTCTCATCACCATGGATAGAGGGCTTTGTGGGGCAGAAAACCCAACAGGGTTACAGCTGTAGAGGAGGAATGTCCTCTGGGAACATGGGGGAGGCATCTTGAGACCAACGGGAAACAAAATCTGGAAGCAAAATCCTGGGCGTAAAGCCCTCCTGCACTTCACCTCAGCTGCCAGCTTGGCCGCTCCTCCCTGCAGAAGCCAGAGGGTGGGAGAGCGCTGGAAATGGACTGGGAAACACGCTGCATGTGGGACTTCTGGGAAAGGAACGGGGGAATCGGGCGCTTCGAGGGCTGCAAGGAAGCGCGGCACGATGGCTCTTCCTGGCGACCTCTACAACACGGCCTGACAATACCAGGGAGACCACGGAGGCTTACGGGGAGGCTGGAAAGCCTCATTCCCCGGAGNTACAGCATCCCTGATATGCCCGGCTGCAGTCACAGCCTCCCGGGCAGTCCTGGCCGCAGGTACAGCATCCCTGATATGCCCGGCTGCAGTCACAGCCTCCCGGGCAGTCCTGGCCGCAGGTACAGCATCCCTGATATGCCCGGCTGCAGTCACAGCCTCCCGGGCAGTCCTGGCCGCAGGTACAGCATCCCTGATATGCCCGGCTGCAGTCACAGCCTCCCGGGCAGTCCTGGCCGCAGGTACAGCATCCCTGATATGCCCGGCTGCAGTCACAGCCTCCCGGGCAGTCCTGGCCGCAGGTACAGCATCCCTGATATGCCCGGCTGCAGTCACAGCCTCCCGGGCAGTCCTGGCCGCAGGTACAGCATCCCTGATATGCCCGGCTGCAGTCACAGCCTCCCGGGCAGTCCTGGCCGCAGGTACAGCATCCCCGGCACGCCCGGCTGCGGCCACCGGGTCCCGGGCAGTCCTGGCCGCAGGTACAGCATCCCTGGCACGCCCGGCTGCAGTCACAGCCTCCTGGGCATCCCGGCTGCAGTCCCACTGTTCCTTTCCCGGCTGCAGTCCCACTGTTCCTTTCCCGGCTGCGGTCCCGGCGCACCCTCGGGATGGAGCTGTGAGTTGCCGTGGCTCAGGCACCGCCGGCAGCACTGGGCTCTCCGCACTGCGCCGGCACGGCCGGCCCCGCTCTCCAGCCACAAAAACCGAGCACAGACCTCACCACCGCCCTCCCTTGCTCGCAGGGGCAGGAAACTGGGGCTTTAATTGCTTTAATTTCGTCTCGGCAAAGAGTCACAGGAAAAAAAAAGAAAAAAAGAAAGAAAAAGTTTTCACCTGAGCAAACAAAAATAATACCTCAAGTGATGGTCATGGTTGTCAGCCTCAGTAAATTAGTGTCATTGTCTCATCCAAGCCACGTGGCACCAGATTTGGCCCAGTAAAAGTAGTTGGTGACTATAAGAGAGGGGAAAAGCAGCTGCTGCCAGCAGGATCCCTTTGCAGGGAAAGCAGCTCAGTGGATGATGCACATTTCTGTCGGCTCTCATTGCTGCTGGATGATGTGAGAGCCAATCTACACTCACAGTGAGCCTGGCCCTGGCGCTGCTGTTCTGAGGATGTGTCTGCTCTGCGAGGTTCTGAGAGCAGCTCTCCCCTTGGCCTTCCTCCATAGCAAAGTAGGGCACAGGCCCAGCAGTGCTGCAGGCTGGGACACATGGCAGGCATTGTTCTTAGAAGCTGGGCTAGAGATGCTTCCCTACTGCCAAGTCTGTTCCCAGGAATTTTAACGATGGAACAGCATGATGCCCTGGTGATTAGCAGTGCTGCACCTCGTAAGTATTTCACCTTCTGACATCTAGGAAGTAACTGCTTCCTGATGGCTCTGCTGATCACAGAGCTGGATCCTGGGTGTTTGCCTCCAAGTGATGATCTCTGAGCTCCCCTTCTGCCTGAAATGAGATGACCAAGGACTGTGACCTCTTCCCCACCACCTGTGACCGTGAGAGAAGTAGATCTTATATCTACCTACAGCCTTTCTTCAGCTCTGCTTTAGGGAGAGCACAAATCAGTAGGTGGGCTTTGCTGCTACATTGAGAGGCTCTGGCATTCTGGTATGCTGCTGGTATGCCTTCTGTGATATTTATCTTCAGGAAATGGAAGTGTAGGACATGCAGGAGGCACACAAGGCATCTATAACTTGTAGAGTACAATAAGTATCAAGGGCCAAGTCCTGCTCAAAGATGCAGCCCACTGCAATTGAGTCAAAAGGCCCTGTTCTTTCATCTGAGAACAGGTGCAAATTAAAAAGCTGTGAAACAGCTGATTCCCAGACACTGTGTAACCAGAATCAACAACTGCTGTTCCACTCCAAGGAGATTTCACATCCGTGTGCTCCTGCTGCTCATTAACATTGTCCTAATTAGGCCATGGCATTCCACAGCAGTCGGGTCCTGCAGCAGAGTTCTGATCTAGTGGCAGAAGTCTTCCACCTGCTTGAGAAACCTCACTAAGTAATTGGGAAAATGCAGTGGACTGAATCCAGGTGATTGAATCCAGGTGAAGCCTAGCAGGTCAGTCACTAATGGCTCCTCATAAGGATTGCTTTCATGGCAAAGCCACCTTGTGAGGAACTGGGGAGCAAGCCACAGCCTTTACAGAACCCTTTACAGAAAGGCTGTAACAGTGGCACCAGGAGAGATCCTGAGGACCTAAATAGATCTGTGTAAATTATTAACAGTGCATGCAGCCTTTTTATCTGATTTACCAAAATGCCCATGGTCCAACCCTTTCACAGGTGGGAAGAGACCTCCCAGATCATGAAGTTCAACCCTAACACCTCAACTAAACCATGGCACCAAGTGCCACATCCAGTCTTTTTTTTATACACATCCAGGGATGGTGACTCCACCACCTCCCCAGGCAGACAATTCCCTGGGGCTCAGGGGACTCTGTGCCAAAGAACCCTGCTGGGGGCCTTGGCAGGGGTGGCAGGGCTGGGCAGGATGGCTGCAGTGCCATGTGTGACAGGGTGCACCTGCAGAGGGATGCTCTATGTGCACACAAATCAATGTGCCTGGGACACAGCAGTGGCATGTGTGCCCTGGTGCCACACAGCCAGGCCATGGGCTCCCGCTGAGCCAGCCATAGGGACAGAAATTCCAGGGCAGCAAACAAGATAGGCATTGTTCTTGAAGCTGCTGTGGTACAGAGACTACTGCAGTTATCTTATTTTATGACCTGAAGGGGCATAAGATTTATTGTCCCCCTTTATGTCTCACTGAAATAAAGCAGGAAAATACTGTTTACTCCTATTTTTTTTTTCTTTCTTTCTGTTATTTTTCATCTTCTAAAGTTACAGAGCTTCTAGAAATTTCAAGAGTTATGAAGAGAGCTCAAGGTACTCTAGAAGGAAAAACTCAGTAAAATCTAACCATGTTGTACACTAACTCCCCTAAGTAACATCACCTGCTTAGTCTGACCCTGCCCCCTGTTTTCTCCCCTTCTCTCAAGCTTTGTCTCTTTTAATGTTTCTGTCATTTTTGTCTAGCCTGTTGGATACACTTTTGAAGTCTGAGTGGTAACTAATCATCCTGGTTTGCTGCTGACTCTGCACCTTTGGGGGTAGATGGCAGTCCTGGCACAAGCTGAATGAGACAAAGATCACATGGAAAATGGGAACAGAGTATCCACATGGATTTCATAGGAAGATCAAGCGAACTGCCTCTTGAAAAGAAACAGAAAAGAGGAAGTTTTCTAAATGAAGGAAAATAATGATTTTCTAAATGTAGACAGTAGTATAACGCATGTTCCTTTTGCAGGAGAGGAAAGCGCCTTTTAGGAAGGGTCTGAGAGAACGTGGGAACACTGAATCGGAGGAGAGCCGAGAAGCGTCAGGACCTGAACAGCTTTTCAGCAGTGCTCGCACACAGTACCCACCTGTTGTCTCCCGTGCTCCTGGAAGGTCGGTGCCAGCAGCCAGGAGTAGGAGCTTGCCCTCGCCGGCGCTCGCAGCTTTGCACGGGAGGCGCAGGCTGCTTGCCGGGCAGGCACTTTCCCCGCAGCGCCCCTGGGCGCGGAGCGCAGCCCCTGGGCGGGCTGGCACAAGCTAACCCCGGCTATTGCCCGTGCCGCTGTGAGCAGCGCTCTGTGCGGGGCACCGGGGGCCGCGGGGAGCTGCCGATGGCAGCCCGGGGACAGCCAGGGGCTCGGCAGGGCGCGGACACCTCGGCTGGGGCTCCCCGCGCCTCCTCCCCGAGAGAAACCTCCGGCGGCGGGGGCCTGCGGACATCCCTCACACCCGGTCTCACCCGCAGGCTGAACTGAAAGGAAGCTAAAACTAACTAGGACTGGTTGAATACCCACGCAGGAAAGTGTAACGCAGAGCTTTGTGGGCTTTGAGGGGCTAGGGAGAAGTTATGCAGGTGAAAATTTTTGCCGTGTGGTTTGGAAGGTGATTCTGGCGCTGGGATGCACAGTGAGATTTGAGTTTGATTTTCTAACACACACACACACACACACA
>VWYO01021359.1:231172-313746 GCA_013400275.1 Rhadina sibilatrix | reverse complement strand
CCCAGGCAAGTCATGCCTCCTCCTTTCACATTAGTGCTTTCCTGTTTCCTACACCTTTTGAGCTCGGTTAAAAGCAGCAATGTCTGTGAGATCGGAACCGTGAGGTAGATCTCTCCTAATTTCCTAATGTGGAGATTCTATACCTCTGAGCTGGCCGAAGTAAAAGGGCAGTGTTTGTATAAGGGATTCTGCTTCCTGCCTGCCTGTGGCTGCAAGGGAACCCACTCCATTACCCAGGACGGGTGCCCTCACAGCTCTGTGTTCTGTAATGAGTATGGAAATGGTATTTTAAACCGTGTAAATTATTGCCTGTCTCCTTGCTTAGAGGAATTTAGACAGTTACTGCCAAGTTATTGGCTAAACCTAGTAAGAAGACTGTACAAAAATTATACTGTTAGGTCTGCTTTTGTCTCCACAACAAAAAAAAAGCAATTTTTTGTTTCAGTCTTTTATCTCCTTTATAGTGTAGAGATGGTGTAAGTTACACGTGTATGTGCATGAAATGGGGGTTTATCCAGGCTCCTTGCTAACTTTATAAAGCTGTCCCTTCCCCTTGGAATTTCCACCTAATATATATATATATTTAACTTCAGGTTTTCTAAAAGCTTATTCTTTTTTTTTTCCTTAAATAAAAACCACTAACAAAAAACAAACCAAAGAAATAAATCCCCACCAAAACCAGACAACAAAACCAATATACAAATTAATTGTGGATATCAGCTGACCACTACTCCTTTTTTTTTGCCATTGCCCTTATAAGTACAGTAGTTGTTGTGAGCAACCACTGAGCAACTCAAAGGAAAATGAGATTTCTCTTTTTAGCACTGTCTTTCTGTCATCTCTTGTAAACTGTAAATTCATTTAAATTTTCAAGTTCGTTGAAAACTTATGTCCAACAGAATAAGTATGTTTGGCTTTAAAAAACCCCCACACATTCATCATTACTTCTACCTGCCTCTGTGTCTAGATAGCAATAAAAATAACAAATTATTCAGTCTTCAGTGCATTCATTTAATAATTATGATCATTCACTCGGCTAAAAGGATTCAAAGGAAATTAAATGTGCAAGTAACAAGCCTCATGACTATGCAACAAAGTGGGAAATTTTCAAATCGTGGTTTTAAAGCATGTGTATGAGTTCACAATTCTCTATTATCTATTTAGAAATCACTGACACAACTCTCTTATTGAGGTATGAGGGAGAACCCAAATGTATAATAATTTCAATCACCCTCATAATTTTTTTAAAGCATTGCTTTAAAACTCTCCATTACCATATGCAAAACGGCAAAGTCAATTCCACTTAATTTATTTCATATGTTATTCCAACAGCATCACAAACAGTTCAGTGTTACGCATCTCTCCAAATAATGAGTTCAAGACATCCTCTCCTTCCCACCACTTCACGCTGCACATTTCCTGTGTATTTGTCTGGTGGAGAAGGTAAGCAGGTAGCCTGGGGCTATGAGGAAGGAGTAGCATTAATGAAGAAGTGTTGGACACAGGTCTTACACCCCCTAAGGGCCATGGAATATTTGGAGGATGCATAAAAAAAAAAGGAAACAGGATGAAACTAATCAACAGATGATTAAAAAATGTAGTTTAACTTCCCTTCCTCATCCGAATGCTATCCATCATCACAGATGTTCTCTCCTAGGATGGGAAACTTCCAGACAACCATGAGATTCCCATAAAAGCTGCTGGATAAAATTAACTGAGCTCTGTCTGAATGCTGCACTTACAGTACTTGGGGAACAATTAACATCAGTCTAACAAACCACTTATTAGCTAATCAGTATATTTAAAAAAGCCTAAAGAAACTAAAAAAAAACCCCCCACATAATGGTGCTAAATTAAATTGGAGTAAATTAATTTCTTGTGCACTTAAGCCTGTGCTTTGCTGGACTGGCAGCATACTAATTACATAAAATGCATCTCCTTAGAAATACTCCCATTTCTTCTCAATCTACAAAATGTAAACACCCCCTGTTCCTACACACACAGACAGAGTGAAGCACATGTTCTTCTTCTGATGATTGCAATGTAAAAGTACAGCAACTAATTATTCCTCTGTATATCTGGGGGGGAGGGTGCTGTTTGGAATGCAGAGAAAGGATCTGGTCAATTTGCTAAACTTCAGTCTGCTACCTAACACATTCTTCTTTTTATCCTTGATGCTGGTTTTCAAGGGAAGTTCCCATGTAAAGTTCTATTCAACTGCACCCGCTGCCTTGAATGAGCTCCTAATAACAAGAGTAACATCAGCTAAAGTTGAAAAAAAAGGTTAGAAATGTTTTGCAGCCCATTAAATATCTGTATTTTTTCTACTTGAGGTCTGTATATATAATTTCAGTGTAAATAATCCATAATTGTTTCGATATGAGAAGGATCATTTGCTGTGAGGCTGGAACAGCAGACGTTTCATAAAAAATATTTTCGTTAAGTTGCACTGGAAATTTAGGCAACTAATTTAGGTTCCACCTTAAGGTCATTCATAATTGTTGGGGTTTGGTTTATTGGGTTTTCTCTGCTACATCCCATCATGTAAAGCAAAGGGCAGAGGGGGAGTGAGCAGCATTGTGCTGCCCTGTGTAGAGCCATTTTATTCCTGGGGATGTTCCAGGTCTGCGGATGCCCTGTGTCATTTGAAAAAAGCCCTACAGCTATTAAGTAAGAGAGTCTGAGACTCAGCCCACGATCCGATGAAGGAAGACAAATAATAATTGCCAAAAGAACAGTTATACATTATATTGGCATTTCATATGCCCATCACACCTGAGTATCTTTATAAAATCAGGATGAGTAATGCAGTTTCTAGTGAGTTTTCAAGATCCTCTGGGTTTTTACTCTATGTTTCCCTGCAGAGAGCAGAAACATCCACCTAACTGCAGTGAGACACTGCTTGAGGAACTTTTTTTGTAAGGGTACAATAAACTTTAACCACACAGCAAAAGAAACTTTCAACAGGAGTAAACTAAAATGCAAACCTGAAACTGGTAAACCTTTGGACACGTGAAACTATCAGCAGCGTGTGTAGGCATTATGACAGGGTAGAGGGGGAATGTGGATGTTTTTAATTTAAAATCTTTCTCATAAAATATATCCAAATATTCAGAGTGAGGAGGTTTTTGTTTGTTGGGTTTTTTTGTGTTTGCTTTGGTTTGGGGCTTTTTTATGAGCGCAGAAGTAAAATTTAGGTCTCCACTGAATACATAAGCACAGAGGGAGTGAGAGGCAAAATACTGACTGGTGAGAAGCCCACAGCAAAATTCCCAATGCTTTCAATAAAGGCTGGGTGATGATTTGCAGGATTACTTATGTGCTTCAACACAAACCTGTGAACAGATACTAACAGACCGTGTGGCTTTTGGTTTGGTTTTCAGAGTGGCTGGACCTTTCTGGTTACTCCTGATGTCAGAGGGAGCTATAGGTGGTTCAGCATTTCTGGAAATGGAGACTTTTAGCTATGGAGTTGTCTGCTGGGTCTAGGGCTACCTGGGGTCCTACCTATCCCAGGGGTCTTGGAGGATGTTAGGATGGAATGGCTCCTGGTTCTGCGTCCGAGCTCTGATCCACTCACCAGTCACATGGGAATTTTTTTCAGTTTATGTTAACAATCTTGTGTCTCATCATGCTGTTGACTCTTGAGTCAGTCCAGGGTGTTCTATTCTGTGAAATGAATACATATTTATTTATCATTGAAACACAAAGATCTGTTTGTGCTGTAAGAGAAGCACGAACAGCCTTCGTGTAAGAGAAGATTTGTGCTTTGTTGTGGTTTTTTATAGTTTTCCTACTAAGCTGTAGGGTGGTCACTAAATCTCTGTCTCCCTCCCAAGCTCACTCCTGGCTCTTTGTTTTGTTATCAGCAGTGATGGCATAAGACTGCTCTTCTTAGGATCTGAAGATATTCTGCTGCTGTTACCTTGTCTGGAGGCTGAAGGCTCTCATTATTTCACAAGTTTTTCATCTAATATGCAGTCCGTTGAAAACCAGGAAAATTTAATTATTCACCTATATCCTGTCAAGATTCAGAGATGATTCTGGTATTTTTTAAACCAGAAAACATTCCTGGTGTTCCATTGTCTCTAGGAGGTAGAAGAGCAGTATGCTTCTGACAACAGTATTCATTGTTTTTTTATAACTACGTCTGCAAGCTCAAAGTGCTGCAGAAACACAAAGGTTTTGTGGGGTTTTGTTTGTTTGTTTGTTTGTTTGTTTTTAACAGGAGGTCTGAATTGACCAGTATTCATAACCTTTAAAACATAATAACACATATTTATCTGAATTAGATGAAGGAATAATACCAGAGAATAAATAATTGTTCATAAACACTCTCAGTAAAGTTCTTTAGTGTAACTTTTTCATTAGCATCCTAATACTGTCCTGGAAAGCTGTCTAGATTTTTATCTCAAGGAAGCACTTGCTACTTCTCTTTAAGATGAACCATCCCATTAAGATCACAAATCTTGTGAGCAGGAAAAACAGCAAAGGCAAAAAACCCCATGATTTTCAATATGAATTTTTAATAATAATGAAACTTGCACATAGTCTCAATGAGATCAGTGGGATTAGTTAATTGCTCAGAGTTAAACATTGGCTTATGCAGATGGCTAATAAGGATCCTGAATAAAAAAAAAAAAATAATAATTTGCAGGTTCAGCTGCAGTTTATACTCCCTGTGGTTCCGTGTTCTGACACTCATGTGAATGACTGCACTTACATCAACACAGCAAACGTGAAAAATGCAGAGTACTTAATCAAAAAGTATGAGGCATACTTAGATTTTACTTAATCAAGTTGTTTCAAGTGAAAGCTTCCTTCTTGTAGCAAAACTTAATAAGGTAAGAGAAAACCAGATTAGTTTCTCTGCAGACATTTTAAGAGGGAGCTTTCTTTGTAACAGATATTGAGAGTAATGAAAATGGGAGTTAGATGAGGCAGGGGCTTAAATCAATGGCCAATATTGAATTAATTTTAATAGTATAAAAAATATTAAGACCCAACTTGTCAGAATCCCTGGACAAATGCGTGCTGCTCTCTGACAGCTTTATGAAATTGTTGGCATGGTTTCAGCTGTGTTAAAAATTGTCAACAATATTCTTATTTCTCATAAAAATCAATGGCTATTTTTTATAAACATACTGATAGATTTAGGAGCCATTTGTTCGCTCGTGAGCCTAAGAAAATAATGGTTGCAGGATAAAATCGTTTTAGAATATAAATTAATGAAGAGCCTGGATTTTATTAAAAAGTAGAAAAATGAAGGACTATTATCAAAATTGGTTTTCATACTTTGAATTCTGCAAGGAATCATTGGAATTCCTCAGGAAAGACAGGGTCTATTCTATAAATCTTGAATGTGTTTATTTGCGTTCATGTGTTCAGTATTGTTTTATATTGTGACAAAATGGCCAAAATAAAATTACACATATGCATGCACATATTTAGAAAACACTTCTCTGCTTTATAAAAGTACCAGAGAGGTGTTCTGGGTCTCTGCTTTGTGATTTTTCCCTATAACTTCTATTGACCATGTATGTTAAACTTTTGTCAACGTTTTCCCCATAAAAATACCATGTTATTTCATGTAAAAATTAAATATTTACAGGAACACAGATGAACAAAATAAGTCAACTGATAATAAAAATCTCTACAGTCTTCAAGCTTTGTTCACTAATAATTTTGAATGCTCTTTTTCCTCCTGACTGAATCTCACAATAGTGAATCTCACAATTGTGAAGTTGTCAAATTTTGCCCCTCTTTTTAATCAATTACATACAGATACACAACATTTTGTGTATTAAATTGCTCAGAACTTGAAGAAGGAAAAAAATGAAGCCACAAAAACTGAGTCCTGAATTCAGGTCACAGAGAGATTTCAGGAATGTCAGTTGTCTACCACTCATCCTTTTTTTCCTAATGAGAGAAAAAAAAAAATCAGAATGTGGGGCCTATTTTTGCCTTTCCTCTCAGCTGATTGGGCAATGATGCAGAGGAAGCTACCAAATTGCAGAGATGATCTGCAATGGGCTGAAATCAGACTTTTAAATTAAGTTTAATTGAGTCCCAGAATGCATCAGTGACACAGTAGGATTCAAAGGGAAACACAAGTGAAAACATTTTTCACAGGTCCACCTGAAAGGCTTGAGATCAAAGGTGTTTAGGTGGCAATAAGAAAGAAATAAATCTGTCATTAGCATTTCCCTGGGAATAATAAAAACCCATTACCTTCTCCAGAGGAGTCAGATTATTGGTTGTGGAGGAAAAGACCCATGTCCACGTCCAACCCATTACTATCTAAACCATACTTAAGATGATTAACTGGATCAAAAGCCCAAGCAACTCAGGCTGTTATATTTTTAAAACCTATTTAACTTGAATATTTCTGACCCATGCACTGTGGTTGTAAGGGTACAGCCAGTCAGACAAACCAACATGTTTGTGAGGTGCCAGGAGATCCCCTGTAACACAGACACCAGAGCTGTGAGCCATTAGGATCCTGCAGCTGAGTCTGCAAAGCAAAGCAAATTCTGGGAGAACAAAATGTGATCACACAAGAACTAAGAAATCTGAAAAAGAAGGGCCTGAGAAAGGTTTTTAAAAGCAGTTGGGAAGCTACTTTAATGGAAGTGAAAACCGAAGCAAAACCCCATAGTGCTGCAGCAGGAAAATACAACATAACAAAGTAATATTTTAATGGAGAACTGCAGCATCCAAGGGCTCTTCAGGGCTGCAGTGGAAGGACAAGGACACCAAGCAATTCATAGGCACTTCTTGGGAAGCAAAGAATCCCTGGACTATCTGGGTTCTGCCAGAGGAGCAGATGAAGGTAGCATACCCAGTATCTCAGTATCATGTGGTTAATCCCTGTGCAAAGCTGTGAGCATGAGCAGTTCCGTAGTTCCTCTTTTCAATAAACTCTTTCCACCACAGAACTCTCCTTTCCTTTTAGGAAAAATAAAACATTTTTTCCACGGACTAACAAAACTAAATAATAAAGATCTGTTGGTTTCAAATGGACGAATACCCCGGGCAGTTTTTTATCAGTATTCCTGGGAATGGTGGAGGTGGGATTATCCCCCTTTTCTACAGGCAAAAGTCACAGATGCTACTAACTTTGAGGACATAATTCAAGACATATTCCTCAATCTCCAGGATATTTGTGTTCAAAGGAGCATACTATGCTCAAAGCATCCCCTTTGTTTATGCCAGTTGCAGTTGTGAATGCTCTGTACCTGCAACCAGATCCTAATTCATCTAGAAAATGAAGAACACACCCATGTAAAATTCTTCAGAAGTTTGTAGCAGAGATAGCCTAATTTAGCTTAAAGGTCAATGTTCACTTGCATCATCCATAAAAATATCTTTTCCTGCAGTTATTTGGCTCATTCGCTGTAAATTGTCTAAATCCTGCAAAGCCTAAGAATGCATCCTGAACTCAACTGTTTTAATGTACAGCCCAGCTTTGTTCTAAGGCCACATCCATACCAGGCACAGAAAAAGGGGATAGGAGATGTGCTGTGAAGAAAATCACACTCTACATGTGTTCATGTATCAACATATCAAATAGAAATGTTTCTGACACAAATAACAAATCCACTTTCATGGACTGGTCCCTATTTCAAAGCTTTTATAGGCACATGACTGTTTAATCTCACAGCTGCAAGTCAGTGATTTTTTTAAAAAAAACCTTTTCCTCGTGCCCACAGAGTAAAGAAATCCCATATGAATGCCTGCTCTGCAACATTTCTTCTTCTGCAACTGAGGTTTGATTAACCCCTAGGCAAGGACAGAGACATTGACAGAGGCAGGTGCTGCTCCTTCCACTGCTCAGATCACATCATCTTTCTGCTTAGCTGGGCCCTCTTTTTACTCAGCTTGCCCAGCACTTTTAAAATTCATTCTTGCTTTAAAACTTTTTCAGTTCCAAATGAACCCTTCCATTCTGGGTGAGTGCTTCAAACTGAGTTGAGATGCACTAGGGTTTGGGTTAAGTGATCTTTAGACTTCCCATCCAACCCAAATCATTCGGTGATTCCAGGTGGGACTGAAAAAACAATCAGTTCACAGGATCCTTCCTGCCTTTTCACTGAAATTCCAGAAACCCACAGCCTAGAAACAGGAATTTCAGCTTCTGCCAGGGAGCATAACTCCATTCCCTTGCAGATCTTACAGGTGTTAACATGGACTTTAATTAAACACATGCTGTTTGGCCTGGAGCTACATAGGTGAAATTTGGCTAAGCTTGTAATGGCTGCTCCCAGGCACAGTAACTATTTCTGTTTAATTTTGTTGCTCCCTTTCTTCTTTCCCTTGAAAATTTTGGGAGAATTTTTTCTGATGAAAACACAGAAAGTGAGTGAAAAACAAAAAAGAAACACAAAATGAGAGGAATGAAAAGGAATCAATAGAATCTAAAATTCTGATGAGGTGAGAGGTGAGCCAGGCAACTGGAACTGGCTGGGAATTGGAAAGGGTGCCTGGCACTGGTTGCATGTAAAGAGCAGGAACATGAACCAGTTTGCTGGGCAGGATTGAACATGGAGGCAAAAAAGGAGGAACATTTTCTATACAAGGAAACTGAAATCAGGATCCTGTGACAAAAACACAGAGGACAAGGAGCTGGAGTGTAAAGGGAGAAGTGTATGTCTATGAAGCATTTCCAAAGTTAGAAATCACTGTGAGGTGCAGCAGGTTGTGTAAGGCAATGGTGGACTCTGAGTGGAGCAACCTTTCTCCAGACCCCTTGGCTCTGAGTTCGGAACAGCAGACAGGCAGCCACAGGGTTTATATGTGGAAAAAAACTCCTTGCAGCATAAAACAGCCTTGTAGCAACATATTTCCTCCAGATTCTTCCAAAAAATTGGGTGTGATTCTGACTAACAGTCCTCTTTGTGAGACTTAATGTACTCATGTCATGTTGGATTCAGAATTCCTTAGACTTCCTGTCTGAAATGTGTTCCATGACTGAAGCAGGTTTCTCTAGTCCATCGGTGGATAATCTTTGAAACAGCTTCACTGTCTGCCTTTTCCTCCTAAAGTTAACAAGCAGCTGATCTTATTCTACACATCGACTTCCCGGAGTTTCACAATGCAGTACGAGAAGGGATGGCAGGGAATGGAAATGGGAACCTGGTCCCAGCATTCACCTGTGGCTGTGGGCTGGCCCACTGCAGCTGGAGGGACACAGCTACCACTGAATGCCACTGGGATTAGGAAGGGGTTTAGTGGGCTGGATAACGAGTCAGATGTGGAAAACTGGAAGTGTTTGGGCAAAGGGTTGGAATTGTGTGCAGAGGAGATCCTCCTTCTCAAAAGACCCTGTGACTTGGACAACATGCAGACCTGGGGAGAAAGACTGAGCCTGGGGTTCAGGAGTGGAAAATGGAATCTGAGAAAAATGAGAGTGAGATAAACTTCTGGGACTGGGAAAAATTAGGGTAGTCACAGTGGGAGGGGATGAGCAGAATGAGTCAAACATGACAAAAAGAACAGAACAGTTTTCTTCAGCCATTAGAGTGTATTCCCCTCCTGATCCTGGAGTAAAAGGCACAGATCCCCGTGGCTGTGATTGATGCGTGGCTAGACTACCATAACCTATGATCATCTATTTAGAGATGATCTGCAAAATGGATCTGCAAAATGGCATTAAACTAATTATTTTAGGCTGTGCTTAATCCTGACATTTCCTAACTTCACTGACCTCACCACACTAATACACTCTTTATAGTGCTCTAGAGACCACAGATATACTATAAATGTATATAGCATTAGTTTCAATTAGCTACTCTCTATCTTTTAAAAATGAAATTAAAATATCCTTTGATTTTAAATATAGATTTGGCTTGTATGAATTTTTGATTTTTTTGAACTTTGGATTTTTCCTCTTTTATACAAATAATTGTAGAAGCAGTTTGTCAGAAGTAATTACAACTTACAGAATAGTCGCAGGTGTGTGAACATTAATTATGACTTATTATTAATAAATGCATTAACCGATCATTTACTTTATAATTACTTCTCAAGGATCTAGCCCATCCATGTTAGCTGTGAAAAAAACCCAGAGAAATCTACTGGAAGGACTCTCAGAGCACACTGCTGATCCTAGACACAAGCTGTGTCTTACTCATTAGCATTTCTTTTCAGTCATGAAATCTGCCTCACAAAGTGACCTCATTCTAGGAGCCAGGGATTTAAAAAATGAAGACTTTTGATACATGTGATTAAAGAATTTGACACATTGAGAAGTGGCAAGATTGTGGATGCTACAGGTGGTTGCATACAACTGAATCTGATTCTGTGGTACCCTGTGAATTCTCCTTGTTGTTTGAATCACATATCATTTCCTTGTTTAACTTTTGAAAGCAATCTTGCTTATGTATAACCTTTCCTCCCCAGTTCTCTCACCATCCCATGTACTACATAAATACTTCTTGTGTTCTGTAAAACCTATCTTTGCAATCTTTCCTCACGGACTCACTTTTCTCTCTTTCAAAATGTCTCTATTTTCATTACTTTCACAACTTTCGGGATTGCTATGAACTTGCCATATAGACTATTTATTCTTTGTGGTAATGGCCACAAAAAACATAAACAGAACACAGATTTCCAGCTTAGTCCTCTGATCTTTGGAACGTCTGTTTTCCCTAGTCTTCCAGCCTTTGATACCTTCAGTGGCACTAATTGTTAGGGGTTAGCAGAAGTTTGTGATTTCTTTATTGTGTGTATTCAATTCACTTCAAGTGCTTTTACTAGTTATCAAGAGTTTACATGGTTGGGTGGTGTTGAGTTGTCCTATGGAGAGTGGCTGAGGGAGCTGGGGGTCTTCAGCCTGGAGAAAAGGAGGCTCAGGGGGGACCTTATCACTCTCTACAACCACCTGAAAGGAGGCTGTACCCAGGTGGGGAGCTGGGTTCTTCTCCCCGATAACAAGGGATAGGATGAGAGGACAATCCTAAACTGTGCCAGGGAAGGTTTAAGTTGGACATTAGGAAGAATTTCTTCACAGAAAAAGTGATTAGACATTGGAATGGGCTGCCCAGGGAGGCGGTGGAGTCAATGTCCTTGGGGGTGTTTAAGGAAGGGCTGGACATGGCACTCAGTGCCTTGGTCTGGTGTACAGTTCAGTCATAGGCTGGACTCCAATCTAATTGGTTCTGTGATTATTAGATTTAATTCTCCTTTTTTTTTTTTTTTTTTTTTGTTTTGTTTGTTTGTTTGTTTTGTTATGTAAGGTGGCCCCCAGTCCTGCAAGCCTCCTCCAGGACCTTTGTATGGGCCCAGAGTAACCCTTCAGCTGATTTACAGGCACGGACCAACACTTTCCCCGTCTCACGGCCGCACCAGCCGAAGGGTGTGGCTGTGAACGGGTGGAGGCCGCGGGGATCCCCCGGCACCGTGGGGACGGAGCCCTCGGGGCGGGGCTGTTCGGGGAGCGCTGCCCGCCTTTCCCGGGCTGACCGTGGGGAGAGGCTGCCGCGATGGACGCGCTGCGCCAGGGCCCCGCGCCAAACCTCCCCTCGGCGGCGGGCACCGGGCGGAGTGTCTGTCACACCGCACCTCCCTTCCACCGAGCGGCTGGCAGGGCCGCTGCCCCCGGGCGCCCCGCTCCCCGCCAGGGCCGTCGCTCCGTCGCTCCGGTGCCCNGGAGGCGGAGGAGGTGAATTCCCGGCAGGAAGGAGCCGCTGCTCCTCTCTTCCCCGCTCCTCCGCCACCGCCCCGCTCGGGGAGCGGTGGCGGCCGTGCCCTTCTCCCCCCCCACCCCCGGGAGGAGGTCCCTGCCCAAAGGCTGGCAAGGACGCGGTGGAGGGCTCGCCCCGGCTCCCCCGGCGGCGGGGGCTGTCCGGGGGAAAGGCAGGCTTTGCCCTGGTTGCCCGCTGGGGTGATGTGCTGCGGCCTCCCCGGCGGCGGGCAGGCAGAATTGTGGTGTCATTGCTTGCCAGGAGCAGGTGTCCGTAAGTAGTTGAAGATGAAGGTGGCCGAGCATCTCTTGCAGAAACTCTGCTCAAGGTTACGGCCCCTCCCATGGAGGCCGGTGTTTTGCCGGGGCACAGGCACGTCTTTTGGATGGGTGTAGGCAGGGACCAGTTCCTCACGAAGAATGATGCTGTTGAATTAAGCTGGCTATTTGCTTTATCAAACGGTTTTCTTTCGTTTTTGTGTGTGTGTATTTTCTTTTTTTTTCTTTTTTTTTCTTTTTTTTTTTTTTTTTTTTTTTTTTTTTTTTTTTTTTTTTTTTTTTTTTTTTTTTTTTTTTAATGAGTTGTTTTTAAGTTCTCGGTTGGATTGCTGCGAAGGTTGTGAAAGGGTAAAACCGATTTAACGGGGTTGAGAAGAAGACGGGCTATACGTTCAGGCATGCCACTTCTAAATTTTCATTCAGGCTGCAGCCCGGATGCCAGGCTGGCGGCGTGATTTGCAATTGCTTGCTTGCAGTTTTTTCCCCTGTGGGTGATGTGTGCAGAAAACCTGCCTAGTTTTATATGGTCACTATATTGGGTTTCTGGAATAATCCCCTGTGCTGTCTAATTCTGCCTATGTAAAGGATTTTTGGTGCCTGGATGGGTGGGGAGGCTTCGAACAATATGAAGTTTGCATTGCTTTGAAAATTTTGCTACAGATATTTTGAAAGGGAGGGAGAACAACGGAAAAATTGTGGTCGGTCCTTCCCGAGGCTCAGTTTTGTGGCTACGTGTTCCGAGAATATGATGTGACAAGAAAAGATGTAACTCGAAAAGGGGGAGGAGCAGGATGTGAGAGAACTAAATAAAAGAGTTTCTTTGCAGCTCCATCCATTTCAATGGTGCAGCTTTCCCAAGCCCCTTTCCATCGTCCATCATCACCTTCAGGCGGGTCGGAGGAAGGGGAGGAGAAGAGGATGAAGGCGGCCAAGCAGCAGGTGACCCCGGCTGGGGAGAGCCCGGCTCCCGCCAGCCCCCTGCAGTCCGCGCTGAGCACGGCGGCCTCTCCTTCCCAGGCGTATGAGACCTACATCGACAACGGGCTCATCTGCCTCAAACACAAGATCAGGAACATCGAGAAAAAGAAGGTAACTCGGTCGTCTTGCCCATGGCACCTCTTTAAGCTGCCGGTAGTAAAGCACGTTGCCTTTTAAATAATATTTCGTGTTATTTCCGTTATTTTTAATAGCTGGAATGAGGTTGTGTGTGTGTAGAGAGAGCAAATATACGTTGATCAGAACTGAAGATGCTTCTCTAGAGCAAATCAGTTCACAACAAACTTGGATCTGATTTAAACGTGGTTTGTAGTCTTGCAGAAATCTTTCACCAATTACATGCATCTGATATTAATTTAGATGTCAGTTGTTCATAAAACTGGAAGTTAGAACAATTGTTTCCTCTGACAGTGGAAATGTCAGATTATATTAAATATGTATTGCCCTTTGCTTTGCATAAATATTTGACTTACATATTTTAAATACAGGTAAATGCTACTGACTATAAGACTTTTATGCAGAAGTTCTCCAAAATTTCATCTCCTATTTTGACCTCTGCTTTTCTGAGGCTGGGGGCACAGAACAGTGCTACTAAGAATAATAACTGAGATAATGATACACCTAAAACACTGTGGCTGTGGCTAGTCAGAGTTCTGCACTCTAAGGCTTTTAATTTGATTGGCAGGTGGCTGAAGGCTGTGTGCTCAGTTTTTAATTGAGAGAATGTTATTTTCTGTAGGATAGAAGAAATAATGCTGCTGTTGCTTTCAGTGCTGGATCGAGATTACAAGTAAAGCAATTGTGTGAATATATTGTGCTGCTCTAAATGTCTGAAAAGCTTTTAGTTCTGTCTTAGGGCAAGGGGAGAGAGTAGATCAGACACCTGGCCATGTGCTTGGGGGACTTGATCCTTCTGCAGGAGATGCAGTATTACTGCTGTCTCATGTCATGCATCATGCTGTAATTTTGAATAACATCAGACAAGCATGTTTCCTTTGTGTGATTAAATAACTTTGTGTTGTATTCTAATTCTGTCCAAGGAATCTTCTTGTTGTGAATTTCAATGGTACCCTTGATTTGCATATGAATGACAATATGGCCTCCTTAGCAAATAAAAGTGTGACTTACTAAAATGAGTAGAAAGTACTCCTAGTCTTATGCTCCTATGAGTACTGTGTCAGTGAAGCTTTAGATGCACAAATGGAATAGTATTTGACTTCATGTCAGTGAAGTCACTTTTCTTTTCCTTAAAGAAGCTTGCAATATCAGTTTACTTTTGTATTGTTTAGATCAGCATTTAGAGACTGCTTTGGTATATTGGAAATAAATCTTATTTCTTTCCTGAATACACTTGTCCACTTTCTTAGAGAACAGGGCTATAAATTTTTGATGTAACTAAAACTAAATTTTTGAAAGACATAACAAGGATTATTCAAGGATAATATAACTAAATTCTGGCCTTGACTTGGGAAAGCTAAATAAGCCTAAGTTAAACAAGGACACTGATTTTTTTTGAAGCCACTTAAAAATCTTGAATCATTGCATTAATAGTTCTTAAATGAAACAGAAGCAGTAAGAACTGAAAGATCAGTGGTAAGGAAAGGATGCAGACAGTCCTGCAGACTGAAATTGCCAAATCAAAGGCATGGCAAAACTCTGTGTTCCTTTCTTCAGGAACAAGAGGAAGTAGAAGGTTTTCTATTCTATGTTACAGTACTTCACTCATATCCCTTGCTTAATTTTTATATTGATTTCTGTATAATGTTTACTTTGAATTTTCTGCAGCTCAAACTAGAAGACTACAAAGATCGTCTGAAGAAGGGAGAAGCCCTCAATCAAGACCAATTGGTAAGCTTGCTTTATGCAGGAGTGGAATGCCTCAAAACCTGATGTGGCAGGAAGGATGGGTTACTAAAGGAGGTGAGGGTGTTGTAAAGGTATTTTTCACAAAACTAAATTAACAAATTATTGGTAATTGGGCTGAATGTTGAGCCCACAATCTCCATCTCCTGTTTTAACCTTCATGATGTTCCCTGAGCAGTTTCAGTGCTCCTGCACCTCTGTTTCTTAATGAGGTATCTGTGTGCAGCTGATCTATATGGCAGTGCACTCTTAGAACCCAAGCCTCAAGAATTCTGAGGTGGCTAATTAATCCTCATGATTTCTTCATTAGCAGCTGTTACTTGAAATTGCCTGTTGTCTGCATGGTGCTGTTGGTTATAAGTAGCTGTTAATATAACTGACAGTGCTGGGTTTGTTGTTGTTTTTTTGTTGTTTTTATTTTTTTTTGTCTTGGTCTTGAATGAATTCTAGATCTGAAGTCTGAAGACTTTAGCAGATCTGAGTAGCAGCAGTGTCACATAATCCAAAGGGTCTATTGCTCTAGTAATCTAGGAGTCATTTTTAAAATGTAGTGGACACATGCCAAAGAGTAATTGTCTGATGAGGGGTACTGACACTTCAGTGATAGTGCTGATCCTGCTAATGAACCAGCTGGAAAAATATCATTGATTGCTAATTTTATCACAATACAGCAGTGAATTATTTGTGAATTCTTTTTGTGAATTATTTGTAAAAGAGTTAGACATAAATGGGATAAGAGGGAAAATGGTCTTAGAAGCAGAGTAAACCTGTTGGAGTAAACTGGTTTTTAGTACTTAACTGCAAAATCTGATGTGGTCTCTTGCCATTTCAAGTGCAAAAATAAATTAATTAAATCTAATGGTTTGGAGTAGTTTGGTGACCTTTCAATTCCTCTCAACTCAATCTTTAATCTGGCGGGCAAGAAACTTTTGTGTTTAGATCATAGGTGTTCTTCACAGTCTGTTTGCTGCCATGAACAGTGAGACTATTGAACAATGTTCTGTAAATTGGAATTGTCTTGAATATATTGACTGCTTTGGTACATGCCCTGGACTGCGAAAAGCTGTTAGGTGACAGTGTTTGGAAAATGGCATTAACTTGGTTACTGGATTTTAGTATTCCTAACTGGGCTTCACTTTTTAAATGTTAGTACCTTCATCCCAGTTTCTGGAGTTTCTTAGACTACTAAAAGAATTAGGTTCAGTTTTCATAGTGAACTGACAAGTGGTAGTCAGACTGTTCAGGTGACTACTGTAGAAGCACGTATACACTTAATATTTAGTAAATAATCTTGTGAAGTCCCCTGCTTCAGTGGTTAAGCTAGAGAAATACTGCATTTGTAACTTTCAGGTGCAAATTTGTGGTGTATATACAAATTGCAGCTGGAGTAGACTTAATAGATCTTAACACCTAAAGAAGCCAACTGCCTATAATACAGTGATGCTCTAATATAACTTGATGTCAAGTACAGTTTTAATTTTCTCACACAGAGGAAGAAGTGCATGTCTGGTGATGAACTTGTTTTGCAAGCAATTTGGATTAAGCTGTAATTACTTATGTTGCATGCTTGCCAGACCTAATGTGTGTGCTAGCCTTACATTAGGAAACATTTGTTTCAAAAATGAGGAGCTTCCAGCAAGTTAAATGCTCTTATTGTGCTGTTTTGCAAGCTGAGCAGATTTTCCTCGGTGCTGTTCTTCCAACATGCTGTTAATGAATGTTAATAACAGGTGTGACAGAAGAAAGCTATTGCTTTCCTGTGGGCTGAGGTACAACTTGTCAGAGAGCAGTGCTGGCTGTTCTTGATGCTTTCAGATGGAGAGTTTTACTCTGCAGTTTGTGTTGTTAAAAGTACAATTAATGTAACCTGACTAGTAAATTGTTGGTGTTAATTGTGAGTCTTCCTCAAGTGTGTGGGCATTGGATTCTTAGAAGTCATTCTCTCAGTGCTAAGTGACTTGCTAAATAGTACTTCAAAGCTGCTTGGTAAATTGTATGAAGACAACCTAAACTACCAGGTGAGAGCTTGCACTTCATGTTGAATAGCATTTAGTCCTGGTAGTGTCTCCTATACCACAAACAAGGGAAAAAAGTAACTGAGCAATCAAACTGAACCAATGATCATGTAGCTTGTTTTCCAGTTGCTTAGGAGCACATATGGAATTTGCAGATGTCCCAAATCTTATTGGGATGGTAGATTAAGCTTTTGTCACTGCACGGGTGAAACACTAACACTGCTGTGAAAGAGCTTGATATTGGACTGATAGGCCTGTTCTAGAAAAAACTGTGATATCATCTCAGGAGCATAAACTAAACTGAGTGTAAAGCACATGGGAACAACTGGAATTAGACTTGCTACTTCATGCCTTGTGGTGTGAAGATATGGGCAGCATGTCTGAACTACAGCATTTTGCTCTCTTCAGAGCTGGGAAGGGAACTTAGAGAAATTAACTGACCCATTAAAAATGGGGTATATCAAAATACAATTAATACTCTACTGCAGTTAGTATTTTTGAAGACTAACCAGTAAAATACTGGTAAAAGCCATTAGTGAAGACAGGAACATGGCTTCTTCTGTGGAAACGAAATTGGAAAAAGGTTTTTTTCTGGAAGTATGACTTGCCTTCTATATTTCTAAAGTCAGTACAAATTTTCTGTAAAAGCATTCAGTTAAGCATGAGAGTAGAAGATCTGTGCTGAGCTTCTCCTGTTTTCCTTTCAGGCTTTCAGGCCAGTCTGATTTTAAAGAGCTGTTTACCTCTTATTGCTAAGACCTATGTAGGCAAACTTGTAGGATGTCTGTCTGGTGGTGTGAGCTGGCTTTGCACTGCATCTTAGGCAGTCACGGGTGAATGGTATCTGCAACTAAAGTGAAAGTACCAGCTACAGACACAGTATCTTAAAAAAGCTACAATTTCAGACAAGTACATGCTAAATGACTTCTTCACAATGAGAATTTAAGTACAAGAAAATTGACTTGCAATCAGTAGTCTTAAGCATGTAAAATACATGTTTATCTATTCCTTTCTAGGAGGCAGTAGAGAAATATGATGAAGTAGTGCACAACCTGGAATTTGCCAAGGAGCTTCAGAAGACTTTTTCAGGACTTAGCCAAGATGTAAGTATAACTGTTCTTCTATATTGACAGGAGGTAGCTGCAGTATTTGTGCTACTTCTTTAATGGCTACACTTCTATTCCAGTACACCCCATACTGGGAGGTTCCTGTCTTGTATCTCTGGAGCAGAGAAGCCTAGGGAGAGGAGCAGTAGTTTAAGGAGAACTGATTGGTGCTTGTTAACCACCTGTCCTTTTTTGATCACTTGGTAGAGAAGATTCAGTGACTCCAGTGGTGGGCCTCTGAATAGCCCATTCAAAATGAGACCTGTGAGGAGAGACTGGAACAACTGGGCTTGTTGAGCCTGGTAAAGTGAAGGGTTGCCAGGAGATGCACTGTTGTCCTTCCAACAGCAAATATTGAAAGGGTGGACAGATGTGGTAGGAGAAGCAATGATCATTACTTGAAACAGACTCCAACCAGGTAGGAGGAAATGGTCACTCAGTGGTGATTAAACATTAGAAAGAGGCTGCCTAGAGAAGTGGTAAAATCTGTCCTTGGATTTCTTCAACACCTGACTGCACAAAGCTCCAGCAACCTAGTCTTGATTCACGGTAGCCTTTCTGGAGGCTGGGCTAGACAGAGTCCCAAGATCCCTCCCAAAATGAATTTTTAGTGCTTCTGGTGAGGGAAAGTGCTGGTGTTAGATCACTTTGACTTCAATAAGAACTACATCCCTCGGTAAAATTTAACTGAAGCTTGTGGAGTTTGCTACTTAAGCTCCCGTAGATGTCTCTAATTGTGGCAAGTCACAGATTTAGTGTTTTATTTAGGTCTTCAGTCAGGATTTAAAGCACTACATAATTTTTTTTTAATGCAAGCCTTTTGTCTTTGGAGGAACTGGTCTCCTTGGCTCAAGCAAATTCTACACTTATGGAAGATTTGATCCAAGGTAGTGGCGGGGAAGCTAAACATGATTAGTCACTGCTCTGGCATTATTTCTCTGCCTCCTACAGAATGCTGCATGATTGGTACCTTGTGACCCAGTGTATCTTTGTGCAGGTGTTTTTAGTAATCTAGCATTAGCTTCTACCAGTTCATGTTTATTCTTGAACTTATTCTGTATTTAAAGGCTAACCCACCTTGTTTTTAACTTGGCTCTGTGTCTGTTGGTATGGATTCTACAGTCAATAGCCATTACTGGAACACTAGGGGCCATTCTGCCAACAGCATCCTTGCATCTTTTGCAGTGTGTTGTAGGGAACAAAATTCTCATAGATCTTGACACATATTGAGGTATTTTAAATTCTGCAGTTACTTGGATAACTTCTGCTGGGGAGTTCTATTAGTGCAGGATGAGAGACTTGAATTAATATTCTGTATGTGTTCTGTAGCTCATGTTGTTGCTTATTTAATGAGTGTTTCAGTCTTCTGCCAACAGAAATAATTGTAGGATTCTGCTGTATCCTTTAAGCTGGAATATTCAAAAGTGAAGAGCAGTTTACTTACTAGGAGAAACTTGAGAATTTCTGCCTCTCTAACTCTGTGGGAAATGTTAAAGGTCAGCTGGACCTGGATCAGTGCATTGGTTTCAAGTCTATCAATTTCTTTAAAAGCTGCTACAATAAAACAACTAGCAGGCATAATCAGGGTCTTGATATCACAAAGGTGTATCACAAGTGGAGCTAGTAGTATCCAGTTTGACTGAAAGTTAGATGTGTAGATAAATGGGGAACTCTTCCAAAGGATGGGGTTAAAAGATTCTGGATATCTGAAGAGTTAGGACCTTCTATTATCTAAACAAAATTAATACTTGGTTTCCTCATTGTAGGATAATCAATACTAGACCTCAATGTTTCATCTTAGAATCTTGTTACTAAACAGGATTAAACACACTAAATTGTGTTTAATTGTTGAATTTTGCATTAAAATAGCTGCTGAAAGCACAGAAGAAGGCTCAGCGGAGAGAGAGTCTGTTGAAGCTGGAAGCAGAGAAGAAAAAGCTGCGTACAATACTTCAAGTCCAGTATGTGCTGCAGAACTTCACTCAAGAGCATGTTCAGAAAGATTTCAAAGGTGGTGTGAATGGTGCAATATACTTGCCTTCTAAAGAACTAGACTACCTCATAAGATTTGCAAAACTGACGTGTCCAGAAAGAAATGAGAATTTGAGGTAAGTTCAGGGGTTTTTGTCTAATTAGTATGCTTTGTTTGTTGTGGTAAATGTCCTCTGTTTGACACTGTCATGTCTTTAAATACCATGTTTTGGAGCATTAATTAAGATTCTCTTCGGTACTCTTGCTTTAGTCTGAGATTAGGAATGTAACAGATTTACCTCACTTGGAGCGTTAGAGGGAAGCTGCAGTAATTACAGCCTCAGGTGCAGGTTACAGACAGACTTTGCCATTTTATGTCTCCCTGTGGCACTGAGGGGACACAGTCCAATAGCATCCTTAGCAGGGAGGCTGGGAATGCGCTGCCTCTGAGGTTTCACTGTTCATGAGCTGAAAAAAGTGCAGTAAACTCAGAACTCCTCCTGTATTCCATTTACATTGATGATTCAGATGTGTTTCTTCTCCTTGCTGTTAGCTTCAAAGTGGTTCTAAAAAAACTGCCTGAAGTTTTTGATACCTCTGCTGTAAATGTCATGCATGTTTCTAGGCTGTTAGCAGGGGTAATGTCAGTATCAGTGCTCATGTGGCAATGCTCTGGTGCTGTGATTGCTCATGCTTAGTGTGACAGCCTGTCTGGTAGGGTAGTGCAGCAAGAATTGTACTTGAATATGGAATAAGTGGTTATTATATTGTAGATGGTAAGTTGGGACACTTTATGGATAAATCTTGTTTGAATATGGACTGATTCTTTAAGTGCCTCAAAATTCTAGTCAGTTGTTATATACTAGGCTTGCCTAGTCTTTGCTCTTCAGATAACTACTTCTGAAGTACCGCTGCTTATAAAAAGCTACACCATAGGAGTCTCATCCCAATGAAGTAACTTTGTTTCTAGTTTGCTCTGGTTGTATTACTTCTACAAGAAGCATAATCCTTTCCTTTGGGATACTGTGTTTCATTGCAGCGGACTGCAAATTCCATCTCCTGGAGGAGGTGGATCTCGGACCCATAGCAAAGTTTCCCAGGAGCTGCTAGGTAGTGAGAATGGCAGCTGTTGTTGGTTGTACCTATACAAGTTGATCCAGTAAATGTGACCAGCTGATTAAACAGCAATTGTTGCCCTGTTTGGGAGTCCTGGCTTGGAATGAAATTCAGCCATGTGGTCTTGTGGGACAGTGCTTAGGATCTCTGTATTGACCAACAAAAGAAATTAGGTTTGCTAGGTTACATCCTGTGTGGACGGAGACAGATGAATTGCTTCCAGTGATTTCAGGGCTTACTATTCACTTTGTATATACAGCCTTGGTTTGGAAGGGTGGACATTAGTGGATGTCATAAAATGAGGGGTATTGGGATAGTGCAGCACTTGATCTTGGCTATGAGTCTACCTGGTAAAATTATCATTTGTTTTAGTGTTGAAGACCAGATGGAACAATCATCTCTCTACTTCTGGGACCTTCTAGAAGGAAGTGAGAAACCTGTGGTTGGAACAACATGTGAGTGTCTCATCTAGAGAAATATCTTAAAGATCTAAAATTTGTGTGCTTGTTAAGCATCTTCAAACCAGTGAATACACGTGGAAGGCAACCAAATTAAACACTTGCAAGTGATGTATGTATCTCAGTTTTCCAAGGATGAATGGCTGTTCCTAGTTCAGTTAAGTACAGGTTGATCACAATGCCACATGCTTTCATTTTCCAGTCAAGATTTACTCTTCAGTGTACTAGCATATTTTTGAGGAGTAATGATGGTAGCAACTCAAAACCTGATGCATGAATACCTTACAGAACAGTGGGAAGCTTTTTGTGTAGTTATTTGCAAATGGGTTAAGCTTGAAACAGTTCCCAGCCATGAAATGCTTAGTTGAGTACACTGATGTATTAAAAAGCTTCACTGGCCTTGGGCTGAAGGTTCCACAGCATTGAAGAGTCTCCTTTCTTTATAGGAATTCTAGACTCATACTTGTTGTCTCCCTACAGTGCAGGACAGCACATTAGGGAAAGGTAGTCATTAATGGAGCTTGCTGGGATCTCTCATCATGCACAGTACAATCTTTCTTTGATGAAATGCAAGTGTCTTTACTTTTCAAGCATACCAAAATCTGTGGGACTCTACAGATCTTCCATTTGTGGCACAGTTCCAAAATCCCTGGTTGTAAGCCAACTTACACATTGTGTTCCTACTTGCTTGTGAGGAAACTGCCCTTAATTGAGTTGTAGTGTCTTTCCTATTGCAAACAGCCTGTGCTTGTTGTGTTTATGCCAATCTTGTAGCAGCTGCGTGGCAGGAATCTTTCATATGTTACTGACAGCAATGCTGGAAGTGTTAGAACAGAGCCCTGTTTAACTTCCACATACAGGTAGCTGAACTGACAACTAGGTGTTCAATCTTTCCATGTAGTTCTGGACAAACTGCAAGCTTGGATTGCTACAGGCTGGTAACCTTAGCCTTGTATCTGTTGACATGAATAGATTGTTTATCAGTATCTCTACCCTTTAATGTCAGTCTTGTATCCCTTTGTGTGCAAGCTAGACCTCAGATAAAGCCATTAGGTTGTTTTATTAGCATTCATTGCCTTGGAAGGCAGATTTTTTTATAGCCATATTAGATTCCAGCTACAATTCTTGTTTGTGTGGTTGTCACTGGTAGGAGTGATCTTTCACTGAATGTTCTTCCTGTTCTCTAGGCTGCCCTGTTTCCAGCTCCTCTGAAACAATTTCTAGAATCACTGTTACTTCTGAGGCCTTACTCTCTAAGCTGCTGTCTCTTGTTTGCACAGAGGAGCAAACTGGACAGTGCTTCTCAGAGTACAGAGTTAAGCTTTTAACTTAACATGTCAACTCTGAAACTTTTCCAGTTTGAGGAGTAAGTTCAGTCTGGGAACAGTCCCTTGCATTTCCCCTGCTTGTTTCTACAGTTCTTAACTTTTCTTTCTAAGACACCATCCTGCTACCAGCAAGAGTGTCTTGTAGAATAGTTCCATTGTGACTGCTTAGCTTTTCCTCTGTTGCAGTCTCACATGATTTTACTATCACTAGCTTTTACATGGTAAATAAAGCCTTTTCTAAGCATGTGGGAGACCAGGTGGCTCTGTGTTTACCTTGTGGGCATTTAAACACAAGCTACAGTCTTGCCCTGGGATTGCAAAGATGTTTTCAACTGCACTAAACGAAACAGTTTAATAATTTCCTTTACTAAAACATTTCATTGCTGTAGGTTGGTAAGATGTATGATCTTGGAGAAACTGCAGTTTGTATAAAGGGAAGAAGTAACAAGTCTTAATCTGTAATCTGAATAGCCATTAATTTCAGATTTTGTATTTTAACTTTATGGACTTTTACTCTTTAGATAAGCACATGAAGGACCTGTTATCCAAACTTCTAGACTCTGGCTACTTTGAAAGTATTCCAACTCCTCGTACCACTGTGCCAGTAAAAGAATTGGAAGAAGAAGTAAATAGAAAACCTGAGAAAACAAGACAGCTGTCAAAAGGAGAGTCTGCCAAAGAACCAGGTGGAATATTATGGGGTTCAATTTTTATATCAGTGTTGGGAAAGTCTTGAACTGAGCACTGACTTTGCATAGGTTGGTGCTAAATCTAATGCTTTGCTGTAGCTTACTTGCAATGTAGTAACTGAAATGGAACGTGCAGGGCTTGCAGCCCTTTTTTTAGTTTATAATGTAGAAAAAACATAAAATTGTAGTAACAATGATTTTGCCTTCTGAGCAAGTTGAAGGGGGAACTGTGGGAGCTGTCTGATGTGTAGGGAATGTTACATATTAGAATAACAAAATTATGAGTACTATAAAATGTTTCTTGTTTAAACTTCTGCAGCTGTAAAACTTAGTCAGAAAATAAAAGCTTGTCTACAGATAGCATGTTGAATGGCAAGCTGAGCTTTCAGAATCTGGTTTAGCAAATTGGTACTACTATTTAAATTTAAAGAGTTGCTACTCTTTGATCTGCCTTTATGCATTTGATCAGTCGAAAACAATTAACATCCTTTCTCTAGAATCCATTATGGAGCTTATGAAATCTGAAATACAACCACAGGAGGTAAGATACTCTACTGTTAATTGCTTGCCTTTAGTATTATGATTTATCAGATACATAAATGTTCTTCTGCAGCCCTTTTTTAAACTTAAAAAGGGAGATTGAACAGCAATCTATGTGTTGTTTGATGTAGGAAGCATTAAAGACTTGGTTGCATTTCTATTTTTAATTTCAAAATTATAGCATCTGGGATTTTATTTTGGGATAAATTGAGCAGGATTACATGAAGCAGTATAGTACTTTAATGCTCTGGCACTTTCCTGAATAAAACAAAGCATCAGCCTTTAGAGTGGAAACACTGATCTTTTGTGTACTGTGGAGTAGAGAAAATATACATCTACTAAAGCTTTCTGTAAAAGCTAAGCTTGTTGCAGTAGGCTTGGTATTGGTGGGGTTGAAAATGATGATGGTCTTACTCTGATTTGTCAGGAAAGTAGGGAACCCAAGACAGGCTTGTGTACAGGGGTGTGCAGACCTGTTTCAGCAGCTCTTCAGACTCCCGAACTCAAGCTTTGACTGTCAGTAACATAGAAATAATTAGTCCTAGTTCAAAAGGTGGGGAAGGGTGTCTTTTTCCAAGTGGAAATACTTGTTCTTAAAATGCTGACTCCCTGTTTCCCAGGTATCCCACTAGAGGGTGTACTCCAGAACAAGTTTTTGTAACTTACTTGTTACCTGACTCTCTGCTGTCTAGCCAGAAAAAAGATCTCAACCAGTGAGCCTTGTACATTCTTCACTTCATGTATTTACTTCCTGTTCATGACAAAGTGGTAACTTATAAAAACTTAGGACATCATCACTGAACTCTGACTTACTGACACTAAATACAGCCTGCAGTTGAAGTCCAGTTGTACTATATGAGAATCTGATGACATTTTCATATTAAAACTCCACTAAGAATGAGGGTTATACTTGGTTACTCAGTCTAATCTTCCGGGCTGCTTTACAGAATGTCTGCTAGTATAATACCAGAGCTTTTTAGGTATTTAGAAGGAGAACTAACTTTATAAAAACCACAATTGAACTTGATATTGTCACTGCCTAGAAACATGAGGTAGCATTGAGGATAAGGGCAGTAGATTCACTCAGCTGGGTTTTACTTGTGCTGTTCAGCACTGTTCCCTGTTTCTCTGTGGCCTGCCAAGCAAAGCTAGTCTGCAGTGTTGTAGGATAAAGCCATGGCCACATAGTTTCTATGACTAGTGCTTAGACTGTCTAGGCTCTGCTTTTAGTCAGCAGTTTTCAGTAGCTGGCTGACCTAATTTAACTGACCTGAACTGCAGTAGCAAAATGTGTTCTTGGGAGCCATTAAGTTTCTTTGGTCTATATAGTTTCTCAACAGGCGTTATTTGCCTGAAGCAGAATACTCTGTCAAGAAGAAGCCAGAAGAGCCCAGATCTTGGGAAGCCGAGTGTGCTAGAAAACAAGAACCTCCAAAGTCCTGGGAGATGCTTGTTGATATTAAAGAGCAGGAACAGAAGCAGAAACAAGAGATCTTAAAGCCTTGGGAAGCTCGTGTTAGACAGCAAGAACAAAAAAGACCAGACTCTCCAAAGCCTTGGGAAGCTCGTGTTAAAGAGGAGGAACAGAAGCATGAGTCTGCCAAGCCCTGGGAGACCCGTGTGGAGGAGGAACAACAGAAGAAGCCGGAAGCTTCAAAGGCATGGGTAGCACGTGTCCGAGAGGAGCAGGAGTCTCCCAAACCCTGGGTAGCAAAGGTCAGGGAAGAGCAGGACCAGAAGAAACAGGAATCACCTAAGCCATGGGTAACAAAAGTTAGGGAAGAGCAGGAACAGAAAAAGCAGGAGACATCAAAACCTTGGGTAACCAAAGTTAAGGAAGAACCAGAAGAAAAGCAGGAACCTCCAAAACCTTGGGTAACCCAAACTAGGGAGCAACCAGAACAAAAGAAGCCAGACCCTATGAAAACATGGGAAGTGCCTGTTAGGAAAGAGCCAGAGCAAAAGAAGCAGGAGCCTGTGAAGGCTTGGGCTGCACATGTTAGGGAGGAGCCAGAACAAAAGAAGCAGGAGACTCGAGAGGCTTGGGAAAAAGCTGACAGGCAGCAGCAAGTGTCATCACCGCAGTTACAGAACCCTCCGAAGTCCTGGGCAGCTGCCAGTATGGGGCCAAAGGAACAGATGGGGCCAAAGAAGTTTGATATGGAACCCAAAGAAGTGAGTTGGCATACGTAGTATTATCTGTCATAACCTTTTGACATTAGTGTATTGGAATAAAGCCACCTGTTAGCAGAAGTGTCTAAGGTGTATTGTGCAGGCCAATATTTAGACTCCCTTTCCATTCTTTCTTTGGGGAAATAATTCTGGCAGATAAAGTTTATATTTGAATAGCAAGATGGTCTGCTTTGCTTTTTACATCATCACAGTATTGCTGTTTGAGCCTTGAATAACTGCTTTATGTATAAGACAGAAGAGTTAACTTGCTTCATCTGTAGCTGTTGACTCTGGCCACTGTTAGCTGTACAAAGCAGGTATGACTCATCCAGGGATCAAATACTTTGTGCCTGCATGCAAATAACACTTCAGTCATTTTTAGGCTTTTGATTAAAATAGCTGCTGATACAAGAGAGATCCAATGTCTAGATCAAGCAACACCAACTGTACAGGGGCTTAAATATGCATTTCCAGATGAATGCATAAACCATATTGCTGTCCTGGGAGTCTAACAATACAATAGTGTTAGAAATGTAAAATGAAAGCCATTGCATGGCTTACAGCTGAACAGGCTGCTACCCTTTGGTCACATTATCTTCTTTCTCACCTGTGCTTGGGTAGCAACAAAGCTGATCACTGTCAAAACAGATAACTGAGCTCTGCTATGTCTGCCTTAGGTCACTAAGAGATGTTAATCTAAAGGTAGTCTTCAGGAAGAAAATATGGGGAATAGAGCTCTGTACACAGTGGTGTCACCACTACTGTCTTCCCACAAGAAGTCAGGAACCAGTACATCTCATGTGACTCGTGGCAAATGATTAAGCTTGTGTCTTGTCAGTAAACTTGACATAACTGAAAAATGGATGTTCTTGTGCCTAGAGGCGGGACCGCAAACCGAAGGTTGAATACGAGATTAAAAAAGTATGTAACAATGCAGCACTGGGTAACAATGTGGGATTAAGGGGTTTCAGCTTCATCCATCTTTACACTCAAACTGAGTAAACCTTGTGTCCACTGGTGGTGGTGGTACAGATGGAAAACCTGCTTGCCTCACTAGGTAACTCTAAGCACAAATAGGTATTGTGCACCCAACTATGCACAGTATTCCTTTAACTGAAAGTAAGTACTGGAACAGTCTCAAACACTTATAAAGTGCCTTGGAATTTCTGGTGTCAGGTTATCTTAAATGCAAGATGCTTCCTAATGAGAAGATACTTCCTCTTATTCTTATATGGGATGGATAGATGGATGGCTTACATGGTTGAGAAAACTGCTGCAGTCAGTAAAGAGGAAGTTGGAGAAACTTGCAAACTGCTTCAGAATCTCCCTAGTAGTGTGTGTGGGTGTGCAAAATTGCAAAAATACTGGCAAAATGAAACTAAATGCTGGAATGTGAGGTCACTGAAGGGGGATTGCTGAACTAAGTAAACAAAGCATATTTTAAAGTATTCAAACTTGAAGTTACATAGACCATAGGAAAGCATCAGCTGGCTTTATTTTTGCCTAGTAGCTATTGAGAAATCCTAATACCAGAAGTATATTGAATGACTAGATAACAGTGTACTGTCAACATAACTAATTTCCATAACCATTTTTTAAAAATGCATATCTTTGACTTGAGGTGCGTAAAAAGAACACTTAAAATCATGTTAAGCTTTTCAGGTAATGGTTTCTCTTGCACTTGCTTATACAAAAAGGAGACAATGCAGTGCTGTAGCTGGATCTGTTTGAGAGAATCTATAAATGCTCTTGTGCAGGGGTTGTAGGCGTGGCAGATAAAAGGCCTGTTCCACTGCTGCTGCCCTCTGAGCTGAAACTAACTGTTAGAGCTCTGAGGTCTTTAAAAAAACTGTTTGGAGATATTAAAATATGCTTGTTGAACTTAACATACCTTGTGGTGCAATACTGAAGAGACTGAGCCTACGACAGCAGGTTGAGCTGATGTGCAGACTTGTTTATTGTTGTTCTGTTTCAATATTTATGCAACCTGTGGACCAGTGAACTTGGTTAGAGCTGAATTTGTGGCCTGGTATGGGAAAGCAAAACAGTTTGGCTTGTTCTGTCATCCAGCGTGGCATTTAATTCATACCTGCTGTGAATGCTGCTCTGAGTAGAAAGGGGATTTTAATTGTGTATCTACATGACAAACACTGCTTACAGCTTGGGTATCACCATTCCCCCTCATTTAGTACTCCATAACTAACAAACCTAGAGAGGAATTGTAGTCCTGTCTCAAAGAATGAAGTTCCACTAGTAAATGAGATGGTTGAAGTGGTTGGTGTTGCATGTAAGTAGACTTTCAGTCTCCAAAAAAATTCAGCTTTAACAGGAGTCCCTAGTATACTGGCATTCTGACTAGCCAAATTCCAAAGTGGTTGTTGGTTAATTTGTAATGGTTTAAGAGGTCCTAGAACAAATTCTGATGTTTCACCTCCACTTTCAGTCAATTCTCTGAATGTAATCAAGATACATTTTGCTGAATGTGTAAGTAGTGTTGAAGTTAGATTTCAGAAACATTTCTTCTGACAAATTAGACTCTGAAGTTGCCAGTGCTGTTCAACTCTAGTGGGTCAAGCAACATTCAGATTAATGTTA
Organism: Rhadina sibilatrix; assembly: GCA_013400275.1. NCBI lineage: Eukaryota > Metazoa > Chordata > Aves > Passeriformes > Phylloscopidae > Rhadina > Rhadina sibilatrix. The sequence goes on along the minus strand of VWYO01021359.1, from coordinate 284,935 downwards.
AGTGATCTTAGCACATACAGGTTTGATCTGAGCCACACTAATAAGCCAGTCTGCTGCTAGTTTTTAATGACTACCAGAAACAGCATCTAGTTGTAGGCTAGAAAGAAAACATCTTAATGTCAAGTACCTGCTCTTCTTCAAAGCATCTCTCTTTATAAAAAGCATAAAACCTGAAATACTGTAATTTCCTGATATCTTTCCGTATATGATCTTATATTGCACTTAAATATTGTAGTTTTGAACCCCTAGGTACCAGCAAAGTAGCAAATCAGTATGAGGTAACCTCACTGCAGCTTCTTTTGGCTGGTGTATTTTAGTTTCTATATGAGCTAGAAAATAACTTCTATGGAGTGGAAAGTCTCAGTGTTTCAGTCCTAGCTTAAAGCCCTGATATCATATATGTAACTGCATTCTTGTACTTCTTGAAGTAAAGAATACTACCAACAGAATGCATAGAGGATGAGCTAGGGAAGGAGATAACAGCTCTGACAAATTCTAAAAGCATACAGGAATTTTATCATATTTGGAAGCAAAAGTGACAAGTCTTTTCTGCCTCTATGCTCTTGGGGCTTTGTCAACTTTTTTTTTTTTTTTTTATATATGTTTAATGTACAGGTCTCACTTTCATAGCTAGTGGACTGTCTTAAGAGCTTTAGACTCGGCCAGACTTGACCTAGTTAGGTCACCTAAAGGTGAAAAGCTTCTGCTATCCGTTTTCAAACACACAGAACCAGTTTGGTAGTGTCCTTGTGTCTTAGCAGAAATGGTAGTTACGAGGAAGAGAGTAACAAAAGCATGAATCAGTTTAACCCATAATGGATTTATTATGATGAGNACGAGGAAGAGAGTAACAAAAGCACTCATTTATTATGATGAATGCTGTAAAATTAAGACTTTTTGTAAGTGAGGACTAAAAGTGATGGACAGAAAGATGTAGATTACCAGTAACATAATCTATAACTTGCTGAGATTAATTTAATTCAACTGTATCTTTTGTCCTACACTTATATCCTTAAGAGCTGTAGTTACTGTTCATTATTGGAGACTACAGCAATATTAACTTGTATTTACCTGGTAATTAAGGGTAGTGATTGTGCAGCAGAATTTCTAATTAAGATAGAGCTGTAAAAAGATGCACTCTATTAACTATAGAAAAAGGTAAAAGTCCTCACAGCTCATCAAGCAACTATCATGTGGGCCACACATATACCAGAAACTGAGTCCTGCAGAGTTAATAGTGCTGTAAGCTTCTTGCCTGTGCATGGTATTGGAATTTCTGCTGAGGCCAGAGGTTAGGTTCAGAAAACTGTTGAAAAGGAAATGCAAGAGTGTTTTTAGGCTTGTCCTGAAAGTGGACAAAGAGCACTTGATCAGTTTGTGGTGGCTTTAGTGTGACAATTATCATCATAACACAAATACCCTTCTGCCATATATTTTCCAATGACTTCATGCAAATATTCAATAACACTGCTGTACAATATATTGAAGTTGTAACCTCCTGTTAGAAATATAGCTTTTTGTCCTGTAGGAAAATAAAGGCTTTCACATGTTCCTGCATATCTCAACATTTGGACCAGTTGAAATAATGCTACTAAATGTCTTCAGATTTGTCACACTCTAGCTGTACAGACAAACATAAGAACAGTAAAACTTTAGAAAACCACAGAAAATTATTGGTTTAAAATACTTCTAATGAGCCTACCTCTTCTCCATGCTGCTTTCAAAAGACATGTTAGACTTTCTAGACAGTCTAATATTATTGTCACAATATAAATAACAGGGCTTCTGCTGCTTAAGGAGCTTACTATTATGATTTTTCTGTTATCTTTGACTGACTTGTTCTCTGAGAAATCTTTTCCCTCTTTTAAAGTGGAGTGAGAAACCAGTTGGGATGAACTCTTAAGGAACTAGCTGAGATAATCATGAAGTAATAAAGTCCTGCAAAAGTCCATGTTAGGCTCTTGTGTGGGAGCATGGGTGTATTTATGCCAAATTCTGATGTAATACTTTCTGCAGGAGGTGGTGCATTGAGATTATCTGGCTTTTTAGTAGAAACACTTTGAGCTCATCCTGAATTACTTGCTTGCTATATATCTCTTAGGTGCAATTTTTTCAGATTGTCTAGAAATGCCCTCCTAATGAAAGATCTGTAATTACTGGTGTAGGCTCTATTGGGAGGAAGTAAACCTTGAATGATGTAGCTTTGATTTTTAAGGTTGTTCTGGCCTTCAACTGAAATATGAGTTTCCTTAGATGGAAGTGCCTAATTTTGCACTACATGCAGGCAAATCACTTTGCATTTGACCATAAGAAACTGAAGTGAATTAATCAAGTGAAAGGTGTTCCTGCCCATGGCAGGGGGGTTGGAACTAGATAATCTTCAAGCTGTCTTCCCACCAAACTGTTCTATGAAATCTGTGGCTTAACTAGTTGTAGCAACAGGAAACTGATTCTTTTCTAATAAGGTGAAAACTTGATTCAGGAAATATCAGTTATAGCACAGAATTCCTTGGCCCACAGTATCTGATACCTCTAGGTTACTGTGGGAGTATATTGGATAAGGCAGCTTGTCTTGCTTCCACTATTAGATTTAATATAATTTTTCCTTATTAGGTGCCTAAACCTGTACATCAGCCAGCTGCAGAATTTTGCTCTACTTCAACTCTTCCAAAAGATCCAGTATTGAGAAGGGAAAAACTTCAGGATCTGATGACTCAGATACAAGGGACTTACAACTTCATGCAGGTATGTTTTTCTCTGCTGTTGTAGCACAAAACTCCAGTTCCTACTGGGTTAGGGAAAACAGTGTTGACAATGCATGTTGGCACTGAATGAGTGAGTGTAGCCCTAATTAGCTAGCTAAAAGCAGCTTGTGAAGTGAAAACGTTTCATTTGTACCTAGAGTTTAATTTTGTTTTTCTACCCAATGGTGATCTTTTTTTGAAAGGAGTCCATTCTGGATTTTGATAAAGCTTCACCAAGTGCCATTGGTTCATCCCAACCTCCTTCAGTTACTCCAGCAAGTAGTCCTGTAGGTAGGTGATACTATAAGTGTAAATGGTATGTAAAATTTTGCAACCACTAACAGGGTTTGCTTGGGCTGTAGAACAGTAGACCTGGTGAAGACAGCTTGTTTAAACATAAAGAACAGACCATGCTAAAAGACTGAATGGATCTTGGGCTGTAGAATTCAATTGCAGAGTTCATTAATTTTTTTCTTAGTCTGCTAAGTGGGCATCTTTTCTGTGGTAAAAGTATTTTTGTCATTGAATACCTGCCCTCTTTTACCAAAAACCTGAATTTTCAACTAGGTGTAGTTTGCTGATGCTAGGTTTAAATATTTGCAGTCCACATGGTAAAAATAGTTTGCATCTTCACATACTAAATGTTTTTAAAAAATAGAACTGCACACCAAAACGCTATGTAGTGTTTGAATTTAAAAGTAAGTGTTGCTTAATGCATTCTATTTTTACAGCTTCAAAAGAGCAGAAACTGCCAAGTCAGAGTGATTTTCTTCAACAGTCCCTTCAGGTAAGTTGAAATTAGGACTGCCCTGAAGAGGCAGATAGAGGTTATTTACCAGCATGGACTTACTTGAGTTGTTTTTCTTGACAGTAGTTTTGTATTTCATAGAGTGTAGTAGCTTTCAAGTCTAAGATCACTCAAATGCTGGCAAAGCTGGCTGCTCTTCTGGCTGAAAAGGGGAAATAAATGCTTGAGGTTTCTTGAAGTATATTGAAGACATGCTGAAATAGTTTGCACATTTTACCTATAGATTCAGATCATAGCCAGTAGTTTTGTGCAGAAGAACAGCTAGTTTCTTTCCTAGATAGTTTTCATCTTCAAGATTATTACACCAAAGACTTTATCTCAAGCTTTGGTAGTTATGGTTAAATGAACCTTAAATTCTGTCACTGTGCTTGCATGTCTTGTGATTTTCACTTTTAAATGTTTTTCCTTGCCACAAACAGGAATTCCTAAAAGACTGACTGGTCAAAACACTTCAGTCCCTGCATTATTCTGAGGTTTACTTGGACATGCTGAGGGTGTGAGTTTCAGTGAAACCAAACATTTATGTTTGATATTAGTGAAACCTTATCTCTGTTTTCTCTCCTTGCAAGGCTGCTGCTTCCTCCATGGCACTGCATGGTTCAAACACTTCCCTAGCATCTGCTGATCATGCTCGTTCTGGCTCTGAAACTGAAGACTTGGTGACACCACAGGTACCATACCCTGGGGCTCAGTGACATTCAGATCTGTGTGACAGCCAGCCCTAACAGAAAGCTGAGCTGGGGCCCTCCTGAGTAACTGTACTTGAACAGCATAGAAGTAACAGCAGTACTATAGCCTGCAGTCTGGAATACTTATAGATCGGCGGGAAAGTCTTGTTAATACTTCATGAATGCAAAGTGAACAGTCTACTTCTTGACACAGGAAGGGTGTGGGATGAAAAATGCTCACAAAAAAAGTGTGATACATATTCTTGTGGGAGCTCTCATGGGAGCAGCATAATTTTTTTTTTTGCTTTATAAATTTGCTTTGGTTATAGTGTAGAATATTCCCTCTAATGATGACAAAGAGGTTGCATAAATTGGTATGGGTATTGTCATGAAATAGCAGAACCTGTGTGCAACCTGAAGACTGAGGTATTCTTTAAAACACTAACTGAAGAAATACTGGGAACCTGACTTTTTGATGTTCAGCTAAGACCTAAAACATTGCTTACTTAACTGTATTTATGTGCAGTTAAACATTCAAATAACATTCAAATAGTTTTAGAGCTCAGAAGTTTCAATTTATGCAGAGCACTATCTTAAAGATCTCTTGTGACTTGTGTTGCTGTGTTCAAGAACACAGCTGGCTCTTTTCTGTTGGACTCTATAATTCAGAGTATGTTGATTATAATGGGAAATGGTCTTGCTTTTTACATTTGTTTAGCTGATGTACGTTATCAGCATACTGTGTATGTAGTACCTACTGTGTTTCTTAATATACTATGTACTGATAGGGCTATTAGTCTTACAACCTCTTAAATCAGCAGTTTTGTCCCAATTCTTGACACCTTCAATCACTTCTACAGTGCCATGAGGCTTCTTGTGCAGACAAGAATTCAATAATTTTGCTGTTCAATATGCATCCAGAAGGCTTGTGCTGTGCTATGTAGTAGAACATCTGATTTAGTAGAATGAAAACTTATTGTTTGGAATTAGGGTTGCTTGTGCCCAGCCTATTTCTAGTCCCTTCAGCTTGGAGTCTAGTGTCTGTCTTTCTTTTCCAGCGAAAGCAGTAGTTAAGTTCTGGTCCCAGCAGGAGCAGGGCATACACACCATGGTGACAGTGCTCCTCCTGGTGTGCAAGTACACCCCAGTGCTCTCTGAGGCACTGTGATGTGCACATGGTGAGCACAGGGTTGGTAGTCTTTAGCCCTAGGCTCCATATTTAAGTATTAAGCAACTCCTAAACTTAGCATTACAAGTGTGAGCTAACTAGAGATGACACAGACTTTGCAAAGCCTTGTTCAGCAGAGCTTACCAGAGGCACAACATATTTTTCCATTTAATTCAGTGAGACAGGTGTGTGTTGCAGACTTCATTGTAAGTGCTTGAAGCAATCTATGGTTCTTAAAATGATCTGACTTTGCAGGGCTAGTTGTGCAACTGGTTGTGTAAGAAGAGTAATCTAAATCTGAATCTCTAAAGCTAATTACTTGAAGCTTTGGTTAAGATGACTATTTAATACTTTGGCTTTGGAATAAATGTTGTTCTGGTCTTTCAAAATCCGTTTGTTTCAAATTTTGCACTGGTGTTTCATAGCTTTACCAGAACTCTGTAGTACTACTTGTAACAGCAGGTGTGTTATGGCTTCTTCTAGGCATCAACACCACTTTCTCAAGAGAATGAGAAATATACTTCCCAGCCTCTGTATCAGACGAGTTCACGTATTTCTGAGCCACTGATACCTAAAAAGATTGAAATTGCCCAGGTGAGCTATCACAAGGTAAATTTTTAAGTTGTTGAAATGGTAATGCTCTAGACATGTTTCTTTTGACTCCTTATTCCTATAAATATCTAAATCAACACTTCATCTTGCCATCTGCACAGCTGAGGCCTAATGCTAGTTAATACTTCGTCTGGACAACTCAGCATTGTTTCTAATCTGAAACATAATTAAGTTGGAAAGGAAAAAAATAATCGGACACACTAAATTTCCCAAGTTCCTCCAGAAAGGAGAAGTAATTTTTAATATCAACCAAAGGCTCTTCTTTAACTAAATGGAACAGAAAGCATTCTGTGTGTCCTTAGTGGTAGGGAAAAATACCTAATGCTCTTTATTGTGATATTATTCCAAAGAGTGGTATGTATAGTAGCTCATAGGCACATTTCACTTAATCAGCAGAGACTGCAATAGAAGTACTGTTTGCTGAGGATGCACAGCAAGATTTGAAATTGTAAGCAAAAGCTATTTTGTAGCTCTACTATGTCCAAATGTCATCCTGTAGAAACTGCTGACTTCTGTCAGTCTAGGCTTTAGAACAAATTAACTGCTTCTGTTACTGCCTGATAATTATCAAGTGACCTTTCATTACCTTTGTTCTTCCCCCAGGCAACTATTCCCCTCCCAAGTGAGCCACAGTCGCCATTGCCTACTTCAAGCACCCCCATGCCATCAGTGCCACCAGTGCAAAGCTTTCAGTCTCCTCCAGCAAGCAGCAGTTCTGTCACAATAACAGCAGCTCCCTTTCAGGCTATGCAGACTGTAAGTATGCAACACACAGAAATAATTGACAACAATGTGAGTAACTTGGGACTAACACCAAGGACCTGGTTCCTCTTGGAATAGTAAAGAACTTGATAAATCATTTTGTTTTAACAATAAAACCTAGATTTGTCCTCTGGTTCTCTGATTCCTTCAGAATTTAAAGCATATCATCTAAGAACAAAGATCCTGGTTTTGCTCTGTATAGTGCCAAAAAACTAATACTAGGATATCTTAGTAGCCTTAAGGAACTAAGAGGGAGAAGTCAGGCCTGAAATTAAGAGACTGATAGCTGTCTCCAAAAGTAAGATAGATTGTACTTACACTGTTCTTGGGAAAAGATTTCAAATACAATAGACTTTGTAGGAGAAAGGGAACCCTGAAGTATATAGATATTAGGACAAAATGCTTTCAAAAGCCTGAGTTTGTCTTGTTACACAGTTGATTCCACTGGAATCATGGAAAATGTGTTTTTGAAAGACTGGTGTTGCTCATTATCCTATGTTGTTAACAAGTAGTCAGTGTACATATCTAGGAAACATTCTGAGACATTCACTGCAAATATAGAACATCAGTAGCGGTGTATGGCCTGAAAACAGTATCAAACATTGCTACTTCCTGGTCATCAGCAGTGCAGGCTTAGAGCAGATCAGAGGAGGAGTCTCCATTAAGTTCAAGTATAAGGAAGGCAACATTACTTACTCCTCTGGTACATTCTTCAGAAGGTGGTAGAAACATTGATTTAATGTTTTTTCTCAAAAGCAAGCTTTAGATTCTCCAAAGGTATTCTCCATTTTAACAGAAGTACCATTGCAGTTCACAGCTTGCTGGACAATCTGTCTTGTAGTATTGAGGCACATATGTGGTGGGAACTGGTGGAAGAAGGTATCTAATAGCCTTTCAAATCACAGGAGTTATCAACTACAACTTCTGAGACATCCTGGTGTGGTCTGTAGTAAAATCACTGCATTGACTTTTTCTGCTTGCTTTACTGTATTTGTAGAAGAGGTCACAAGGATGTTTATTCCTCTTGTAGCGTAGAAATTTTGAACTTTGCAGTGCAGAGTTTTCTGCTTCCCTACATTGCTTAGATTTTCATTGCTGCCAGGAAAGCACAGCCATTGGACTTGAGTACATAGCCAGGATGATTCCCTGCCAAATAGTGGCATCACAGTGACAGTAATGGAAGCATCTGATTACAGGTCCTCATACATCCTATTGCTGCTATTGTGCTTATGGAAGCTTAAAGACAGGCTTGACCTCTAGCCCTAGTCCTTGATTTGAATCCCACCTGTAACCCTCACTGTAGAAAAAAGCAGACCACTTGCTACAAATACTTCAGGATGTGCATGTTGACAACCTGATGACCCTGCATTCTCAAATTTCTTTTAGAAAAAGGATAGCTTTGGATCACTTTAATTATCAGATGAAGTGATCAAAAGTTAGGAGAAAAAAAAAAACAACACAACAAAAACCCCAAACCAACAAAGCTTGTTTTATTTTACAATGGTTCAAAACGTATCATGAGGCATTTTCATGCTGCCTCTTAGAGGCAATACTGCATTTCTTGATCTTGGAGAAAGTATTAATTTCTTGGTTTTTAATTAATAGGGCATCTGCAAATGGCAAGAATTGTGAAACTGTGAAGCTGTTTCTTGCATCATCTAGCTGTGGCTTTTGCCCAAGTCTGTCTTCAGGGAGTTTATAGTCTTGGAAAATGTTAGATACACCTGTAGACTCAGTACTAGTACTGCTGTCATGTGAAATTTAGATCCTTTTAATCAAAACAGACTTAACCTATTTAATGGCGATACTAGTTGTCACTTTTGAGAGCATTATTTCTGGTAATTGTTTTATTGGTTATAAAGTAATACAGTTGCTGGAGTGGCTGAAGTCTGGGTTATTAGATTTAACTAACAGTGATATCTGGTCATCATTGTATTGACCAGGCTATAACATTTGAATGACAAGACTTACTTAGGTTAAGTGTTTACTCTTTGGGAACTTTAAAGGAGTAGGAAAGATGAAGCTCCATTTACAGAAGGGGCAAATGATGTCCAATAGAGTGTTTGGATGGATAGCAATGTTATATCAGATTCCAAGACATGCAGAAAGACCCAGATTATTCCCAAATGTGAATGTTTCATCTCAGGATAGGCTGTCTCAGATTCAGCTTGAGCTGTAGGACAGGTAGCCAGTGAATTTCATAGTGGATTTCCCATAGAAGGAAAACAGCTTATTGTATGGTAATTGTTCTGCTGACAGAGTACAGTAGCTATGGTCAATCAAGCTGGTCCTCGGGTAGTAGCTACATAAACAGGAATGTGTTCTGTAAGTTTACTGAGAGGGAAAAGGATGGGTTGATGTACAATGTTTTTGGTTATTTCTAAGAAACAGCTGGTATTCTAGAAACACCCTAGAAAGCACATGGATTCAAACCACAGCATAGCAGGGTGGTGGCATTAGGCAGACTTTAGCTGGTAGTGTTAAGCACTTGTTTTCAAATATGCTGTAGGTATTTAAAGTGAATGCACCACTGCCTCCACGTAAAGACCAGGAAATTAAAGAGGATTCTTCGTATTCAGCGGGATATAATCAGAGTTTCTCCACAGCAAGTACACAGACTCCTCCTCAATGCCAGTTGCAATCTTCTCATGTTGCCGAACAAACCTCTCTTTCACAAGAATCTCTGTCTTCAGGTGAGAACTGCACATGCATCTGTATTTCAAATAGTCTTTAAATATGTTCGTTTATAACAGTATTTAAATTCATTGTCATGTGCTGTACTTCTAATCCAGTGAAATTCTTAACAGCAGCTACAGATATGTCTAATATCAGGCATACATCAACTCTAATGTAGTTGATGGTTTACATACATAATTTTAAAACTGCTAGCAGGATGAAAGGCTGGTTCAAACTTGTTTCTGTATTAGATGAACAGACTGTTTTTTACATGCCTGAATTTCCTAGTAGGTGAGAAATTCAAGTATGACGATACTTGCCAGTCAAACAATCATTTGCTTGGAGTAGTAGCAATGATGAAATACTCTTACTTGGAACCATTAGTTTGGTCTTTGGTAATAGTGCTTTCAGTACTGGGAGCTGCTGAATGCTAAGTAAGGAATCTGGGATAAATTTTCAATCTGACCTGAGAAATACTGAGCTAATAAGTGGTCTTGAGCTGTTGCATTCAACACAAATCTGACTTACTTGATGTTAAGATAGTGCAAAAGGTGGGTTTGTACAGCTGACACCTAATTTGACTTGAAACTGGCACCTAAATGTCTTGAGGCTTTAGGATGAAAGTGACAACTAGGGACCTGTATTCATAAGGCCATCTAATGAAATTGCTCAGGGTCATTACAGTTGCTGTTTTTGTGCCAGAATGATTTTCACGGGTCTTAGACTAGAAACAGACTGATAATGAGTGAAGTCAATGAGACATCAAGAACTCCAAAGAACAGTGTAAGTGTAGCAGTCAAGGAAAGCATTTTTTAGCTTCAATGTTCCTTCTCATCACTGAGACTACAGGTGATAAGCCTTGGATTTTTTTGTGGGAAGTCATAAATTTTTTATTAGCTTTGTGCAATGGCTCTGCACAGACTTCGCATAGGGGTTTATACTATTGTTCTGGATCCATTTTAAGCTTTTTGGATTGAAATAAAGCATGGTCTTTGTGGAAGTGCATTCATGGTTGCAAGGTTTTTGTTTAAAGCTAGCCACTTATTCACCCTTGTGAGCAAAAAGTATTCTTGAATACGTTTTGCTTGGAGTTGAACTGCCTAGTATATGGTAGGAATGTCTACTGAAGAGAACTGAACTGAAATATCTGCTTTACATAGTTAGCTTATTGATGTCAAGGTGTGATGGAGTTTGTCTCGCTGTTTTGAGGGATGTCAATACTGAGGTGACCTAGTTTCAGTGAAAATTCTTCATCAAATTTTACTTGATTTTAACCTAGGTTGGTTATTTTCATGCTGCTGGCAAGCTTGTTCTCACCTGTGCAACTGACCCTTGTTGGATGCATTAGGGGCTTACACTGAGAGCCTGTGCTGTCTACAGTAGATTTTAACAAGCACTACACTTTACAAAACAAAGAGAAGGATCCAATCTCTTAAATGAAGTAATGAAGGGACAGAAGAAGAGAATATTCAGAGCAGCTGAATTGGTCTCTGAGTGTCCTAATACTGCCCTTGCTTTCTGTATATGGTAACTTGCTGTGGTTATAAAAAGCTTTGACTTATCTTCTTATATGTGCCTTCTGTTTTAAGCAGTGAACTATCAACCTGATGGAGCTGCTCCTGTTAGCAATGGTAGCCTTGCCTTTTATCCAGCACAGGCTAATGTCATTCCCAGACCCCCTCAGCCTTACCTCAACAGCCGTGGGTCTGTCAGAGGGTCTGCTAGAGGTGGAAGGTCACTGGGTAATTCGTATCGCTCCCCTGGTGGGTACAAAGGTATGTCTGTATTTATCTAAAGATCTAATGTACTGCCAGTGGGATGTGATTTAACACAACACAGTATTAAATTCATGTTCTACATGTGAAATGTCTCAAGACTTTAAGGGCAATGTGCCCTCAAAGAGAGAGAACGGGGCCCTCTGTTGTAGAATTTAAGGAAGTTCATTCTGACCTCTCTTTGTGGTCCCTGTACTTGAGATGTCAGGCCAAGTGGCAGAGCAATTTCATAACTTGCCTAAATATGAAGATAGAAACTTTGACTAATAGGTTATTAGATTATTCACATGGACTTTTCTGTTGGCAATTTCATTTGCAGTTCTGAACTTTTCACCCACTTAATTCTTTCTCTTGGCATCTTGCTGACAAACTGGGCACACATCTCGCTCTTCAGATATCACTTGCTGTGTTTGCCCAAAATAAGGCATTTTTGCTTAGCACTGCTCACTTTAATTTTACCAGCAGAAACCAGGTGGGGGAGAGGCTCCCAGTAGTGAAGGGCCCTTCTAGATGAGTAACAAACTGAAGAGTTTTAAGAGGAGGCTTTTTTGGTCTCTGCAGAACAGTTACTCTTCTGCTGCTAGCTGAAGTAGAGGATTTCAGTGGATTTTAAGCAGTTACTAAATTAAAGTTTTTGCCAGTTACCAGCTGCAGATTGTGGCCTATTCCCCTTTGAAGTGGAAGGGCACTTAGTCTGTGATAGGTACTTCAGCTGTTGGGCTGAGCCTGCTCAGTACCTTGTAGGAACATGTACCAGATGATGAGTTTTACAGTTCTGACTTAACAGCAGTCTGGGGTTCGGTGATGTCTGGTATGAAATTACTTGCAGCTCTGCTTAGGTAGTTAAATAATAGCTTAAGTTAATAAGTTAATAGCCAAAGAGGCAAAATATAGTAGTCCCTAAATGTATACCAGTAATAGCTCAGTGTATTAACAGAAAAGCAAGTGTTTCTTAATTCCATTTCTGGATTTAGCAAGCTTTTCAGCTGTTCTGTGACATCCCATTAGCATGACAGGCAATGGATAGGGCCTGATGTTAATATTTTTAAATACACAATTTTGATACAGCCACGGTGTGTGAGTTATGAATAGCTAATGAAATGCATTTGTTATAGGAGTATCTAGGTTCCTGTTCAATTCAAAATTTAAGAATAGCTCTGTTACTGTGTAACTTAATGCACATAATTTCCAAAAAAAAAGCCGCAATTATATTCTGGACTTGTTCTGTACATGAAACAATGAACGGTACTGAATAATCAACTTTATTTGAACAGGTTTTGATGCTTACAGAGGTTCACCTTCATTAACTAATGGCAACTATGGCCAGCTACAGTTTCCTGGTAGAGATTATGCTGGAATGCCATATTCTCAGCGGGTAAGTATTGACTTTATTTCCAGTAGCCTTCCACTGTACAGGAGCCAAGTCTTCTAACATGGCAATTTTTCATTATCTTAACAGGTGAATTAGCTAGAAGTTAGTTTTGTTTCACAGACAAACCCTTTTGTGGAATGGTAGGCAGCAGCTGAAATAAGTCAGTTCAGACAGGTAATACCTCTGTATGACAGGTTGATTTTAGTCTGAAAGCAATCTTTGAAATGCGAACAGATGGTAAATAACATGTTGTATGAGTCTGGTCTATTATTTTAAAAGTTGGTTCACTAAAATGCCTCTGTAATGAAAAATAATGAAGTCCTAAATGGACTTGCTGACAATGTGGTTAGGCAAAAAAACCCAAACCATAAATAAAGTAAGAAGGCAAAGATTTCTGGTGTAAGGAGGGTCTGTCAATGTCTTCTGTGCAGGCTCATGGACTTTGAACAGACTTGAGACGTAAGGGTAGTGCTCAGTAACCTCAACTGAGTCCACAGTTCAGAAGCCAACTTGTTACAACAGGCATCAAAGTAGATCTTTAATTTCTTATGAGCTATTATAAAAGTAAGATTTCCATAAGTAAAGCTGTTTATATACACCTTGTTTCGAAGCTCTGTCACTGTCTATTCTAGAGATTGAATTCATTGTACAAAAAGGTGTATTTGCCTCACATGAATTTAGATTTGCTTATAGCTGTCTTCCTAACACTTCTCTTTTAGGATGTTAATTACCAGCAGTGCTATAAACGAGGTGGGATAAGTAGTGGTCCTCGAGCAAATTCCAGAGGTAAGGCCAATATCAGGCCCCCAGTAGTCCAATATGTGCTTGGGCATTGCAGCTGGGGTGTTAATGTCAATACTGTGAAAAGTAGAAGACACTATCACTCACCTAAAGATCAACCCTGGTGTAAGTTAACCAAGCTTAGCTGGAGGCTTGAGTGCTGTTCTTCCCCAGCATTGCACAGCAGAAGATTTAATTTCACGTTAATTTCATTTTTTCAATTTTATTCTCAGTCTGGAGTCTTCATGTCAAAGTTTTGACACAATGGTACTTGTGTTTGTGATGTTCACTTATTAACCTTCACAAATGACCTGACTAGGAAAACACACACAGGGTGGTTCCCTGTGTTCAGGGAAGAAGCACTGGGTTTCTCCTTTTAATTGTGTAGTGTCCCCTTATTCTGGGTAGGCTGTCAGATCACAGAGACTTCGTAAAATAATATTTTTATGAAAATGTATTTGGTAATACAGGTTTACTCTGTATCTCCATAGTGGAGTATAAAACTTAAAGAAATAAAAGGCTAGTTGAGTCCAAGCATGAATTAATAAGGCTAGTTGAGTCCAAGCATGAATAGCATGTGTTTTGAAGAGTTGGAATCATGAGGAATTGTTACTACTCTATGTGCTGGGAAAAGATGGACTTCCAGTGCTACAGATGAGAAGTGAGATGAAGAACAGCTGCAGATCACTATTTTAAGGACTAAAGGGCATATTGTGGAAGCTGTTTTAGGATAAAGCAGGACATATCCTAGCTTGAGGGATGACTTATAGAATATACTTCAGAAGGCAACTAAATATGAGATCATGGTGAATTAACAGCTGATGGAAGTACTCATTAGCATTAAGATCTCACAGCAACGTTAATTTTTGTCTGTCTTAAGGTGTTGTTTTCTAGTGGAAATAACAATGGTTTGTAACTTAAGTGTGATTGCTCTAAATTTCTCAGATCTATTAATGTTTTCATTCTAGATCCTTTTAACTTGGATATTTGAAAAGATTAGCAGCTTTATTTTGGGGAATGAGGTGCAGAAAACTTAAAAGCAACTCTAGTTTGTCAGACTTCAAATATTCTAGCATTGTAAGCTGACAAGATCTACTAGAAATGCAACTATAGAAGAACAGTGTTGAGTAACATGAAGTGAAAAATGAGATCTTGAAGATGACTTGGTTCTTTGTCAGTGTTTTCAGCAGTTATATTTTATTTCCTCTCAGAAGTTAGCATATGCTTTTTAAGTTGACATATGACATACTAAGGCTAAAACGACTGCAACCTACTACCCTCTCTTACTTGGAAGTATAAGAAGTAATTGTTCATAGCCCAGTTATGTCCCATCTTGCTCAATGCAAGTGTGATGAATGTAAGTCAGCTTCAAAGTTCTGTTCTCACCTGGCTCCTTTGACAACTTGCTGTGGCTCAAAGATCTGCTGCAAAGCCTGTACACATACTGCTTGAGATTATGCCCACAAACTTAAGGGTATCCTTCTGTTGTAGTACTTACCACTACTAATGGTTCTTAACAGCAGGGTGGAGTGACTCCTCTCAAGTGAGCAGCCCAGAACGTGACAATGAGACCTTTAACAGTGGGGACTCTGGGCAGGGAGACTCTCGCAGCATCACCCCTGTGGATATGCCAGTGACGAGCCAGGCTGCCACCATCCTCCCGGTGCACGTCTACCCGCTCCCACAGCAGATGAGGGTGGCCTTCTCTGCTGCTCGAACATCCAACCTGGCCCCTGGAACTCTAGACCAGCCCATTGTGTTTGACCTGTTGCTGAACAACCTTGGAGAAACTTTTGATATCCAGCTTGGTAGGTTCAACTGTCCGGTGAATGGTACCTATGTCTTCATCTTCCACATGCTGAAACTGGCTGTAAATGTTCCTCTGTATGTGAATCTCATGAAGAATGAAGAGGTCCTTGTGTCAGCATATGCAAATGATGGGGCTCCTGACCATGAAACAGCCAGCAACCATGCAGTCCTGCAGCTGTTCCAGGGAGATCAGATCTGGCTACGGCTGCATCGGGGAGCCATCTATGGAAGTAGCTGGAAATACTCCACCTTTTCGGGATACCTCCTTTATCAGGACTAAAATCCAGTGCAATGTTTACAAAAGAGCTGCTCCAAACACCTTGGTGAGGGGGGTGGGACTAGCTTTGCACTTAATGACTTTATAGAGGATATGTGGGTTCCATTATTGGGGGGAATTGGTGGTCCTGTTTTGCAAGGTGAAATCATGGAGTTGGGGTACTGAATCAGCACTAATTTGGCACTTTATCAGTTGTGATGTAGCCTTGCTAATAAAGCTGTGAATGTATATTGTTTGCACTTACCCTAAACTGTATTAATGTCCAGCTTACTACACTATTGATTGCCTCAAGTATGGGCTATTCACAATGCCTTGTTGTGCCTCAATAAAACAAGTTAATATGCATTTTAGTATTAATCTTGCCCGTGGTTTTAATTTTAAGATGTATCACTGACCTTTTTCCTGATGTGGAGTGTACATAAATATTACACAGGTCTCCAGGTTTCAATAATTTAGGGTAATTTCTATTTAACTGGGATTGTTTTAGTTCCTGCTTAATGCCATTCTCAAGAGTGTTACCTTGATAAAAATGAATTCAAGATTTAGCTACCTTTTTTCTTTCTAAAGGTCAAGGAATTACCTTAAAGGTTAAGAAATTACAAGTGCAATGCTACGTAATTCATTAGAACTACTTCTTTTAAATACATACCTTGTCAAAATCTAGCATGGTCATAGCATCAGTCCTTCAATAGTGAAGTAGTTGAAATTCTTATACCTGCAAACAGTCACTAAAGGGGCTGGCTTGCACTGTTGTTCAGCTGCAACGTATTTTAAAGTTAAAATTCAACTTTATGAAGCGTAAATGTGTATGGCTTCCCCCCTGCATGACACCTCAATCAGATTTTAATACAGGCTATTTCCTAATTTCAGAGAACTGATGAGGAACTTGGTATTTGTAGTTGAAGCTTGGTGCTTGCATTTTACATCAAATCTGAATACAAATGCTAGGAAGCATTTCTGAAATCCCTTTCTTAAAGCTCTTGGGCTTTTTAACCAGCTTCAGCACTCTTGTGGCTTGAGAACTGAACAGACATGATGTATGTCCTTGTCAAAGCTGCAGTGTCAAATACTATAGATAGTTTCAATGTTTAAAATGGTAATGTGTACTAGTACGAAGGTAGGTCACTGGCTCTCCCTCCTTTCAAAAGCTTCAGTAAATTGTTTTAGCAGTAGTAAGCACTTGATCTGAGTGTACTAAATTAGCCAGTGCCCAAGTCTGATTGGTATACCTAAGGCTGAAGCAGAACTATGCAAAGTGAAAGCAGCTGAGCTATCTGCTTATTTAAATAGAAGTAAGAACCTAAAATGAATAAACTTCAGACCTGAATAAACTTTATACCTTAACAGGTATAAAGCTGCTGTTTCCAACTAAGTTGTTTCACAGCTTCCAACTTCAGTTTGCCCTTGCTATCATGCAGATGCCAAAACAAATCTGGCATGACTTCATAAAGTTACTGGCATAAAGATCTTGATTTTGTTCTAAATTCAGCTTGCTTTTTCATACAGATTTTGAGGGTATTTCAAGATCATATTTCAAGCCTGGGTTTAATTCCATTAGCAAATGTTGAGAGAAGTTGAGGTAGGACAAGCTTTGGGAAACTAAAGTTTTTACCTAAGTTTTTACCACTACAACAATGTCAAGCCTTAACTATTGTCCTCGAAGTCTATGTTTTGTATTTTTAAATATGCTAGTTCTGACTTTAGCCAACAAAGAGTTTATTTCCAGAACACCCACTGCAGAATAAGTCACAATTTAAGTAGATATGAGGTAAACATTTCAATTTCTGAGCTATGTCTTGTATAAGATGGATTTTTACATTCCTAGTTAAAAAGAATACACAGTTACAGCCATTATTGTGCAAGTAAGATGAAATAGAAAATCTAATAGTATAATTTCTTGACCATTGGTCACATAATGGATGTGCTTTTTAAAAAGTGACAGTTTTTAGGATTTATCAGCCTGAATCACAATAATCTCTACCATAGTAGCTACTTTAAAATAAAAACATCTGGTTTTGTCCTGCTATTTTTTATTGAAAAGAATACACAACCTGGAAAAGTTTCATCCCTTAGAATAACTAAAAAATATGATTGATTTAATCCTGTGGGTTTTTTACATAGTACCTTTTTAGCTAGAACTGTTGGTTTTCACTGTTTTTAGCCAGCTGTGAACACAGGTTTTACTAACCTCTATTACGAAAAGGAGGCTGAGTACAACTGAACAAGTATAGTCCTGCAGAAGGTTTCAGACTAGAAGCAACTCAAAAGGCTGTAACTGAACCATAAATGCTAAGACTGTGTTTAAAAAAATACTGCAGAAGACCAAGCCAAGTACCTTTTTTCCATACCCATAGCTGGCCAAAATCCACTGGTAGAAAATTGCTATTTTGATTTCAAAAATACCTAAAAATATTATGTCTTATTACTTTTCCATAATGATAAATGCTAGGGTAGGGATATCTCATTATGCTTCTAGATTAAGAAATGTTTTTGAAAGCTTCCCAAATTACTTCAGAATTTTTCAAGTGCTTTTTCTACTGACACAGTTTTAATCTAGTCAGTATGTCCAGACTAATGACCTAGTTCTTTATTCTGTGTCTGGGCAAAGCATTTAACAGGTGAGTTTCACAACCTGGAAAGACTTCACTGTGTAGTTTTCATGTAAATGCTGTCTGACAGTGTAAGTTGTATTTACAATCCTTTTTCCTCAGTAATTGTTAAATGAAGCTGATTGATTTGCGTTAGGCAAAATGCAATCTATACAATCTTAACTATATAAGGATTATAATTGGGTCTAATAAAAACATATAAAGCGGCCTCACCATTCTGCTAAATTTCCTATTGCTGTCTGCTGTGCAAATCGGATACCACCTAAATTCTCTTCAATTTACTTCTCTTGTGCAGCCTGATGAAGATAAACTTTAAAGGTAAGAAACACTATGTTTTCACAGTGAATAAAATTCTGTTTTCCCTTCTCCTGACATCAGTGAAATACTGGAACTACCCTGAAATGGGAGGGTGTAATGGTTTGGCTGGGAGAGAGTTAATTTTAATCAGAGTAGCTGGTATAGGGCTGTATTTTGGATTTGTGACCAAAACAGTGTTGATAACTCTGGGATGTTTTGGTTATTGCCAAGTGGGCCTTGCACAGAATCAAGGCCTTTTCTACCTCTCACACTGCCCCAGCAGGCAGTGGGCTGGGGGAGCACAAGGATTTGGGACGGGTTAAAGCCAGGACAGCTGCTCCCAATTGACCCAAGGGATACCCCAGAGCAGATGATGATGTGCTTAGCAATACAAGCTGGGGGAAGAAGGAGAGGGGGCCGTTTGAGTTATGGTGTCTGACATCTGAAGCCACCATTACACGTGATGGAGCCCTACTCTTTCCTGAAAAATGGCTGAAAACCTGCCTGTCCATAGGAAGTGGTGAATGAATTTCTGGCTTGGCTTTGCTTGAGTTTCTGCTTTAAATGTTAAATTGTCTTTATCTAAACCCACGGGCTTTCTCACTTTTGCCTTTCCGGTTCTTTTCCCTGTCCCACTGGAGGGGAGTGGCTGTGTGGGGCTGAGCTGCCAGCTCAAGGGGGCTCAGCTGTGACAAAGGCTTTCTTAGTTTTCAAAACTCTAATGGACTCGGGACTTTTCTGGGTTTTTTTCCAGGTTATGGAATTGAGGGGAGACAATCTCCCACCACTGCAATGGCTGAATTCCTGCAGCTAAGGAAACCTCCATCCTGCAGGTTGCAGCGGTGGTACAGAGACTGTCACTGCTCTGTCCTGATGGTTAAGTCTAGGTACCTTTTCCTCCCTGACTGCTTTATCTACAGGTACTCCAACAAAAGTCAGTGAGGGAGATGGCTTTGGAATTTTAACTCTGATCAAGGGCTTGTGTCCAGAGGATTGGAATACATTTATCTGTAACAGATCATCCTTGCTAGCTCTTTATTAAACCTATACATGTCTTGTGAAGGATGTGAGAAGTCTGATGTGTATTATAATTGGAGAGATACAGTACCATTACCAGGTAAAAATGAATTAACCCTAGTTACACGCTTGTTCACAAGTCTCTGATCAACTCAATTTTCTCCCAACTATAAATAATTCTATTAAGAATGAAAAAAACCTTATGTATTTGTGTTTGTGGATTGAATGTTTCCTGGCAGTGTTGTACTTCAAAAAATAATATTGTGAAGTACTAATCTGGCTGGAAAGTACTGGTTCATACAGCTTTTGGGCCCTAGAGTGAAGTTTGAGATGTGGTTGGTATGGAATGAAAGCTTTGTGCTAAGCACCAATCCTAAGCACCACTTCACTGATCATTAATTATCACTCAGGCATTAGTTTACTACAGTGAAATAAACCCTGCACTGGAAACAGTGCTTTGCTTTTAGCCCCATCACGCAGAGGAGCGCTGTTTTCTTTCTCAGGCCTTTTCAGGAGTGTCTGTTATTAGCTACAACTTACAACCAGGTGCTGGCCTAAAGGGACTTGGTTGGATGAAAAGAGGGGTTGTTCTATGCCAGCAGAAAGTGTGTTACATGCAGCTGAGACCTCATCAGAGTGTGACCAAAATTCAAAGAACTTTTTTGTAGCCTGTAAGATGTAAGACTTTTCAAGTTTTCCCCAAAGTTCTTGATTTTAACAGAGTTATTTTGATAGCAGCTCTGTAAAGAACCAGGTCTAATTTTCGTTCAGGTCAATCTGGTTACTTTGAAAATCCTTGGTTTCACAACTGAGTTTTAAAATAAGATAGTTTGTTCTAAATACTTTACAAAACTGTAACAGCACACCTGGAAAACTTTGGAGCTTTAAAAACCCACGTCTTTGCTTTGCATTATCTCCCTAGCTCTCTGGTACTATCATTCATTTTTTTTCCTTAACTTGCATACTGGTGCAACTTCGATTTAATTTGTTGTAGTTTTTAAATATCTTACCTGTCCCTTCACATTGGATCTTCTGTCACCAGCAGTTAGAGAGCTGACAAGAAAAATCTCTGAATTTTACCTCAGATTCTTTATTTGCAGAGTAGCAGAACAGATTTAAAAAACAAAACCAAACCATTCATTGTAAGTAGATGAAACACCAAATATTAACAGAATCTTTGCTCTAACAAAAAGCATATGAGTCCTTGCTTACAAGTAGTTACTTTAATCCTAAAGTTTTCAAAGTCACATAAAAATATTTCAATTAACGACTAAACTTATTTTTGGACTAACATAGTCACTGGTATCTATGAAGGTTCATGTTCAACAGAAAAGTATTGGGCATCCAGCAAACCCAGGAAACAAGTAGACTCCAATGCTTGCAACACTAAAAGTACCATTTTAAATGCAAGTAGTAAGTGCAATGAGATTCTGAAAAGCGTTTTAGGAAGATGTTATAATACCCTTCAAGTATATTCTGTTCTTTATTGATGTTTTACATCACTAGCTCTACAGAAGTCCTTCAATAAATAAATTTAATAACTTTTAAGTTCACCTACCACGGATGAATACACAGAAATGGAATGAAACAGAACTGCTCGTAACCTGTCCTTAACATGCTAATTTGGGAAAAGGGAATAGAATAGGATGTACACCACTACAAATCCTTTAAAGCAATTTGCATTTGCTTTGATATGGAATCCAAGATATTTTTTAAATGGGCAGTTTTCCCTGGGTAATTTATTACCTTAATCAAAATGGGACAGCAACAAAGAATTACCGTAGTTAATAATATATACTTTTTACACTAACATTGTTTTTGTTTGGATTGTGATTACCGAGCATAGTCTCATCTGCTTTTAAGAAGAAATGGAAAGGCCAATGAAAGTGCCTACGATTTCTTGCTAGATGCTGTAGAGCTGCATCACAGGAGAAAGGGGAGATAATGATCAGGTGTTCTGCAACACTTCAAAAGGTGACGAAAACCACAAGAGAGCGCACGATCTCCACGTGCCAGGTAGGTGCAATTTATTGTGACAGCTAGATTCCTTTTTAATTAGAGGCAAAGTTACTAAGGGACATTTTAAAAATTACTATTAAATCACTGTAGTAGTGCCAGCTGCTTTAACATTTTGGTTTATACCGTAATTACAAGGAACAAATGACATATTGTCCAACTATATTATTAAGGCACCTACATAATGGAATGATCTTGTATTTGCCATGTTTGACTCCTCCTAAGTACAGCAAATAGTCTTTCTGTTCTTCAAACCAGTTAATCACATGTTTCTGGTTTGTAAATGTTATGTAAAACATCACCTGCAGAAGTAACCAAAGGATTTGGCTCACCAAAACCTTATTAGCCAGAGGTTTTTCTGGTCTGTTTACCTAAGAATTACACCTTTGACGGACATCTTTCTTACACGTGCATGGATGCTAAAGGCTTTGGTTTACTTGCGTATTCTAGGATTTAAGGGGGGAAATAATATGCAAGAGCTGGAGATTCACGGTGGGGCAAACATTTTGAGTTTTGAAGTGTTAGAGGTGGTATTTGTATATTCCTGACAACCTGAGGGGTAAACATCTCCCACTCCCTCTCGCACACAAACAGCATTAAGATAAGCAAATCCTTTTCAGGTTCTACTAACCTACACAGTGATGAGGGCAAGTATCACACAGAAACTCAACTGTGCATTTTAGTAAGCTCCTTGCAGCAAATTTCTGTCTTCCTGTACGTTGTCAGTCGTTCTTGTGCAGGGTACATCCCTCCTGAGGCACCTGGACAAGCGTGTCCAGTGTTAGTTCTCCTCCACGGACCTGGCCTCACCACCTCGTTCAGTCCCCGTGTTCTCACTCTAATTTTTAGCGCGAACGACTCGGGTAACAAATACAGAACACCCAAGCCTGGCATGAAAGACTAAAAGGTACCCAGAAAAACACAGTAAACTACTAAGAAAGAAAAATGGGATTTTTTTAAATCCTAATTTAAAAATAATCCGAGCAGGGCGCGACGGGAGCCACCCGCGGCGTTCCGTACAGCGACATGGTCGCCCCCATTGAGTCACGGCCGGCAAGCCCCACCCCCTGCGAGCCCTCCCGGCTGACTCTTATCCGTACAACAAGATGGCGGCCACCNGGGCCGGGGCTGGGGCTGGGGCCGCGCGGGTCGCTGCCCTCGCTCGGCGGTGCCCGCGGTGCTGTGACTCCAGGGCAGGCGCTCCCGAGGGCGGCAGCCCGGCGCTCGGCGTGACCGGGGCGCTGCCGCTCGGTGTTGGAAGAGATGACATTGATGTGGCCCTGCGCGGGTCGCGCCCTGGCGCTCACGGGGGACGGGCGGCAGTGACGCTCGGGTGGGCGTTCTGTCCCGTCCAGCAGCACGGCAAGTGAAAGTTGGAGGAAGGCGCATTAGGTTTCGTGGACAGTGTATGTCGTGGCATCCTGGAGTTAATCATAGAATTACAGAATATGCAGAGTTGGAAAGGACGCATCAGGACCGTCGAGTCCAACTCCTGGCCCTGCCCAGCGCCATCCCCAAGAATCCCACCATGTGCCTGAGAGCGTTGTCCAACCACTTCTTGAACTCTGTCAGGCTCGGGGCTGTGACCACTTCCCCGGGGAGCCTGTTGCAGTGCCCAACCACCCTCTGGGGGAAAAACCTTTTCCTAGAGTAGCGGCAGTATGCACTGAATGAAACTGTGACCCCAACCTTTGAACTCTGGAGAAAAGAAAGTTCCCTTGCACAGCATTAGTAAAGNGGAGAGGGGCCGGGGGGGGTGGGGGACGCGGGCCCGCGCTGGTGGCACAGGGGGGCGGCGGCGCTAGCGGCGGCTCCGCGTCCTGCTGTCCCGGGAAAGCGCTGCCTGCCGGCAGGCGAAGGCCAAGATGGATCCCAACAGGATCATCCAGGCGCTGAANGCATCCTGGAGTTAATCATAGAATTACAGAATATGCAGAGTTGGAAAGGACGCATCAGGACCGTCGAGTCCAACTCCTGGCCCTGCCCAGCGCCATCCCCAAGAATCCCACCATGTGCCTGAGAGCGTTGTCCAACCACTTCTTGAACTCTGTCAGGCTCGGGGCTGTGACCACTTCCCCGGGGAGCCTGTTGCAGTGCCCAACCACCCTCTGGGGGAAAAACCTTTTCCTAGAGTAGCGGCAGTATGCACTGAATGAAACTGTGACCCCAACCTTTGAACTCTGGAGAAAAGAAAGTTCCCTTGCACAGCATTAGTAAAGCTTTGTTTTCTGTACTTTGATGGAATATTTGATCAATTCTCTTTGAGGACCCGGGATGTTTTGGTCGTGTTGGTGTGTTTACAAAACAGTCAGTGATAATTGGCTGTCAGGAATTCTGCTGTTCTGCTATTCAGAATTGCTCCTTCGGCTTAGTTTTATATTTAGGCAACTTAAAACTCCTTCTGAATTAGATATAGGTAATCCTTGCTTTAGCAGTTAGTAAATTCCTTTAGTAAATCAGCGGATTAGATGCTGGACATTGAGAATGCTCTTGTGAATATGTAGATAAAGATGCAAGGTTTCTTTTCTCTTTTTGACATAGTTACTTTGAAAATCCATCAGTATCTGTTTTTATCCCTACTGTGAAGGGCTGAGAGGGAAATGACAAATATTTGTCTGCAGCCTGTTGCACAGCAGTCAAAACAACAATACAAACTACTTCTACTACAGTGTTCTGTTCAGAACAAAGAGGCAGCTTCTGGGTTGCTGGGTCCTCCTCCTAATGCTGTCATCACCAGTAAAGTACTGTGAAGCTTAGGAACAGTCTTGAAAGCATTTTAAGATTGAGCGCTGTAAAATGTTTTAAGTGATGGATCGTGCAATTCTCATGAAAGGCACAGGTTTTAGATGTAAGAGTGCAAGCAGACTTATTGAGAACAGGTTGAGATGCAGATTTTTCTTTTGAAATACTTGATGCATTTTCTTTTTTCTAACTATTATGAAGAACGAATCCTGAAATCGAGACATACCTTTTTTGTGTAGGCTTTCCGTTACTAGGTGAAGCATGATGTATCTGACATAATGTGCTGATGCAGTG
This sequence comes from Rhadina sibilatrix, assembly GCA_013400275.1. NCBI lineage: Eukaryota > Metazoa > Chordata > Aves > Passeriformes > Phylloscopidae > Rhadina > Rhadina sibilatrix. Next base: position 260,509 of record VWYO01021359.1, on the reverse strand, counting down.
CTGGGTTTGACATGACTCTCTGGATGAGAGGAACAAAAGTGCTCCTGAGCAATGTTGCTTAACGTGGGACTTTGACATCTTGAAGCTTTTTAGTGCTTTTGAAGCAAGGCTTCAAAGCAACGTGTCAGACTCCCCTCCCGTGTACCTGATGGTAGTGTTGACATGTCCCTGTGTTCCTGCGAGTGCTGGAATTCAGGTGCTGTTCTAGCATTGATCTTGTTCTAGCAAAGGCACCAATCCACCAACCAAGCAGAAAACTCTCCGGCAATAAGTACCTGAAGTGGTGATGGAGCCCTTGGCTGAACAGAACAGTAGTCACCTTTATTCTGTGTCATAGTTACAGGGATGCTGCTCTTGAGACAGGTTCAGGAGTGTTGAGGTAAAACTTGGCTGTGTTAGCTCATCTGCAGTGTACATTGGCATTCAGCTGTGAATCCAGGTAGTGCCATGAACTTCCTAAACACTGCAAATCCTGCTAGTGCATCAAGACAGTGTCTGGTTGTAGGCACCTCAGTGCTGTACTGGTGCAGAGTCTTTTAGAACATTATCCTTGATAGTCCTGACTCCATAGTTTGCTTACAGTGTAGAGCTTGGGGAATAGAGTTTACATGAATGAAACTTTCCTACCTGTAAGAAGACCCAAAATGTTTGAAAATATTTCTTTCTCCTCTGTAAGTTTCTGCACCTGCGTAAAGATACACCCAAATCAATGAATTTGCTCTCTGCCTTCTGGATTATCACCTAACTGCATTCAGAAATGGAATTNGTCTTTTTTTTTTTTTTTTTTTTTTCTTAAATATCTATTAGAAGGCTGTTTGTGAATTTTCTTACTCTTGCAGCTAGAAACAAGTATTGGTTTTCAGCCAAAATTAGTTTATGGACCATTTCTATCCATTTGTGCCAATCTTATTTCTTAACTAGAACAGGTTTCTTGGTACCCTCTCTGACAAATTTGTCAAAGGCTGATACCCTAGATGCCTGTTTTTCTAGCCTCAGCAGGCTATGTTTCCTTTGCTATATCATAAAACTGAATTTATGCAATCTAGTAATAGGAGCACAGCTCTTCTCTTCACTGGTTTCCCTTTGAAATAACCTTTCTTGTGGAGTCTGGTCATTTGTGTTTGCAGTGTTGCAGAAAGTTTTGTGCTCAATGCTGCTAATACTTCATTAAATACTAAATATACAATTATCTTCTTTGTGTCCAACATCTATGTGTTTCATATCATTCAATGTACCAGAATCCCTTGATCCTTTGATTCTGTTGTTGTTCTTCACTCAGAAACCTCAAGTTTTTAGGAGAAATTCTGTCGTCCTTGAGTACCTGACTGTGTACTTTGGCCTCTTATCCCATTCCATTTTTTTTGGTGCAGTTCTATAGATCATTCAGTTCTTAGCAGAATTTCTGATCTTTCTTCTTGGTTGATATTACTTCCAAATCATCAACAAACTTAACTTCTCTCTGTGATCTGAACACAACTGTAAGCGTGGGATTTATTTGAAATCTGATTCTTGCTAAACTAGAGCAGTAATTTCCTGCCAGGTCAGTGTCTATGTCACGTAATTGCTGTCTTTTCCCTTTTAGCCTCTTGGGTTTCCAGGTGTACATGTCTTTCCATCCCCCTCTTTTTCTTTTGCCCCCCTGCCCTTCCTTTTTTTAGTTCATCTCTGTAACATAATTAGCTATTGTATCAAGAAATATACTCAGTTTCTGTGCATCCTTTGTCAGTATCTGTTCCAGAGTATTACTCCTGTTACATCTGTCTCCTAGATTTCAAGGCCTTTTACTGGGTTCATTTATTTATTCATGTTATGGTTATATACTGCTTTCATGTGTCAGTTCTTAGAGTGCTATGAAATATACTGTCTGATTACTGAACATAGAGAGTCATTCTAATTCCAGTTCTGATAGGATTTCCATATAGTTTTTATGCATTAATCTTCAGTGGCTCAGCGTGCTGTAACACGTTCCTTTGGCCTGTAGCAAAGAAAATAAGAACTCAGTTGCAGAAATACAGTTGGGCTTTTTAAATCTTGAGTAGGAGTTACATAATTCGGCTTTGACAGCAACTGAGTAGCAGTGCTGGAAGAAGTGTGAAAAGATTACCCAAAAGCAGAAGAGTGCAGAATAAAGTTTGACTTCCTTCTATATCTTTCCTCATCTTTGTTGAGCTGGCTGCCATAGTAGGCAGGGATCTTAAGGCCACTCTGAAAGTGCCAGTGAGTACCTCATGATAACTAGAGGGAGAAATCTGAGACCAATTTGATGAGGAAACTGACTTGGATAATTAAAAGTTATTTGGAAAGTGAAGTTCCTTTGATACTGGATGAATTTGGCAGCAGAACCCATAGAGGGAAGAAATTCAAGTGGGTTCTTACACAAGCTTATTTTCACTCTGTATGAAAACACTGTGTTTTCCCCTCCCCACATAGTACCTTTGCATATAGGCAGGGGATGAAAAAAGTGTCTTTTGAAGTTCTGATTTGTTTTAACAACTGTCTGTGAGTGACAGTGTAAAAAAACGAGAGTGAAAGTGGTATTAACAGCAGCTGATATACTCCTAAGTTTACCGATGGAATTTCTAAGTATGCATTTTCAGTACACAGAAACAGAAAATAAGACTTGGTAAACTAGGTATGAGCATTTGGATCAGATGTATTTAAGCCTTGAAATTATCTTTGTAAGAAGCTAATTGCTTGTGAATTCAAGGCACAAATTTCTTCTGTGTGTTTATTTTTGCAAACAAAGATGCAGTGCCTTGTTTTTTCAGCAATTTTTATGTGCTGTACTTGCATTCAGAGGTATAAAAATGATGTTTACTGCTGGTGGAGAAGGGTGCAGAACCTGAAGGAAAGCTTCCAGATTTCCCATATCCATTGTCCTGATGTTTTGCAGGGGAAGAAGCACCTTTCAGTGCCATTCTGCACTTGGGCACTGTGGTTGCCATCACTACAGAGATGAGGGAAGGTTACTGACTCTTGTGATTCTGGAGCAGTTGTGGTCTTCAAATGTAACAGCAAGCAAGACACAAGGAATAATGCTTCATGAAATGAGTTTAAGTAGAGTAGGATGTGTGAGAACCTGGGAGCCAAATCTGAACTTTAGATGTCAGAAGTATTTGCTTCAGGATTCATTTGGGGAGATTTTCATATATTTTTTTGCTACTTATCTCTCCTTGTATTCTACCTCTTTACAAGTGATGTTCTTCATCTTGTTGTTTTTCAGTGGCCCGTCTGAGGCTCACTTGGGTGTCATATGTTCTATATCTAATCAAATGGAAGAGGAGATAGGCAGAAAAAGTTGTGTTCTCTGATATTTTGAAGCCTGGAGCTGTGATGGTGATGCGGGGGATACATTAGGCCAAAGGTGAAGGAACAGAGTGCAAAAAGCCATGCAACTGCAATGCACAGATCTTGAGACAGTGGGCACAGATGGAACAGCACGCATGGGTCATATGTATCTCTTCTCCGTTGCTATAAATTTACCCAATTATGCCTTCTCAATGCTGTGTGCCTCTCCCAGTAGTGCTGCTAGCCTTGCACACTGCTGTATCCCATCCTCTTAATCCCAGTGGAAAATAAATGAAATTCTCTTTTAACTCTGATAAATGCTGTGATCTGGGATTCATACAGAAACAGCCTGTAAGTGTTTTACACAGCTTTAAAAGAATTGCTCTTTGTAAGTACTCAGTGAAAGTTTGTTTTTTCAAAAACTTTCTCTTTCAAAATAGACATATGCCCAATGGACCAGCACTTTCACAAGAAGTTTTACCAGGTCCCAACAATGTGGGTTCAAGGCACTGTAATTATTCACCAAATGCACAAAGCAACGTGCTGTGTTGTGGGAGTTGTGCTGAAGGTCTATTTCAGCCATCTGGTGCCTCCCTGCGGCTCCTGGGCACAGCTTTTCAAAATCAGCAGATAGTTTTGTGTTCCTTCTGTGGCACTGACAATATTCCTGCTCTCCTTTTGTTAAGATGCAGCTGCAGTGATATAAAGAACTGTCTTCTTGAACTCATGCAGCTCCAAGGTCTCTTCCATGTCCATTTCCATGTCACAGTATACACCTGACAATTGCTCTGCACCTGCTCCTGTGATAGGTTCAGCTTTGTTTGCTGTCTGGAGTAACGCAGGGAAGGGACACATCCCAAGATTCCAATTAGCATGACAGCTAAACAAACGAGAATGTGCTGGTATAGGAAAAATGTTGCTGCATGCAGCTTTTTAAAAGGTCCTCTGTTCTAAAAACTGCAAACAGCATGTAGTTTTCCTGACCCGGGTTTGTTGCTGCACAAATGAGCAGGATGTAATTTGAGCTTCACAAATACAACAGTCGTGTGTCTTGTTTCTGACGTGGGCTTACAGACTCTGTTGATCTCTACAGTTTTCTTGTTTCTGGTAATGAGTAGTAAAAAGAGCTATGTAAAAATGTAAATTACGGCCATGACAATAGTAGGGAACAGAAGGATTTAATGGGCCTGGCAATCTCTGTAGGGGTGGTGGTGTGTGAAGACACGCACATAGCGGGCTGTGCTGGTGGGGATGGGACCCCCTCGGGGACACTGTGCCTTCCGTCTGCGTAACAGAGCTTTTGTCACTCTGGGTGCTTGCTGAGCAGATCTGGCACAGAGGCAGATAACCATTTTTGTGTGGATCCTGGCAAAACTTCAGGGGAAGCAGTTGTACACCAGCACAAGTGGTGCCCATAAAGCTTCCTGAAGTAGCAGTGATTTTAATGTAGATTCAGTAAAAACTGTTTGGGCAGGGAAAGGGAAATAATATTGTTAGCACTGTGTCCAGCCTAAATATGGTACTGGTAGGATTGCAGCAGGAAACCACCACCAACAAAACAACCCCTCAAAGCTGCATTTTTAATCAGTGTGTTTATAGTAGTAAAGGCTTTGTAGATTGGGTCTGAGAACAGTATACAGACACTGTTGAGAACAAAAAGGACAGTTGGAGTTCATGCATAGTTTTGGTTTTCTGTGCTGCTGAGATTTCTCATGCTTTCCTTATCTCTGTGCAACTTGGGTGTTGAGTGCTGGAGGATGCTGCAGTTGACTGTGGCCCCATCAGAACCCACCGATGTTGTCCAGTAGTGACTGAAGGGCAAGCTTTATGTTCCAGGATACTGGATTGAAAGGTGATCTTTGGAATCCAGTATGCTTCAACCAGTTCAGCATGTCTGTAGATAAGTGCAGTTCCTCTGCTGGATGTCACAGCTTTTACTTTATTTGGAGCATTTCTTAGGGATAATTAAAGTTTATAGAGAAGGAAATTGCAGGAGAGTATGCTTTTGATTTCCCACTACTGCTTTTATCTCAGATCTCAGATTACTCTATAAACACCAAATGAGTCTCTGAGTTAGAATTACACTGTCATTATAGTGAATAAAATGAAGGCCAGAAAGTTAAGTGATTTGGTAAAATTATCGAATAATAGTGTCACGATGCAGCTGGGACACTTCAACATCATGAAAGCAGTGTAATTTTACCTTGTTATGGATATGGTAGATCAAAGAACTGGGGACATGAAGGGCAGAAAGTATCTTTTATTTCACAGCTTTCAAATGAGGCAGAGTTTATGGGAGGATGTTCTATACTTGTGCTTAAAGCACAACTCTGGAACAACCACAGAACTGCCAGGCATAATCTAGTGGGAGGAAATACTATAAAAGGTGAAATACAGAAAGCTGCTGCCATCTAGCCCCAAGAAACTGCTCTCTTTGAACATGAAACACATGGATCCAAGGGATGAAAGATCTGACCTACCAGTACTGATCTGCCAAGGCTTAGTAGTAACTGCACCACGCTGAGTCAGTGATTCCTCGCTGGAGGAGCCCTGGTGAATGGCAGCAGGATAATGCTATCAGATTGTCACATCTTTCAAATCTGGTGTGCTTTGCTCAGGAGTTCACTGAGCATTGTTTTCTCTTTGAAATTCTTCAGCTGCACGGCTCATGTAGTGTCTGGAAAGTTCCCATGAAGGTTTTGAAGTGTTATCTGCCTGCACTTGATTTTAATTGAAAATATTTGTCCCACTGCTTCCCCGGTTTTTATTGAGATAAAATAAAATAGCACTATGCATCTAGTTTGCTAAAAGATAGTTGTATATGGCTAATGCAGATGCTATTTACACTTGAAAACAATTCTAAATTATTTTCTTTTAATCTCTTCACTGCTGTTCTACCACAAACTATTTTGCAAACAAATGTCATATATTGATGAGGCTTGTCAATGTCCATTTGACTTATGGGGCTAAGTTGAATAATTCAAAGACAGATATCTAGTGCTTTTCACTGTATATTCTTAGAATTATTTTGATATTCATTATCACTAATCTCTAATTGAGAACCTTTTCACATTACTTATTCCACCCACATGCTGTTACATGCTTTGCTTTTACAAGTAATTATTCGGATTTCTGCAGATCTGGGTAAATTCAAGTCCTGAAACCTTTCATACATCATGAGGAGGATGCAAAATCCTTAGTTTGGATTCTCATTTGGCATTTGCTATTACAGTCTACTTTAAACATAATGACTTACTAACTGTGTTGTCTATGTATTTCAGTCCTATAAGATCATCAACTTTGCTCCAAGTCTGCTGCAAATCATAGTATCCGATCAAGTTGAATTTCCAGTGCGTCAAGCAGGTGAGATAAAATCCTTTGTTCTGTTTTCTTTCAGTCTATTACTTGAACAGACTCTTGAACTGTTGCAATGTAAGTCAGTTCAGGTTTGTTCTGAAGGAGGAAATGAAAAGGCTCTATCTTTGCTATTTCTTTCCATCATGAGGGTCAGATAAAACCTTGGGTATAAGATAGAGTCCTACTTTGGCTTTCCCTGTGTGTGTAGTGATCCCTACTGGATTGCTGTGATATTAATATGAAAAAAAGCATGATTTCTACTCAAAACTGGGAACCCTTAGGTATTATTCCTCCTGTGGTGCAGAAGTAATGATGCCAAGACAAGTGTGAATTTAAAAATAGAAAAGGGTATCACATTTGAGTACATATTTCTCTATTTGAGTCTCTTTTCCCTGGAAAAGTGAAAATTTCTGAAAAATGGAAATAAGTCATAGATCAAGGGTAGCCACATACATTTAGTCAGTATCTTGGTGGCTTAAATAAGTAGATATGAAGGAAGGTCACATCACTGGTAAGTTGCACAGTTACAGTCTGAGCATATCTGGAAGGATTGTTCAGCCGTGTGTGCGAGATCAGGTAAAGCGGTGCAGTTAACTCTCGGGTATGCATTTGTGGAAGATCAGATTCTAAATTCTCTTAATCCATTTTAACTTCTTCTGTGTAATATTTTTGTCAGATACAGAGACTGTTCAGGTCTTTCAGAAAATTAATTAATAATGTTTCATTCACAGCTTTGTTTTTATCCTGTGGAACAGCATTTCCCATAGAAGCACTGTTAGGGTTTTTTTTCGTACAGATCTCATTAATCCCCTGAGTGCTTTGGGGCATGCTGACATATTCTGTTTGTCATGCTGGCCTTTATTTTTTCAAAGATAATCCAACTTCGAATGGTGTTGTTAATCCATTCTGTAGTAAAGTTTGAGGCTTAATCTAAACTCCATAAGGCCATTTTTATAAATTAATCTGTCATTTCAGTATCATTCAGGGGAAAAAACAACTATGTAGAATGTAATTTTTTTTTAATAGACTAGGGGTGTAAAATGGAAAAGCGCATTTAAATCATATTTGCAAGCCAACAGATTTCCCTGGGAATTTTTTAAAAGCCAACAATTTGTGTAACAGCAAGATCTATGGACAAAATAGATTAAAGTCTTGGGCTAGTCTTTCAGGACCTGTTTCTTGTCTGACTAGTCTGGCGTGTCATAGACAAAGAGCTGTTTTTCCTCTTGCTTCTGTAAAATATTTTACACACATGTTTTCATACTTTGCAATTTGTTATCACCAAAAGAAATTATCGTACCCAAGGATATCTTATTTATACTTTAAAACCCTAGCTAGTAATCAATCAAAATAGTGTACAAGCATAAGAGTTTATTAAGAACATTCTTTTAATGCCTCATACCATATTTTCTATGTTTCCTGAAGAATGCCTTCAGGCATTTTAGTACTGATGCATAAATGCTGCTTTATTTTCTGTTGAAGATTAACTTTATTTTTCTTATTTTTTTCATGTGAGACAGAAGGGAACAATTCAAAGGGATTATGGGAAATCCTAATAGTGAAATAAAGCTTAGGGAATTCACAACAAACATTTTTGTCTGAATAGAAGGTAGGCCACATGCCAGTTTCATACTGGGCATTTCCCCAAGCAGTGTCCCATCTGTGTGTGCAGTGATTTGTTTACACGAGCCTTCCAAAACTTCACTTACTGAGCTTGGGTCGTTGTTTTAGGGATGAGTGAAAACAAAGATAAGTACATTTTTGTTGGCTTGTTTAGAATGATAGGATATTATGTTCATATGGAAGGAAGACTGCTGTAGTAAAGAAAGTACCTTGATAGATGCCGATGGAAATAATATCCTGTTCTGTTCTGATCAGGTGCTTGAGCCTGATCTTGTGTGAAATCATAAGAAAAATGTTTTTCTGACTCAGCTGTGTTCAGTGCCCATAATTGTTAAGAATTCAAGTGGTGGTTTTCTGTTGCCTTTTCAACTCTTTGTTCTACTTTTAGCTATTCTACATGTTGAGCACTGGGCAATGTGTAGAATTAAACTATTCTTTCTCCACTGTCTGTACTTAGCTGCCATTTACCTGAAGAACATGGTGACACAGTACTGGCCAGACCGTGAGCCCCCTCCTGGAGAGGCAGTTTTTCCGTTTAATATTCATGAAAATGATCGTCAGCAGATTCGGGATAACATTGTAGAAGGAATAATTCGTTCTCCTGACTTAGTGAGGTACCTCACATTGCACAGAGATGTTTCTATGGCTCAGGTTTTCAGACCTGGCAGTCTGGGTGTTGTTAACGTGAGAATCTCGATGTTTTGGGAGATGAGACAAGTACTTTTTTTGCAAAAGTAATAATAGTCTGTTTACACTTTTTCACATGTGCTTGTTTTTCAGAAAAGTAGTTACCTGGCAGTGAGCCCTGTGATGTGGTTTATCCTCTAAGGATGCTGTTCTAAGTGTAACACTTTGTAACACTTGCTGTAGTGACAGCCTGTCTGTTTGGCTTATTCAAAGCAGATAGTATATACAGGGCTGCCTGCAATATAGAATTAACCATTTAGGGAAATACTGTCCAAAATTCCTTTTTTCTAGTAGCCCTTTTCTTAATTAAGTTGTCAATTTTTTTTATATAACCCCAATATTTAACCCTATGTATTAGGGTTCTTGATTTTAAGGTATTAAAAGAATGGAGAATTGCAGTTCTGCTTTTGTTGGAAGAATGGTTAAGAATCACAGGCATACTACAGTCTGTGACTGTTCACCCCTTTAATTAAAGTGCGGCTGATAGGATGGGGACTGATATTTTCTGCAGGCTTTGTTTTTTCGTTGCTTAGCAGAACTAGAAGTATTTCTCCACAGGTTTTCTAGTTCAGTGCTGCTCAGCTTTTTTAGTCACACCTCAGTTTAGTCAATCAACAGTTCTGCCTTGCCTCACCAGTGTGAGTGGCATCTAAAAGTGTGTGGCAGGAGAGAAACAGTAAGGTATTCTTTAAGTAATTGGCTCTGCCTTATGTTTTGGAGGTTGAGAAAGTGCTGTTCTAGAAGATCCCAGGAAAACTGTAATTTCTTGAGGAACCTGTGGCTTGGATCATAACGCAGGCCATTATTCTTTGATGAAAACATACAAATTTGTGTTTTTGTGGTTGCTTTCAGCTTGATAAGCAAGTATAAACATTCATTTTCAAAGCACAAAGCTAGCTGGTTTCATGAGCAATTAATTCTTTTAAAGCACTGCTTGATACATGTGAAGAGGGAGGGGGGAGGAGAAAAGTAGTTAAAATGTTCTTAAAGTACTTTATTCCTTAAAGTTAAATCCTGTTGGATTTTTTTCTTGCTTTTCCTGTGGTACTTCCCAGAACTCTTTCAATGCTGTCAAAATATGTATGATACTTATGACATAATATAGATATTGTAACAATAAACCAAGATTTGGGATTTATCCTTTAATTTAAACACTATGCCACAACCTTATTCACTTATATTTTTTCCCCTCTCCGCACTAGAGCCCAGCTGACAATGTGCCTCCGTGCTATCATTAAACATGACTTCCCTGGCCATTGGACAGCTGTGGTAGACAAGATAGGATACTACCTGCAGTCTCCAAACAGTGGGAGCTGGCTTGGGAGCCTCCTGTGCCTCTATCAGCTGGTGAAGACTTACGAGTAAGTTCATGTCCATACCTAGATGTGGACTGAAGTAATCAACCTCAGTCTAAATTGATTACTGAAACTGACATTCTCACAAGCACTTGGCAGTTCTACAAGGGAATTCAGATAGAAAATGGGAATTAATAATTATCATATGCTTCCTTTCCTGCAAATAGATGAAAAATATTCATCATCTTTGTATAATTAGTGGATTGAAAGCAGAGCTGCCAGCAATAATCTGTATGAATTTGCTGAGACTTTTTTCTTGAGGCTTTGTACTTTTGATCTGGCTGTAAAAAAAATCCTTAGGTTTATAACTTCCTTTGTTTGAAGATATCCCAAATTCTAGATGTATGAATGCAAATTATTTTCTGCTTGTACGTCATGAATGCAGTGCTGTCATTGTCATATACTGCTGTTGAATATTGTTACCCGTAGCATCTTCCTGGTAGTCTAAATCTACAAAGCATAAGTTAGGAGCAATATAGTGGGGCTTATCACTCATATTTTTTTATTGCCTATTGTTAGAAACCTATGTATAAACCACACAAAAGGAATGTAAATGGACAAAGAGAATCTTTTCCAAAGTGAGGAATTGTCTTTCCCTTTCAATGGCTGTTCAGACCCATTTGTTCAGCACCCAACTTGGGTTTGGCATTGGTATGAACAGCAGAGAAGTTCAAGTCCCTGCTCCTCTGAGATGACAATTCAGTAGTAAAGAACAGTAGTTCTTCTTCTCAGTAATTGCCTTTGTGTAAGGCAATGTTTGTTGTTTTCCATTTTTTTTATTTATAGGAGGTTTCAGTGAATTTGCACAAAGGGTTCCAATGAGGGTTAGAGGAGGGGAGAGTGATTGAGTGAGTGCTGGATATTATTTTTTGGTTTTTTTTAGGGCACAGAAATTAAATTGTTGGTGAGGAATAGGCATTACAATCTCCAATGTGTAGATCCTGGACCAACATTTTTGTTTCCTTTGCAGGTACAAAAAGGCAGAGGAGCGAGATCCTCTCATAGCAGCCATGCAAATATTTTTGCCTCGGATTCAGCAGCAGATGATCCAGCTTCTGCCTGATAATTCCCATTACTCTGTACTGCTTCAGAAACAAATCTTAAAAATCTTCTATGCTCTTGTTCAGGTTGGCATCTATGTAGAGGAAAACCAAACTTTTACTTTGCTGGGAGCAATGACCCCTTTCAGTACATTCAGAGGTGTCATTGAATAAGAATACCCTTTTGGATGGGAAAAGTCATGTACAGTAAACAGTGTTACAGAAATAGGATATTTATAGCTTTTTCTACTTTGAAGCTGGTCACATGATCACCCAGATTAAATTTTTAATGAATGTAGGCTGTTTCTGCACATTGTATCTGTAAGCTCACATGTGTTCCTATTTTTATACAGTTGCACATATCCTGATATGAACTGCATGGGCATCTAGACTGTGTGGTTAGCCTCTTAAAGTGTCAGTAATGAATATTGTAGTGTAATTGTCAAATGCTGCACTTCACTAGGAGGCATTTCTCATTATCTGCTGAAAATCTGGCAGATACTATGTGTTGAGGTGCACGCACTTTAGAGAGATGAGTTTGGCTTTTACTGAGATGAGTTTGGTGAAGGAGTACTTACAGAGAATCAGAAACCAAACCAGATCCTTCGTAAGGAACAGCCTGAGAATTCATACTGTGTGTTAAAAAGCTAAAATAGTTTGTTACTAAACGGATGGAGAATTTAAAAAATACCAAGATCCTATTTTTCATTCCAATAACTTGCCTGAATTTTCTTTGGATTTTGTAGAGAGGTGAAGTTTGCTGGCTAGTACCTAGGTAGTAGTGAATCACTAGGTTGGAAGAGACCTTCAAGATCATTGAGTCCAGCCCATGCCCTAACACCTCAACTAAACCATGGCACTGAGTGCCACATCCAGTCTTTTTAAACACATCCAGGGATGGTGACTCCACCACCTCTCCAGGCAGGCAATTCCAGTATTTTATCTTTTTGTAAAAAACTTTTTCCTGATATCCAACCTATACTTCCCTTGGCACAGCTTGAGACTGTGTTCTCTTGTTCTGTGAGTACTGAGTACATTTTGCTTGCTAAAATGCTATTGGTTTGCTCAAACCCTGTAGTACTGGTACTGCTGTGGCCCTAAAAGGTACCCGCACTGTTGTGAAGAAGAAAAACAAAGAGAGCTGGCAAGTTCTTAGACGAAGGAACTTTGCTCAAATTGTGTCTGCTCTTCAAATTGCACCGAGAGATGCAATTACAGTCATGTTGATATGTAATCTAATTGATTATAATTTTACTTAAAACCTCATCTTCCTTAGAATGTAACTACTGCAGAAAGAGCTGCCTTTTACAGAGAAAAATATTATTTGATACCTGTGTTTTTTCCCTTATTGCAGTATGCATTGCCTCTCCAGTTGGTGAATAACCAGACTATGACTCAGTGGATGGAGATCTTCCGGACCATCATTGACAGAAATGTACCACTGGTGAGTTTTAGCCTTGTAAATACCTCTTATACTTGTGTGTTGGCATTTGAGGAACAGTCAGTGTAAAGATTTTTTAAGTGTTCAACTTAAGACTCTTATCCTTGGATTTTTAAGCCAGAGTGATGTAATATTCAAGTGTATCTGAGAATTTGCATTTTTTAAATATGCATAATTTTGAAATGAAAGTACAGGCATTGTGCACGTATTGCACATGCACGCTATACTGGCTAATTAAGATAATTGAAAGTTCCTGAGTGTCATATAACTGTTAACAGAACCAAAGCTTTAGTCTATGCTGTATGTTTATATTAGTTTACTCAGCAAAGAATGTTTAGTGCATAATTGCTCTCAACAAATGGCGTAACTAATTTAAAACAAATTGTATTTGTTTGTAGGAGACTTTGCAAATTGATGAAGATGATAGACCAGAGCTGGTGTGGTGGAAATGCAAGAAGTGGGCATTGCATATTGTAGCTCGACTCTTTGAACGGTAACAAACTGATTAAAACATAAATTTGGGTTACAAGTCTGTACCATTACTTGACATGCAAGTAGAGAAGACAGTTTGATCAACTAAACAGCTTGTGGTCACTGAAGAGATTTTCTTGCTGCTGTCCTCTGCCTTGCACTGGCACAAACGCTGGTCTCAGCTCTTAGTGAAGTGATTTGACTCCCTTAGCATGGCAAGAAACTTGCCCCACAGGAAAAGTAAATCTATCTAACTACATACATATTTTACTACACCCAGCTACAAGTGTTTATATTCTCAAACATAAAGGCAGGGGAAGACTTGAAAAGAAATCCATAAACATTAAAGTTACAGAGCTTGTGACAAAAAGTCAGGCATGTTTACTTGAGTATAATATCTTACCTTAGGCTAATTTAAGAAAAGAAAAGGGAAATGAGGTGTTATAGGAGCAAGGATTGCTTAGAAGGAAGCTGTGGTAAAGTTTTCCTTTGCTGATGCAAGACCACTCAGGGTCCTTTATGGTTTAGAAGGTACTGTATTTTCCTGACACCATAGACTTCTCACAGTGTAACTATCTGTGTCCTTCTCCTTTTAAAGATATGGAAGTCCTGGAAATGTAACTAAAGAATACTTTGAATTCTCAGACTTCTTTTTAAAAACCTATGCTGTGGGCATACAACAGGTAAGCACAATCAATATTTTATGAATTGCATCATTTTGACAGAAGAAATGTATTAATTTTTGACAGTGTGCTTGTATCGAGATTCATTTATTAAAAAAAATGACAAGTCTGGCAGGTTTTCCTTGTAGTGACTGAGAAGTTCTTTAGAACTCACTGCCATACAGCTGAGGTATAATAACACAAATTTTCAGTAACTCAAAAAACCCTGCAGGAAAACTCTCAGAAAAGGTGAGTGCTGATAAAATGGTATTGTTGTCGTGTACAAGCATTCTAGCTACAACTGAGAGGAACACTTCTGGTGCAGAAGCCTCATTTCATAGAAGGGTGTGTTTCCAGGCCTGTCATTTCCAAGTGCTTTGTCTGCAAGCAACTTAGGCACACTAATCCAGTGATACTGTTTTATTTCAGGAACATACAAGCAGATTAGAAGATGTCTGGAGAACAGCAATGAATGTTATATTATATTTGGAAAGCATATTATGTGAAAATATAGCCTAAATTCATTGTTTGCAAGGAAATTACTTTTGTTAGGGAATGTTGATTATTTGTGTTTAACATGGTGTGTGGAGACAGTTCAGTTCTGATAAAGTTGCTAAACAGAATTACTTCTCTTCATCCAGTCTGGCAACAGAATAGTTTATCTATCAGGAAAAATTAAGGAAGGGAATGGTTGTGGTAAGGCTGTAAATTAAAAAGGGAAATAGCCTAATATCTGTTCTAAATTCCTTGTAGTGTGTAACTCCTGAGTGGAAAAACAGACTCCCATGGGCAGTTATAATTTGAAATACTTAAGAGTTTGTCTGTTAAGGTATTAAACTGTTTTACAGAGGGGACAATTGAGCTTTCAAGATAAATGTCCTGGGTGATCTGCACATTTCTTCAATTTCTGCCTCTTAAATAGTGATTTATCATGATTCCTTACAGATTTAGTAAGAATTCTAACATTACTAAACTTACATTACTAAACCTTTGGTACTTATTCATCAGTTGGTAAGGGCTGACATTGTGCTGTATAAGATATAGACAATTCTTGTCTTTGGAGCATTTAATGTAAAAGACTTAACATCAAACTTAGTATTTCTAATGGAGGAGCTATATTCAAAATAAAAATTATTTTAATGTTCTGAGGAATTACAAAGCAGAATTGTTCTGGTGAAAGCATATGACTAAAAATTATGTTATGCATTGTCCTTGATTTTTATTATTATTCATGTATATGCCATTTCTTTACACTTACTAATAATTCACCTGCCATTAGTGCAGATTAGTAGCTTTGTACTGTGGTTTTTTCGTAGTAGAGGAAACTTTTATACCAAGGAGGCTTTGTGTGATAGAATTTGTAATAGCATGCTAGATGATACTATCTGATGGCTACAATAGGTAATTGAAGTTAAGGGGTTTGCAGCTCTTCTGATTTCAGAGGCCTAGGTGAACCTATTTTTCTTTCCTGATTTAGTATTTCTATTCTCATCACTGTTTTTCCAAAGTAATTTATCTTCTTTAGGGACCTGTCATTAAATATGAATGCAGATACCACTTAGTAGGTATAGAAGCCACCAGTTTGAAAATCTCACTGTGCCTTTTCCTTACCTATTCCAGATTTTGCTGAGGCCTCTGTAAATGAGGCTCTTACTATTGAAGTATATCTCTTTATAATCACAAGTGATCACATAGTAGGGCTAGTAGTAAAGGTGGACGTCTGCATATATGTTTGCAGGATTAGAACCTTGATATTTAAATTCTTTATGATTTTTGGATCAAAGGCATTATAATGATTTCTAATGCTAGAACATCTGCTGTAAAACTACTTTATCTGTTCATGTATATTCACTAAGGAAGTGCACTGCATGTTTATGCATGAGACAGAATTTTCAGTCTTCATTTAAAAATACCATTTTGTCATTTCTTTAGGTTCTCTTAAGAATCTTAGATCAGTACAGGCAAAAGGACTATGTTGCTCCACGTGTTCTTCAGCAAACATTGAATTATCTGAACCAAGGAGTGATTCACTCTATAACATGGAAGCAAATGAAGCCACACATACAGGTCAGTGCTTAAAAGCCAGTGATAAACAATGCATGCCATCAGAAGAATTAAAAAACACCCTCCAGCCTGCCAAGTTTTGTGTTTTTAAGGAATGTTTCATGAATCATTCAGCAATTGATCTGGAAAATAAAACAGCATTTCTACAACAAATTGGTTGTGTTTTGCAATATATGACTAACTTTTATTGCAGATAATGTTAGCTCAATCAAAGATTCTGTTCCGTAAGTTCTTTATTTTAATTTTTAAAGTCTGCTAGAAAGCCACAGTGTTCTGGCTTTTGTTAGTTACTGGTGTTCAGAATTGTCATAGATTTTTGATTGTAGTGCAAAGATAGTGCACAAAGAGAACATTCATCTAAGAGGAGCTAAACCCTCTCTTAAGGACATGTTTTATAAGTGAACTAAAGAACAAAGGAAAAGTGATTTTCCTGTTCTTTTATTTTTTTGTATCATAAGATCCCTTTTGTAGTTGGTTAATTCCATGACTTTTGAGGGGAAAGACTCTGAAATCCGTTCTCATGTTAAGTATTGCAAGAAGATTTCCTTCTGCAGAGTGTAATACTCTGCTGCATACAGAATATGTCCTGAAGTGTATTTTGTGCGTGGTAATGTAATATTATAAAGATAGATTGTATAATTACTGCTGCTGTCTGGGACTGTTTCAAAGGGGAAGTACCTATAATGCTGTGAATTTGTTTCTGGTAGACAAAATAAGAGTGCTGTTTAAAGGAATGTAACTCTCTAGAAAAATAAGTCTAATAAATTAGTGCTTGGTGGAGGGCAGCTGTACTGCAATTTGATTTTATGTGTACCTACGTGTGTTTGGCTTTTCTAAAATTAGACTATAACAGAAGAGGTGATATTCTCTCTGATGTGCTACAAAGATGAGGATGAGGAGCTCTGGCAAGAGGATCCATATGAATATATCCGCATGAAATTTGGTAATTTGGCTTTTTTTTTTGCTTTCATCATGGATGTACCCTGTAGTTCCAGTGATCAGCATGGCCTCTGTAATGTCTCTCTTCACCTGAACAGTAGGAAGAAGAAAACTTTTTTCTTTAATCTCATCAATCTGTAGTTGAAAGCAGGTGGCAGATCAAGTGAGTTTGGACCATTTGGCTGGTAGCTTTGAACCAAATGATTCAGAGTTTTTTCGTACTTCACATGTGCTCAGAGCAGCCCAGACAGTGTGGTGTGCTCCCTTGTTAGTGCCCATTTCAGAATCCTGACTTGCAGGTGTGCCAGCTGTCTGCAGGTTCCTGCAGCTCTCACTTTGACCAGAAGAGGCCTGACTTACTCTTTCCCTGTTGAAAACTGTCAATGCCTTCAGCATTTTTCTGCCACTTATTGCTGCTCAATTGTAAGATAATTAGATATATATATTCTTTCAAAAGACACAGTGTAAAATCTTGGGAATAACACACAGGTCTATATTACAAATAATTGCATTTATTAAAAGAGTCATGGCATAGAAAAGAAGTGTACTTTAAAAGTACAGCAATTTTAGCTGGAAAACTCCTGCGAGCCAGGCACCACAGAGATATATATATGCAGCATTTGGGAAATTTTAATTAGTTGATTTGGGATTAATGTATGCGAAAACAGAATTTAAATATTCATAGAATAATTAAAAATTAAAAATAAAAATTAATTAATTACAATATAGTGTTGATCACTAGGGTATACATACATCCTTGATTTTTGGTGTGTGAATTCCGTTCTTTCTGTGTAAGTAAGTGAATCTTATTTTTATGTGTAACTGAGGCAGTTAAGTACAGATTCAGATTGTATCATGGAAGGTAAAAAAACACTCAAAGTACATTACACTCAACTGTCAAAGTACATTAAATGGAAGTTTAGTGAGGCACTTTTTTGTTTGGAACAAGGATTCCAGTGGTCTGGTAGTATTTCCTAATGATGTTTTATCTTAAAAGTTTTCAGGAAAAGTTGGTGTGTAATTTGAGTCACATATTAAGATAGTGTTTTAAGATCTTTTAGTTTGATTCAGTTTGTGTGGGGATGTTTGGATTAGAACATATTTGCAGCACAGATCTTTTTTTTCAAGATATAAATTATACTTTCAATATGAACAGAAGATGTTTAGTTGCAATGAATGAAACTAAAAAACTTGACCTTTCAGCAGATATAAAACTACTCTAGATCTAAGTAGATTTTGTGTACAAAAAGTTTCTCATGAGGTTTTAATAAAATCAAGTCAAAAATGTGTGCATGTGGTATACAGATGGTACTGGAGTGTATTGTTGTTCTTTCTATAGGGGTTTTAATTAAAAAAAGACAGAATTTTTCATCCCTTGTATATGGTCTCAAAACCGCTACTGAATAAATAGCATATTCTTAATTAAGTGTGCTTAATGAAGAGTGGCAGTGGATTTGGAAGGCAGAAGAATTAAGGTGTGTGACATAAGCTTGGGTCTGATGCTTTAACCACAAAGCAAAGACAATCATGTCAATAATTTTGAGGTTATATATCTGTCCAGATCTTGTGATATCCCAAAACCAAGATGATTTATAAAAAATTTATTATTCAGAAAAGAAATTTTTAAATGCTTTTTTCTCCCCATTTTTAGATGTATTTGAGGACTATGCATCCACAACAACAGCAGCACAGAATCTCCTTTACACTGCTGCGAAGAAGAGAAAAGAGGTATGATTGTAGTGGGTTTTAATTATTTGAATTTTTCCTTAATAATGTTATTTTCCCCTTATATTTGAAGATGCTACAGGAAGCTAGTCTTGAAAAATATACTTGCTGCTACATAGTCAAATGTTTCCTGGCTGAATGCTATCAATTTGGGGAGAGTTAAAATATGGTGTGTATAAATACTAAATGGATTCTTCTTGCAGATTTAAAATGCATCTGCCAGATACAAAATGGGTTGGAATAGATATATTGGAATAGATTTTCCCAGGTTTACAAACAGTTTTTGTCACAGCTGTTCTCAGCATCACAAGCTGTAGCAGGAGGGAAAGTGGACCTGATCCTTACGAATTTTGACTGATGCTATTTAAAATCCTCCTTAACAGCAACGAAATTAGCAAGGACAAAACCCAATTCATGCAGTTACTCTTTAAATGAGGATGTAACTTTTCTGTAGATCTTTCTGTATTTACAGCCACCTGTACAAAAATACCCAGGCAAGCCGTGGAAAGCAGAGTTGGCTAAAATGATAGATGTTTTTCTAGGTTCCATTTTAACTTCCAGTAATCATGGAGCTCCATTTCCAGGTGGATTTTCAGAGGAGAACACAGTCTTTGCATGAGGTGGAATGGGTGGAATATAACCTCTACTTTTTTATTGTCAAAACAGTTCTTGTCCACTGATCTTCCTTCTCATTTTCATAATTTGTATTTAGACCATCAAAATGGCATGTTGGAAAAGGACATAATAGATGTGGAAATCACATTCAGCCCTTGATTTTGCCTAGAAACTTTTCTAAGTCTAGTCAACTTTAGAAACTACTGCCAAAATCAATAGATCAAATTAAGTTTCTGAGGTTTTAGTCCAAGCTCTCCTTGAATATATATATATATTTTCATACATATATGTACACACACATATGTATTTATGTGTGAGACAAGCCAGAAAAGAACTTAAGGGAAGAAGTGGGCAAGGTGCTGTTTGAGCCTCTTGCCTTTTCCTCACCTTTTTGATTTGTCTGAAGACAGTAACAAAAATACCTTACTTACTATTAGTAATGTGAAATTTCAACAAGATTACTCTAATTTTGACCAGTTTGGCTGAAAAGTTGAAAATTCCAAAGTTTTACACTTTAACTATTGAAAGATGCTACATTTAATACCTCACATTGCTTTGGCCAAGACAAAATTTCTTCTTAAATATGTCATGAATTTTTTAAACAATGCTATTAAAATAACTTGACTAAAAGAGAATTGTGTTTCTGTCCTGCATAGGTATTACCAAAAATGATGGCATATTGCTACCAGATTCTAACAGAGCCAAACATTGATCCAAGGAAAAAAGATGGAGCTTTGCATGTTATAGGATCCCTAGCAGATATTTTATTGAAGGTAAGTGGGTAAAGGAATGGAAAAAGTTTGCAATTCTTGTTATCAGCTGTGATTTAAAATAAAATAGTCTTACTTTATAAAATATGACTAGCCCTTAGCCATATTTATAAAGTCTGTACAGAGAAATTGCTCTCTGCAATCAGAATATGAGAGTCTGTTTATGTAAAAATATTAACATTCTTTCCTGGTTTTTATATCACAATTTTATACACAGATTTTCCCTCTCATGTTTTTCCAAAGCTCTGTTTGTTACACAACAGTCCCTCCGTCCCCTCCTGCTTTACTAGTAAAATGGAAGTGTTAAGAAAGCAAACATGCATTCCATCAGCAACATTGCCTATGATTCTTTATGAAATTCCTCAACAGCCTGCACTATTATGGGCTTCTTCTGGTTCCAGGAAAAGGTTTACTTAAAATGTTACAGAAATGTTCTATCTAGCTTTCCAACTTTTTCACTCTTCAATATGTGGCTTTAAGTCTTATTTCATCTGCCAGTTGGGAGTTTTGAAAAAAAGCTGGAAAGAGCAAGGAGCCTTCCTCCATTTTTTTATAGACAGCATCTTCATAATTTTGGGTATGTTTCTTGAGTCTGAATACAAATTTAATGCACACTGTTGCTCTCTAATTGATATTGATTACAGTTTTCCCTGGTACTTTTTTAGATGGTGGAGTCCAAAATATGCCTTTGCTCCATGTGAGAAGTAATTGACAAAACATTATCACTTTTAGCATGAGAATGGTGATCCTGTGCCAGAGACTTCTTTTAAAAAGAAATTTATTATATTTTATCTGAATTGTCTCAGTGTGCAGGATGTGTCTTCATATTACAAGCAACATCTTACCAACATTACCATCTGTTTTTTTACCAGTCTGTTTTCTGATCTTAAGTCCTGAAATATCAGTAACTTCTGCAGAATTTTTGTAGATTATTTTGGATTGTAATTTCCCCTCCTCATGCTGAAATATAACAGTTGAAAGAAGATGACATTGTTTGTGTTATGAGGAGACTTTGATATTAACATATTTATCTCTGTCCTGAGGGGGAAAAAGGGGATTTATTCCAGTATTCTGCTCCGATTTGAAATTTTCAGTCCTGAAATGTGAGGTTATATTGTACTTTATAAAAGAGTAATAACCCCAAACACTGCAGAGCCCTTTAAAATTTGAATTTCTTGCATTTGGAATTTGAAACATTAAAACATTGCATCAGCTGTTTCCATATAAAATCCTGGATTTGTAAGTGCTTCCTGGCTCTTGAGCTGACTGAGATACAGAGTCTAAGGAGTTCATATAACACAATGGTCCTGCCTGAGCCACCTGGCTCTCCACAGCAGCTCCAGTTAAATGCCTACAAACTTCTGGCCAGTGTGCAGTATTTTCCTTTCTCTCTGTTTTTTTCTCTGCCCAGTCCTTCATCCAGCTCTGGGTGAAGGCAGGGGAGTGAGTGTGCAAAAAATGCTGTGTGCATTGGTGAAATAAAGGGTGATCACATAAGATACATGTTGTATTGAGTGTCCCATTCCACCCTCTCCTGTCTTAGCCACTGTATCATTCCTTGGATAGTAACAGTGTCCCTAGCATGTATCTTTTCTATTATTCTGGGACTGTGAGGGAAGTCTCAAATCTCCATGCGGGTTCTAGCTTCCTGTGAGTATCTTGGGATTTGCTAAGGTTGGAATAATGAAGAATAACTCTCATCCAGTATCCTTCTCCAACTAAGGAAATTTCTGTCACAAAGGAATTAACTTCATCCATTACACAAAAAAAGATGGGATTTGTTGATACAGTGTTCAAAATAGTAAGTTTTGATACTTAGAGTAATAGTAAGTAATTTGAAACTCAGATCTGTTCCGTACTAAGCTCCTGTTTATCTTCAGGTATGAATGTACTCCTTTGTAGGAAGAGTGGAATTACTAGGTTATTGATCCTTGTTAGTTTTTGAGAAAAATCAGCTGGAATTAATTGCCTTAAGTAACATGAAAATTCCAGTTTACATGTTGTAATCAGTAATGCCAAGTTGAATATTATGTGTACAGTTCTTTCACTTACCTGGTTTTGAACTTGCTGTGCTTTTTTGGGTTGGTTCTATTCAAGGTAAGGGATCCAGTTCTCTTTGTGGGAGGATACCTTTATTATAGACAAAAAATTGTATTTCCTATGGCTGATTATTTGAAATGCATTATGGGCTAGAAAGAAGTATGTAAAATGAATGGTCTCCAAAATTAATTTTTCCTTACTCCAACAGAAGAGCGTCTTCAAGGATCAAATGGAGCTGATGTTACAGAATCATGTGTTTCCCTTGTTCATGTCTAACCTGGGATACCTCAGAGCTCGAGTAAGTTCACCTGTTACATCAATTCCAGTATTTGCCAGGATTCCTTCCTTTGCAGTTTGATTTCATTCTGAATGTAACTGAAAGAAATTAGGTACATACATAGTAAAATTTAACATTCTCGTGCAGTATTTTTTCATAGTTTTGATTTTAGAAATTATTTTTCCATTAAATGACTTGATGAAGGGTCTGTGTTTTATTAATGTTCACCTCTTCAATCAGACTTGAGAATCTGAGCAGCAATTGTGGCCATTTTTCATTAGCAGAGATGGCTGTGAGGAGTAGGCAGGATTTCCAAAAGTAGGTAACGTCAATTTGAGTGTTGCTTCGAGAAAATCCCCAAGTGCCAATATCAGTCATGGACAAACAGTTTTCCTTGTTTTTTTCCTGGTTTTATTTCCCCAGAAGGACCAAAGCTATGAATGTAAATTATGTGCACACTGAATTTATTGAAATTTGGGAAAGTGTAATAAAGAGCTGCTTGAGTGCAATACTTGTGTTACATTTAATGAAAGATCACACCATAATTAAGTGGGGAAAAGAAAAGCAATGCCTACAAACAGGGAGCTAGTTAGCATTGGTTTTGACTCAGTTAGAAATGCTTAAAATTGCCATAGTCCCTAACTTGCTTCTCTTTTTGCCTCGCAGTCCTGTTGGGTACTTCATTCATTCAGTGCTTTGAAATTTCACAATGAACTAAACTTGAGAAATGCAGTAGAGCTGGCAAAGAAGAGCCTGATTGATGATAAGGAGATGCCTGTCAAAGTAGAAGCAGCCATAGCCCTTCAGACCTTAATAAGCAACCAAGAGCAAGGTATGTGACAGTGATTCATCAGCTGTATATGCTGATCTATTGATTTTTTGTCAAGATGAGGAGGTTGGTGCAGATTTATCTAAACATTTCTGTCATTTAAAGACATAGATTTCAGAATATTTTATCATGTTTACACAGATTCACTTGCTCATTACATCCCAGAATTCCAACTTCAAGTTTTTATGGCACAAAAAAAGTTAGAATCAGCATGTTTGTTTTAGTAAAGTAAATATCACCCATCTTTGGCTTTTTTTAGTGAAGTTAAACAGTGTGTATGTTTAAAAATGAACACTGCTTATATATGAGAGCAAGTGTTCCCTCAAACCTGGATTTTTGCTGTAGGTGGCATTTCAATATTACACAATTTATTTACTCTGTCTACAAGTTATGGACTATAAAATTGCCTTGGGTATGTTTTTTGTCTTTTTTATTTCTTTAGTGAATTCAAATTAGGAGTCTTATTTTGTTCAAGAGTAGTCAGCTACCTTGGCAGTTTGGAGTTGCTGTATATTTGTGTTTATGGAGAGTCGATTTCACTTAGTTTCTATTGATCTTTTAGCCAAGGAATATGTGAAGCCTTATGTAAGACCAGTGATGCAAGAGCTCCTGCACATTGTCAGAGAGACAGAAAACGATGATCTCACGAATGTAATCCAGAAGATGATCTATGAGTACAGCCAGGAGGTTGCTACTATTGCTGTGGACATGACTCAACACCTGGTAAGAGGAATAGTAAAACACCAGTCTAGTCAGAAGCAAATGCCTAGTTTGGTAAACATTTAATGAGCTTTGCTTGAAATGCACACTGTTTAAAGTAATCTTTGTAAGAGTCCACTTGTCATATTTTCAGTATTTATGGGGTTTTTCTGTATGAAGCATCTTTAAAACCTATAGATTTTTCAAAGATGCTGATTTATGTCACTGTTCTTAATGAGCCAAGCTCTAACTATTTAGCATTTCAAATGACTTAATGTAGACTTCTAAAAAAAGAGGAGATTTTAATTTGCTGTGTTCCCCTTTCAAAAGTAGCAAACATCTTTCTCAGTGCTGACAGCTCTTAGAGATAAGGCATTGCTGCTGCTGCATTAACTGCCTTGGTTTTGAATGACAAATTGGAAACACGGGTTTGCTCTTGAATGTCAAGTTGGTTGGTTTTATTCACAGGCTGAAATATTTGGTAAAGTACTTCAGAGTGAGGAATATGAGGAAGTAGAGGACAAAACAGTTATGGCTATGGGCATCTTGCACACAATTGACACAATCCTGACAGTTGTGGAAGATCACAAGGAGGTGAGATTTTTCTTTGTACTTGCCTCCTTTCATTCATGACAACAAGTACTTCTGTATATGTTCCATTACGTGGCATGAACATGCATTTGCTACAGCAGGATGGTACCAAGCCAGCTCTGATGGATTTAAAGCCCAGTTTACTTTTGTGATTTATTAATTGTTTAGCTTTCAACTGCAAGGGAATTTATGTCCCAAGGGTAAAATTGTTAGCCCTTACATGGTAAACACTTCATTGGAATGTGCTGGTTTTGGTTGGGGTACAGTTGATTTTCTTCACAGTGGCTAGTTGTATTACAGAGTGTTAAAGTAGAATTTAAGAAGAAATATTTTACATAAGGCTAGTTTTATTGCAGTGATGACCCATATCTCTAGTTTACTCATTCCTTCCTGGAATAGAATTCCTAGGAATTGGTCTCCCAATTGTGGTCGCAATATATGTCCACATATACATGGGATAACATGTTCAGGGTAAAGAGGTTCTTTCTGCAACAGGGAGACCTTATTTCATAACATTGTGGTTGTTAATGCAGCATTTAAAAAATGATAAAAGCCTTTTTGATTTTAAGAAATTCTCAAGCTGAATTAGTTAAATACATTCATTCAATTGCTATACTTTTAAATTTTTATATAAACTGCTTTATGATTTTATTTCAGATCACTCAACAGCTCGAGAGCATTTGTTTACAGATCATTGGCCTTGTTTTGCAGAAACATGTAATAGGTATGTTTAGAGATATGTAAAAACATGTAAATTAATTGTTATCTTCCAGAACAGAATTTAATCTTTTCGTGTTTCTTTAAAGAAAAAAGTCATTACTTTACCATTGTAATTTGTTTCTCCTGATCTACTCTTGTACATTATTCAGATTGGCTATTGTGTTTTCGAGGTCAAAAGCTGAAGATGGCGTTCTGATTATAATTCTGTCTAATTGTGTTAAAAGACAATGTCTGCAATTACATTCTATAATTACATTAGTCTCTTCTGGACATGGTCCGAAATTAAATTACTGCTTTATCAGTATGCTGCACTAAAATTACAGTTCTGTGATAAGGCCTTGCAGAAAAAAAAAAGACTGAGAAAAAAATATATTTTTCAGTAAATCAATTAGAAGCATTGCCTTTAATGTGCTGCTGATGTATTTTTTTGGTGTGTATTTATAGTGGAACACTATGCACATCATTGTAACTATAGCAAACATAAGGCTTGTCTGAAGGACTAGTTTACAGTTTGCTTTATTTTTCTATGTATGAGTTAGTTCCTAATTGCTGTCTTCTAGTTGTTCATGACTCAGGACTCTGTTTCATATTTCAAGATATTTGCAAGTTAAATTTATTTTGTGAAGCACCCTGCTACAAATTGTTTACTTTTTGCAGAGTTTTATGAAGAAATTCTGTCCTTGGCCTTCAGCTTAACATGCCAGATGATTTCACCTCAGATGTGGCAGCTTTTAGGTGTTCTGTATGAGGTTTTCCAGCAGGACTGCTTTGAATACTTTGCAGGTGAAGTCACTTCTGTTCTAATGATGTTTTTACTGTTTGAGAATTCATTTCTAAAACCCACCCTGATAAAGGGTCGCTTCCATTTAGTGTCTTGGTTTAAAATAATCATGTATTTCAGTCATGCCCTGACCGTCTGTTTGGTGTGGGAGTGTAACAGGAGATAGTTAAGTAGGAGAAGCGTGTTCAAATCTGTCAATGTGATCAGTTGTTGCAGGGGTCCTGAACTCAAAGAAAGTTGAATATTCAAAGTTAATGTGGAACTACAAACTGATTAATTAAAATGTAGTCCTATTCTAGTTCCAAGAATGCACCCTGCATAGTGCATTTTATGAAGAATTCTTCCAGAAAAGACTTTTGCAGAGTATGCGTTTTCAACTATATTCAAGAATCTTAAGCTTAGGAATTCCCCTGTAGGACTACCTCTCTGGTTAGCATTTTCTGTAACTTTTTTCTCTTTTGCTCTCCCTGTTCTGCAGATATGATGCCTCTCTTGCATAATTATGTGACCATTGACACTGATACTTTACTGTCTAACCCAAAGCATTTAGAAATCATTTACTCTATGTGTAAAAAGGTAAGGCTTCTGATTCTTACTGTTGTGCTTATCACTGGTACATAACACTTAGAGGAGCTGAGTGACCTGAACATGCCACATGGTGGCCAGGCATTTCAGAACTGAGTGAATTTTGGTCTTGACTCAGTTCTGAGCACATGCAGCACCTTCACACTTTTAAAGTGACATGCTTTAAAAAAATTGCATGCAAAAATCTGTGTGGGAGAAAGTTGCTGTTCATCTTGACTCTCTTCTATGGAGAGCTATTTTGGTAGGTAGAGAATTAATGAAGCCTGATTTCCTTGGGTTGTGTATCTTGCAGTTGGACTCGGGTTGTCAGCTAAGGTGCGAACTCATTTGAAGTTCTTCCTACATTTATCTTGTTTCTCTTTTATGCTGAGTCTGTCACGTACAATAAAGTATGAGATCATGCTGCAGTGCTCCTCTGATTTGAGACACTAGAGAATGTTAGGCATCTAGCTACCTGCTTATTTTTAAGAAACTTGGTGTATTTGAATGTGAAAATTTTGCTGCTTCTGTCAGGTTTGATTGACAGTGACCATAGGGTTGAAATGTACCGAGATGAAGCACTCAGTTTCATATGTATGTGCCTACACACAGAATGATTGATACATCTTGTTCTTAATCAGAAACTAGCCTAGACATAGCACTTCACTTTGCCAGGCTGTTAATCTGCCAGTGACTATTAGAATTGAAGTGAAAAAATGGAAACACAATGTGGAAAACATCAGTGACATTTCTTTCTAAAAAAGGAACTGAGGACATATAAAGAATATATAGAACTACTTTAGGAACTACAGCAATATCTTCTAGTTTGTGAAATTCACCTTTTGTCACTTATCCTTGTTTGTGTCCTGTAGATACGAATTATGTGACATAATTCCTCACAAAATTTTGCATGAATACATACATATATGCTTTGTAGAGATTTTTGGATGTATGCAGGTACAGGAGCACTTGCTTTCAGTGTTGTCAGTGACTGCTGATAAATTAAATTGTTACTCTATTTGTTAGGTACTGACAGGAGATGCGGGAGAAGATGCAGAGTGCCATGCAGCCAAACTCCTAGAAGTGATTGTCCTTCAGTGCAAAGGACGGGGTATTGACCAGGTGATACATATTGAACAGGTTTTCACTTTTATTGCTCTCTAATGAGCCATGACTCCTGAGAGAAACAGCTGGAATTAGAGAATTTGAGGGACATGTAAGGTAGGGAGAAAGACAGAAAGAAATAAATGAACTCAGGAAAGTTTGATGATAAGGTAAGGTTGGGTTTTTTTGATTTTGAGACAAGCTGTTAATAGGCACTACAAAATGCATATGGACTGAATTATAAGGATATAGTATGTTGTGCAAGATTGTCCTTTTTTGCTTTCTCTCAATAGAATTTCCCTTTTGATGCAAGGCCTTGCAGAAAAACTACTGTGGCTGAGAAGTTAACTGTACATGTCCAAATGCTGTTGTTTCTCCAAGCTATAAGAACTTTTTAATGTTATAAATTACTTAGTGCATTTGGAAGTGCAGATTTTTTTAACGTGGCTGGATTGTGATTGCAGGGAGAAACATAATCACAGTTTTCCAGAGTTTCTTAGAACACCTCTTTAGAAAGTAGTCTTTGTCCTATTAAGGGCCAAATTCTGGACTCATGTAATGAGCCTGAATTACCATTACGAATCATGTTTGATGTTGCCACAGTGCAATCCATGGGCTCCAGTGATAAATTTTCTGTTTATTTCACTGAAACTGTATATATAGCCTTATGTATATAACTTAACTAGTGTAAATCTGAAGTAATTGAAGATAACAATGTTCTTTGAAAAATTTTATTTTTAAAGGAAATCTGGAAGAGTTTAAAGTGAATTCAATACGTTTTCATTGAAATAAATATGTGGTAGAAGGCTTACTTGAGCTGTACAACTCCGTGAATTAAAATGATTGCACGCTGAACTGAAACTCATAAACTAAAACTGTTGTAATGCTTCTCAAATTTTTGTAAAGTATAAATTTGCCCATTGAAATATATATGTGTTTAGAAGATGCTTATTTCATTGTTTAGAAATTTGTGCACATTTGCTTTTATCTGAATAAACGCATTTTAAACTTTTATCAAAAATTTGACATCACTTTACATTTATTAGGAAAAACTTCTTATATCATGGATTTAGGTAGTTTAATTTCTAATGCCTGTTAATTTTGAAACCTTTTGGTGTCTTCCTTGAAAGATGAGAATGTCTTTGAGTTTTTTTCTAAAGCTTTTCTACATGCTAGAACAAACTCCACCAAATGGCCCCAAATATTCTCCCCTGTGCTCAGAATAACATTGCAATTTTTAGCTCAGAGAAGAGCTGTTTTGGGGAAGATTTATAAGCATGTGATTGGAGGCTAGATACTGAATAGAATGTGTTCTTGCTTCTATACCTGAACTTCAGATAACTCAGGACATAATTCCGGTAAAAGAATTTATAATATTTTGTATAATCTGGCAAGATGTCTAATGACTGTTTTCTTTTTTTTTCCTTTCCTTTTCTTTTTTTCTCATTACATGCCCAGTGTATTCCTCTCTTTGTGGAGGCTGTTCTGGAACGCTTGACTCGAGGAGTTAAAACAAGTGAACTTCGTACCATGTGTCTTCAAGTTGCCATAGCTGCACTCTACTACAATCCTGACCTACTTTTGCACACCTTGGAGAACATCAGATTTCCACACAATCCTGAGCCCATCACTGCACAGTTCATAAACCAATGGATGAATGACACAGACTGTTTTTTTGGGCAAGTATTGAGGCTT
>VWYO01021359.1:201244-231137 GCA_013400275.1 Rhadina sibilatrix | reverse complement strand
TTTTTTTTTTTTTTTTTTTACAATATTTGGAAGTGACCAGCTGGTTTTCAACAACATGTTAACTTTTTATCTGAAGCACTGTGTACATACTTTCTGTTCTGTATTTTGTAAGTTGTTTTTGACTGCTCCATTTAATTTTAAAAAAACATTACTCTTTCCAGTGAACCCCACCTCTGATTTTAAATGAATTTTCACAATCAACTTGCATATTTATCATTGTGCCATTGACTGCTTAGCATACTGCTGAACTTAAACATCACTGTGACCTCTCTTGAACGTGTGTGTGCTGCACTGGTGTGCACTCAGGCAGGAGCTGAGCATTTGTGAAGTTAATGAAGGGGAACAAAGCCTGTCATCACCTAGCAAAGCATGCACTTGATGCTGAGCAGAGGTGAAGGCCAATGCCTGCTTCTCAGCTGAGATGTGGTGTCTTAACTGTGAGATTCAAATCAACTTAAGGGCAAGCAGACAGATGTAGTTAACAGCTACCTCTCACCTTCCTGCTCAAGTTTTGTTTTGTTACTAGAGGCTTACATCTGCCTGCAGGTGTATGGTTAGGCTTAGGCCCTGTCTTCCTTAAGTTGTTTCTTCCACACCTTGTGGTAATATTATTGTTAATTACTAAATTATTTTTATATCTACCAACTTTCAAAAAGGGTGAGACATTTTAGGATTTCTATGTACCGATTTTCTTTTATGCCTGAAGAGAAGTTCTTAAGCTTTATCTCTTTGTGCTTTCATTTTTTTCTACTACATATCACATGCTGAGTGCATACAGAGATGGTAGGAAAGAAGATACTCCCTACAGATGGTAAACTGAAAGAGATTTATAGCCTGAAACAGTTCATCCTGGAGCATTCAGTGAGAAACCAGTCAGATTCAGAAAGGAAAAATGTTGAGAGTCTGACTAGGCTCCAGTCTCAAATAGTACTGTGAGCTACAGCTTAATTTTCAGTTCTTCTGTGTTGCTCTTCAAAAAACAACAGCTACTGAAACTACTATTCAAATAAACTCGTATTTGGAACTGAGACAAAGGTTAACAAAGCCTGTGAAAATGAAAAGTTAAACATGCAGTTGTCATGCCCGTCATTCTGTCCAGACTACACTTGAATGGCAGCAGAGGATTAAAACTGTTCAATCTGCTGCTACCAGCACAGAAACAATTATCTGTAATATTGCATAAATCTAAAAGTCATTCTTCCTTCTGTGCTGTCTCCTCACATTGTGGTGTCCAAGTGTAGGGTAGGGCTTTTGCTGTAGTATTGCTGGTGAGACACTGTGATGTGCTGTAAGGGACTTCCTCTCTTTCCCTCAGGAGAGCACTGCTTCTAGCAGACCATTTGTTTTTCTTAGGAGTATTAAAAGAGCCTCAGATTCAGAGGCCTAACTGAACAGCAGTTAAAAAAAAAAATTGGTGTTCTTGAAACCCTTTCTTGCGTCCCCCCCTAACAGCTTCATGTCTTCATCAGAGAGCAGTGGGAACCCTTATTTGTACAGTCCTTTTTGTCATCAGCTACCATTTGCTGCTTTGGTTTACACTTAGCTTACTTTCCTTTAAGAGGCAGATTTAGGCCCAGATTCAAATAATTTGATAAACTCACAAATCCTAGAGAAACTGGGCAAAATCAAAGTAGATCCACCTCCAGATTTGAAGAACCAGGTGAATTTTGCTGTCATTTCTTTGTCAACCATGCAGGAAATTTGGAATGTGGTGGTGACAGTGGCTGTTCAAGATGCTTTGTCCACATAAATCTCACACTCTTGTGTGGACACTCCATCCCTGGAAGTGTTCACGGTCAGGCTGGATGGGGTTTTGAGCAACCTGATCTAGTGGAAGGTGTCCCTTCCCATGGCAGAGGAGTTGGAACTAGATGACCTTTAGGGTCCCTTCTACACACACAGAATCACTAGGTTGGAAGATCATTGAGTCCAACCCATCTCTAACACCTCAACTAAACCATGGCACCGAGTGCCACATCCAATCTTTTTTTAACACATCCAGGTGGTGACTCCACCACCTCTCCAGGCAGACAATTCCAGTACTTTATCAACCTTTCGGTGAAAAACTTTTTCGCAATATCCAACCTATACTTCCCTTGGTGCAGCTTAAGACCTCTCGTTCTGTCAGTTGCTGCCTGGAGAAGGAGACCAACCCAACCCCCCGACTACAGCCACCTTTCAGGCAGTTGTAGAGAGTGATAAGGTCACCCCTGAGTGTCCTTTACTCCAGGCTAAGCAACCCCAGCTCCCTCAGTCCTTCCTCACAGGGCTCGTGTTCCAAGCCCCTCACCAGCCTCGTCGCCTCCTCTGGACACGCCCAAGCGTCTCACTGCCCTTCCTGAGCTGAGGGCCCAGAGCTGGGCACAGCACTCGAGGTGCGGCCTCACCAGTGCCAGGTAGAGGGGGGAAGAATGACCTCGCTGCTCCTGCTGGCCACACCATTCCTGATCCAGGCCATTGGCCTTCTTGGCCAGCAGGGCACACTGCTGGCTCACGGTCAGCCACCTTTCACCAGCACCCCCAGGTCCCTTTCTGCCTGGGTTCTGTCCAGCCACACCATCCCCAGCCTGTAATGTTGCAGGGGGTTCTTGTGGCCAAAATGCCGGACTTGGCACTTGGACTTATTAAACATCATCTTACTGGAATCCAACCCAAACCATTTTATGATTCTATGTCTTTCTTCTGTTCCTGTGAAGTCTTAGTCCCCCTAGATCCTGCTCTGCCAGCAGTAAGATTGTGCATGGCTGCACATGCTCAGGCTGGAGCCAGTGGTGTTTACCAAAAGAATGCTGCATTTCTGGAGCAGCACATGTAAACACTTGCAATGGAATCCATGGGAAAAATGGAGGGGTAAAGCAGTTATGGTAAGATAAGTAGCTGTTTTCCATGTTATTAAAACCATGGGAACTATTGAAAAAGTGCTACAAAGTTGGCATATTAAAATTTAGCCAGGCAAGGAGAACTCAGAACTTGTAAAACTGTGCATAAATTCAGTATGTCATAGTAGATATCAAGTATCTGTGGTTGTGTGCTGATAGTGCCTATATGCCACAGGATATTGTATTTATTTCTAAATGTTTTCTACAGTAACTTCACACTGGAGAGCCTTTTGCAGAAACATTTTTTCCTTACCTCTTTCTACCTTTTTCCTGACAGCTGAGGTTTGGGTGAAACTTCTGCATGACTTAGGCTTATACTAAAAATTCTTCTATGATAACTAGGGTGAAAGGAAAATCTCACTTGCTTCAAAAAACCTTCAATAAGTGATTTGGGGTTTTTTGAAGCTGAATAGGGTTATATATTTGATAGGAGTTTGAATAGTTAAAAATCCTAGGTTTCTCAGAGTCATACATGAAAATCCCAGTCTTATGTTGGTTCCAGCTTTGCAACAAGAAGGAAATGGCTAATTATTTGCAGTTTGTCCAGGAACTGGATTGATGTAATAGAAAGAAACTTGATTCTCACATAAAGGAGTACAGCAAACCAGTAAAAGGAAAGGCTTAGCGATTTTTCTCTGAAATACTTTCAGCCTGGTTTAAAATACAAAAGTTTTTAAAATCCTTTGTGCTGTATTAGAAGAAAGTGTGTTAGCAAGAAGAGGTCCTGTGGATTCTGAGGACCACACACAGCTTGTTAAAAATAGACTTGGCTTGGAGTCATGCATTGCAGTGCTGTGTGTTGTGTGTTTAACACTCCAGGCTTGATAAACCATTGAGGAATAAGCAGAGTCCCTGATTGTTAGGGAGGGCTATTGTCTGCTTCTGAGCAAATAAGTACAGATCTCAAAGCACAAATTACTAAGGAGAATCATATCCAGGCTCCCTTGAGCAGATGGAAGGGTGCTGAAATAATGAGCCTTTTGATAGCAACGGAATGGTCCTGAAGCCATTCTTTGCTATTATGAAAATATATAAAACTCTATTTTGCTTGTTCAGTCCAATGGGTCCTTAATACAGCTGGGGCATAGTAGAATACTGAACTTTAGGCAAGGCAGATGCTTTTCCTGCTGTTTGTCTCTGCTGGCAGGTGAAAGAAAAGTCTCCTTCTGGCTCAGGTTCACTAAAGATGGCTCGATGCCTGAATTTCTGCTGTCCTGCAGGGCCTTCTAATGACATGCGTATTCTGAAGATGTGTTATTTTTGCAACTTCTCTGTTTAGTGGCTTTAAAGTGGAGCATGACAAATATGCTGTGGGTTTTGATCATTTGGGCTGCTTCCCAATGATGACTCCTTTTCAAACAGCAGGGCTTCATTCTTGTACTTTGATTTGCTGTCCCAAAATGATAAATTAATATGAAGCTAAGCCATTAATTGCTAAGATGTTTTTTACATTTTAATGTTGCATTTTGCAGTTGGCATTGTGCAATGGTAGCTTTTTCAAATGTATGGTAAAAAATAGTGCTACAAGTTCTAAGTTTACTCTGGTGCATGTGGCTGAAGTTGTTTCTTTGTATATTTGGGTTCTGAAGAAATTTCATGGCTTCCCAGTGTCAAGATGCCATGTGATAGAAATCTTGTGCATATTACAGTGCTTTGGTCACACTTGGATCACAGTGCTGACACAAAGAGGAGGTTGAGAAATTTTTTACATTTCTACTTGTACTAAGCTAGCCTTCATTTATAGGTAGCATTATCTTTAGCTTGGCTCTTGGTCTGCTGTGTGTTGGCATGAGAGCAAACAGCTTGTTTTCAACATGCAGGAGTAAGTAATTTCAGCTGAGAGGAGTAAGGGATTTATGGCTTTTTTTTCATGAAAGCAGACCCTGTTCCTCTATCTCAGTCTCCCTGGCTGGTTTGTATGCCCCCTTTTGTGTCCCATTCCATGTGAAAAGAAAGGATTATGGTTACAGGAGCACTCTGTTCCTGCTTGCGCTTTGGTGCGTTTTTCAACACGTGTAACCAAGCAGCCAAATCCAATGTGACAAAATGTGTCATTTGATATGCTGGTTGACTTTGTTGTTCTTGGAAGGTTTGCTGGGATCATAATGTTCTGCATGATCATCTATAATTTATTTTTGTTGTCAACTACTCTTGAGAATTAATCACTTCAGTAAATTCTAACAGGACTAACGACATGGGAGGTGTCATGAAATCCCTCCAGATCTCTGACCTTGTTTAAGCACAAGTAAAGTTAAGAAAGCTGCAATACAGGATCACTTGTGTTATTTAAAGAATATAATCATTCAGAACCATGTAATATAGGAATTTTGGTAATGAAATGCTAAGCACTTAAAAAACTATATTTCTGTAGAATTTTTGAAGTGGTGGATTGAGCTGGTTGTCCCCCTGTTAGCTTTGTTGCAGCCTGTGGTGCCCATCTTATTTCTTCTCTCTCAACTTGTATTTTCTTCATTCCAAAGTAAAACTGGTTCAGTAATGGAAGTATCCCAAGAATTTAGAGGGTGGCCATTTTCTGCCAGCTCTGGAGGTTTGCTTGGATTCTCTAGGTTTTGCTGGCACTACTTGTCCTTGCAGAAGGTTTGTGTAGAAGCTGTCAGCATTAAAATTGAATAGTTCAAACAAAAGAAAAAAGCTCCTCTCAAACCCAGAATAAGAGAATACTGTAATGTTAGCTCCAAGTTGAATACTTCTGATGTTTCCAGTAAAGGAGAACCAAAGAGTGTCTGCGGAGGCATTTAGAGATGTTTTCCATCTTGTTTGCAGAAACTTCTGTTTCTGGAAATGAAAATCAGTTCTGATGTTTAAGAGCATAGGTTCATTTGGAGTTTCCTGACTATGGTCACAGAAAATTCTTTCTGCTACTAATTCAATTAATTTCTTTCCCTTCAGTTGTCTGCAGTTTGTTTTACTGGAGGTCTACTCATTTGCAAGTTCCCAGTTTGAGTATATTGCCAGTTATTCTTGATAAGATGGAATTATTTCCCTGCTTTCACCAGAGTTAGCAATGTGTCTCAAGTTAGCATTAGCAATTGTATATTGAAATATGTATAAGACAGCCATTCAGATGGACTTCTCATAATTTAACTTCAGCTATCCCTGGGGCATTCCATAAATGCACCCTGCGATTCAATGCATTTCCGCTTATCATTGCTTTTCACTAATAGTTTTTGCCAATTTCCATCCCTGAAACAGGACTGCTATCAAAGCCAAGGCAAATTAATTTTCCATCCTATTTAATAATGATAATCTGTATCAAATGCTTTATTAAAGACAAGATAGTCTACATAATTATTAAACAGTATTTATTTAGCATTACAAATTTTGCATTTGGTAATCAGAAAAAATTGCTCCAGGAATTTCATTGCTTGAAAGATGTTCAGTTGTTATTGGACAAGTACTTTCCAGTGAGAAACTTACATTCAGAACAAAGAAAATAGTTTATGTAGGATCTTTGAACATAGACTTTGAACATAGCCTCTGAGACATGGTCTTCTGCCATGTCAAACACCATGATTTTAATATTCTTTATATATGCAGTGAAAGTCTGTTTTTTGTCTAACAACTGCATCTTGTTTCAGACTCCATGACAGAAAGATGTGTATAATAGGACTGAGCATCCTAATGGAATTGCAGAACCGACCACCTGCAGTGGATGCTGTGGCTGCCCAGATTGTTCCTTCAATCCTCCTCCTCTTCTTGGGCTTAAAACAAGTTTGCGCCTCACGAGAGCTCACAGAACATGAGGATCATGCTAAAGATGAAAAACACTTTGCAGAAGATAATGGTAAAATCTCCCCTTTTCACATTGTGGATTTTGTCTGGATTTAATTTAAAGGGGGTAAGAAATTGCAGTTTGTTTTTAAGACTCATTAGTCTGCTGAAAATAGCTCGGCTTACTGGGTGCTTGAAATACAATCTTAGGAGTTGATTTTTCCTCCCAAAGTGTTACTAAAATGTTTCAAGGTGTAACAGTTAATATTTTGTGACAGGGTAGTATTGGTTCAAGGGTAACTGGGTTGTGGATATGCCCTGTCTTCTCACATAGGCAGCAGGAGTTTGCCAGGACTCCACTAGGTATATTCTTAATTCCTGGAAAGAAGCTGTTCCATTACCCAGCTGTTTGAAAGACCTTTTTGAGTGAATTTTGTAGGAGATCCTGGCAGGTCATCTTTGTCCAAATGGAAAGTTGTTTGCAGAGTGGGGTTTGAGACAGCTGAGTTTCCTTGAGCACACAGGCCTCTAACCTCTATGTCTGCTAGAAGAGAAAACATCAAAGAGTGCCTTACAGAGGGAATTATGCACAGCATTGCAGGCAAATGTGTTTGACAAGGAGTAGATATTTTGAGGTCTGAAAATTAGTTTTGAAGTCTGAAATCTGAGGGTGTAAGCAGATGATGTAATCCACTCATATTTCACCCATGATTGTTCTGTAATGGAATCACAGAATTCTTCTCAATACATAGGAACACAGTATGGAAACAGCAGAGGAATGTTCAAATCTCTGTCCTGTGATTCAGTCCTTAATTGCTGCATGTATAGTCATCTTTATTCTTTCTAAACTTCTTCTTAACTTGTTAACACAGGAAGAGCTGCAGGTTTGGAAATGAAGGTTTTTGTTTTTTTAAATCATGATTATAAATCAGAAATACTTCTCCTTAAGTAAGAAAGAGCAGTATTTAGAATTGCAGGTTGTAGTTGGATTTAATTCAGGGGGTTATAGTTTCATAAGCAGAATGGGAGGTAACACCAACTTAACATGTTGGTTTAAGGCAGCACTCAAGAGAAGGAGACAGTTGGTCTACAGATGTATTTCTCATGGTTTTATGTACATTTGTGAATTCTGTGCAAGTCTCTGTAATTTAAAAAGCAGAGTGATGGACCATTTCATGGAAGACATTTCCTCAGAAGTTTTGGACCCTATAATTGCACAATGACTGCATAAATGAAAGAAGAAAAAAGATGGCAATTTTACATTTCTCAGGTCTACTTTAAAACAAGAGTTTAATTAATCTTGAATGTAGGAAATGTTTTAACAGGTTCATTTTTCTAAGACTTTGAAGATTTTGAGGAAAAGGTATCAACAGATGGTCCCCTTTCCAGCCCAAACCTCAATTTACTAATTGTTTTTAATTAATGTGTCATTGTTTCCTTATAGTTTTAAACTTTATTTTACAAAACATATCAATGCTTTTGCAGAAGAGATACCGAGTGATGAGGATGAGACAAATGAAGTAAGCCAGGCAATGCAAGAGAACCACGGTGGAGGAGGAGGTGGCAGTGCTGGAGGAGGAGACGAAGAGGATGAAGATGATGACGATGATGATGACTGGGATGAAGATGCATTGGAAGAGACTGCTCTTGAAGGGTTCAGCACACCTCTTGACCTTGAAAATGGTGTTGACGAGTACCAGTTTTTTACACAAGCACTTCTAAGTATGTGTTTGCTGATTGGCAGAATAATATAACATGATGAAATCATTTGGAGATGTTTATGGCCATCACTGGGGAAAACCCTTTTCTTTGTTACGAGTAATAGTTTAGATTACTGAAACTGTAAAATGTGATCTTACTTTCTAATGTTAGTCCTACAACTTTTTGGCTAACTAGTGCTGCAAAAAACAAATGGTAGCAAATACAGCCAGAGATTAATTCTCTTCATGTTCTCTCTCAGAATTTTTCAATCGCAACCTAAATAAGTGGGGCTTGGTCACTAGAGGGACTCCTATATAGAAAAATATGTCACCTTCTAGATGTTAATGGAGAAATTGCTTTCTCCCTTTCCTGTTTCACTAATCCTGTTGCTTTTAGTTTTCATGAGTTTTAAACGAGAAGATTCAATTCCCATTGTCCATGAATAATGACCACATGGTTAACTTTCTGTTTCAGAAAGCAGAGGATGTAATTAAGTTCCCCAAAATGGATTGCCTCTGTTAGAGTGGGAATTCTGTGCAAAGAAAACCAACAGGAATACTGATCTTGTTTTGCAGTGCAGATTCTAAAACTGACCAGAATTTCCATGTGATTAATTTTGTTATTCTGAAATGAACTTGTGTGTGAGCTGATGGTCACTTTTCCTCCGTTGCCGCCCTGACAGCGGTGCAGAGCCGGGATGCAGCTTGGTACCATTCCCTGACCGCGCCGTTGAGTGAGGATCAGAAGAAACAGCTGCAGGAGATTTACACATTAGCAGAGCACCGGAGAACTGCTGCAGGTGAGTCACTTCCCTGGGCCCCTTTCAGCTGTTGCAGAGATGTTGGAACTGCTTCTAATCTGTAACAACCACCTCTGTGCTAATTAACATTTTCTAGGAAGCGTGAGCAGGATATCATGATTACATTATTCCTTGCCTGGAAGTGTGTTATTCAGAGTAAGTTTACCGTTGCTTCTCTTTAATTGCCTTCTCATTGATTTGTGCTGCTGTTCGGACAGGTTATGAACTAGTTTTACACCATCTGACATTTGAAATGAAGAACAAATTAAGGCAATATCTATCTGCAGCCAGACATTTGGTGAAGATTACTATAAATTATTAAGTGCTTCACAGTTTTGTAACTTTTAAACTACTTATATTGCCTTCGCAGTTAGTGTGAGGTTTTAGATGCGTGGAAAGCTTGCATCATGGAAAATAAATTCAGATTTAATCAAAAAGAATGCAGAATAATGTAGCATAGACTGATGCGGTAGAGGATTAACCTCTCAACTCTGTTGTAGAGGTGTGCACATTTATGTCTTTAGAGAAAACCTGAGTGTAATCTATTCCTGTCATTGCATTTAGGGAATGAAATTATGACTCAGCTGAGAGTTTTCTTCCATAACTTTGCATTCTTAGCTGAGCTGTATTGTCTCTGACAAAGGCGTTCTCTATAGTTTATTTTTCATATCCTTTTTCTTTGAATTCTAGAGACTAAGACACTAGAACAACGAAGTGGCTACACATTTGACAACAAAGGACTGATCACAGCATTTAATTTTGCTGGAAATACTCCCGGTGGCAACTGAAGGATCGGCTACAAAGGTCAATGGGAAGGGCCTCATCATTACATTTTCTTGAAATCATCGTGACTTCTGAGTGATAGGGGAGGGTAATTTAATGCTGCTGAAGGTTTCCTGGAAAATAGCGGTGTGCTTCCCCCACCAGAATGCTCTTTCTAACCAGCTACTGTAATGTACAAATTCTTGTGGTGTTTTTATAATTTGATGGACTGAAAGGAAACGTTTGTCCTCAAGGAACCTGGATGACTGGGAGGGGCCAGGCTGCATCTAATTGAGTTGCACTTCTCAGGTTTTTGCTGTGCAGAATTGATAGATTCATATGGATAACAGTGCCTTCTGTTGTACATGGATTGCCTGAACAAATGGATTTTGGAGTGCATTATAATTTTTTAAGTGTAAGGACATTTCTTGATACACTGTAAGCCTTGGTTCCATGTTTTCCAATCACCTGCTTTTTACTGCTCAGTTTAATTGTTTGTTCGTTGCATACAAATTGCTGGATTCAGAATATTAGCACACCTTCCCTATTTGGGGCAGACCAAATGTGTAGAGGGAGGTGTTTGTTGGAGTTGCAAAGCATACACTGGTTATGTCAAAGGGTCTTAACAAAATGGCAGG
This sequence comes from Rhadina sibilatrix, assembly GCA_013400275.1. NCBI lineage: Eukaryota > Metazoa > Chordata > Aves > Passeriformes > Phylloscopidae > Rhadina > Rhadina sibilatrix. The sequence continues at coordinate 220,626 of VWYO01021359.1, read as the reverse complement.
TTTCCCTTGATGCAGTAGTCTTAAGTTATTTCTCTTAGCCATGAATTCAACTCTCTTGAGTTACAATGGCTTGCCTAGCAGGTGGCTACCCTAAATCTACATCAATATTAGCTCCTGCCTGGACAAGTGGTGTGGCCCTCTCATGTAGATGTTCTACATGACAACTTATTTCTGCTATTATTGATGAATATTGGATTATATGTGGGATAATCTCTTCTGGTTTTATTCATTCATTACCATTCCAGTGGTAGTACTGAATAATGTGGTACAAAATATTTGCAATATTTTATTTATTTTGATAGAAGAAGAACAGCTTCAAACTTACTTCTTACTATTACACTCTGTGATTGTATTTCTGGTCTGCATTGCAGTTGATTATTCTTGTTCCATGCTGAAATTTCTTTATCTGACATATTTTTTTCCTGAATTTTGAAGACTGCTTTCACCAGTGGAGGTTTAGACTAGATAGTAGGAAAAATTTCCTCATGGGAAGGGTAGTCACACATTGGGACAGGCTGCCCAGGGAAGTGGGAAGAATCAACATCCCTGAAAGTGTTTAAACAACGCGTAGATGTGGCACTTAGGGTTTAGCAATGAACACGAGGTTAACAGTTGTACATGATGATCTTAGAGGTCTTTTCCAACCTAAAGGGTTTTACAGAACAAGGTGTTTGTGGAAAAGTTCATTTAGAGAGGAAATGATAGCAGTACTAATTTGAGTAGGTGCCCCTCCTTTAGGTCTGCTGGGATAGCAGTGGTGTAGCAAAAAGCAGTAGGGGTGCTTTAGAATGTGAACTTTGCATTGGAGATAAAATGTTTAGACCAGATTTTGTCTCTATGTGTTAATTTCTTTATGATTTAAAAATATTCACCAATCAATTTTAAACACATAATAATAATCTATTTCTTTACAGCAGTGGCCCAAATAAAAAGTCACAGGCTTGCCCATACCCCAACAAATTTTCCACAACTACAGTAAATTGCAGACTGCTGGCCCTGTGCAGTGCTGAAGCTTTCATTTTTGTCTTTCTGGTTGTCTCTGATAAATTTGAAGCACTCAAATTGTGCCTTGGCTTCTGGAAAAGGCCAGAGAATCTCTGCCTGTTCCTTCTGGAATTTTCCTAGCCTGGCAGCTGTGGGGCAGAATGTTCCCTACGCTTTCCTGTTTCCTGCACCTTTGTGTCAGATTCTAAGGCTGTTGCTGTGATGCTTCTTCCTCTTTCTTGTATTTGCCTTCCTCTCCCCAGCAGCTCCAAAGTAAAGTTGGCCTGATTCATGTAGATTTTTCACTAATGCTGCTCAGTTAATAGGAAGAGTGAAAATGTCTCATTTTTAGGCCTGTTGTACATGTGGAAAATTGTGAGAATTCCAGGGTCTGTATTTCCAAAAGGGAACAGTCTGTTGAGCTGCATTGGACAGGCTCTTTAAGTTCAAGCAGCAGAGGGCCAAAAATATTGTTTATTTTGAATGTCAGGTTATGAAAATTACAGGTCACTTGCTAATTTAGGCCTGGGGGTGTATTGACTGAGACAGTAAGTAGGAAAGCAATACGTCCAGTTTGTTGGGGAGTTTATCAGAAGTTTTGAAATTATTCACAAATTTAAGAAATTATTTTTGGAAGTTAAGGGCACTGATGACTTCTCTCTTACCTGTCAATTGAAGTTAAGTATTAGGCAGGTAAACTCTGTTTAAGACCTTTATTATTTTATTAAAAGAAACAAGATTGTCAAGTTGTGTTTCTTTCAAAGCCCATTTGCCGTTTCTGTACTGGCATGCAGATGGATTTATTTTTCTTCTGCTAATGAGGTCGCTTGCACAGTCACAGGCTAGTATTTAGCTAAGAGTTGATATGTTCAAGGCAAAATCTGATTTTGTATAGCATCAACTTGGTGTCACTCAGCTGAACTGTGGCTGCTCCCTAGTTCTGCTTCTTGTATACTTTTCAAATCAACTGCCAAGCAAATTTCATCCAGATGTTTCATACAAGAGTTTAATCAGCAGTATGGAGTCGGGAATCTTTGTTGTCTATTTTGCAGTGGGGTCAGAGATGTCTGAGGGAATGGCATGCAAAAAGGTTAAATGCCTTTCCTTCCAAGAAGATTCATGAGCAAATGTTTCTACTGGCAAAAGCAAATGTTAATTGCTTTATTCCTTTTTTAAAAAAAAGATTTTTCATCCAAAAAGATTTATTGGGCTCTGGCCTCCACTTTAACATATGGTTCTCTTTTAACATGATAAATACCCATTTGTACATCATCATAAATAGGTAATGGATTTTAGGTGTTTCTTTCTGAGCTGTGTCCAGCTTTGTACTACATTAAAGGGAGAGTAACACAAATGTGCATTTACTGTCTCACTTTGAAGCCGAGGTAATTGTGGAATATCAGACAGCAGCACTACCAACCAAGCGTGATGTATGTGCCATTGGAAGGACAAAGAATCATGAATGTATCACAAAATAAAACAAAGGCTGATAACTGGTGAGTTATGTCACCCCATGCCCATATTCCCAAATTGTGGGGATGATTCATATGGGGACCACAGTGGCTTTACATAGGAAATTAGTGTTATAATCATAGCAAATGGGAACTTACATAAGCTGCTTTTCCAGATAAAATTAACTGATCCTGAGTGTTGAACTGCATATGCTGTTTTGTCACTTGTGAAAGGAAAATAAGAGTCACCACATGTTTTGGCTGCCTCTTTTTGCTGTCTCTCTTTCAGCATTGAAGTACATTGCTTGCTTTCATTACAAAGCAGCATCTTTAATCAAAATAGCCACTTTCAGCAAGAGTAGAATATGAAGCTGAGGAAAAGGTTAAAAAACCCCAAACCTCAACAATCCCCCAAAACCCACATGTGCACAATCTGACTGAAATGAATGTGCTTTGGGAGTCTTAAGTCAAAATATTTAAAGAATGTCACACAAAATGATATTGTGAGATTCTTTGCTTTAGGGAAAAAGGCTGCCTGTGAGGTGTCAGGGAGCCATAAAATGCTCTGCTTTAGGACATGCCCTTTGCCTGTGAAGTCCTGGCAGTTTGTGACTCTGGATTTCATCATACATTGTAGAGGAGAGATGGTAGGACTGTAGAGGATTTTTTTTCCTACTACAAAGCCAGAGTCTGTCTTGAGATTATCTTCAGCCAAATGTAGACAACATGAATGATTAACTGCTTCCAGAATACTTTTCTGTCTTTTTCTTCTCACCTTTTCTTCTTTTGTCAAGCCACAATATTATTGGATATTTCAGGGAGTTTTCAAAATACCTGAAAAGGTAAACCTTAAACAATTTTTATAAAATCTTTTTCTTGAAGCAATGCAATTTATCAGTTGCATTTCTCTCTGTAGAACAGTCTCTCATTTGACATACACAGATGATACAGAACTTCAAAAGCCCCTCACTTGTGTCTGTGGTTTGATGAGCCTCTCTGTGATTTACTCCTTAGTATGGGCACTTCAAAGTCCCCACACGTTGTACTGAAATTTGCTCAAAGGATAGGCAAAAATGCACTGTGTAATGGAGTACCCTGTCCTCATTCTGAGATATGCCACAGTCAATGTTTGGTTAAGATTTGGCAGTTTGGTGGTCAGTTCCTCAAGGATTCTGTCTCTGATTGAGGACATTGTTCAAGTCCAAGAGGCTGTCTCTGCAGGTTGGCAGAGAATCGATTTTCCCTCACTGCAGAAAAGCATACAACAGGCATGGCTGTGAACTTCCTAATCTTAGGAGTGAAAATAGCATTCTTTTTTCTCTAGGATATCAGGTTTTAACCCAGATGGGTGGGACACAGTAGAGGTGCATGTTCCCATTGTGTTTAAGGAAGCCAGACACTATTCCAGATACCAGAAAGTCTCAGCATAAAACCATATCATAAAGAGGATGTGTGAACAGGCCAAGGTGGTTGCTTTGGACACCTCTTCCACTGCTACTAACTTCTGTAAAACCAATCAGGGAAAACCAAAGTAAAATGAAAGAAAATTAAAGCAGTGCTTGGGCACTAGACAAGCAGAAATTTTCCTGGCCTGTGGATCTATTTCCAATACTGCAAATACATGCAGATACTCTTCAAATACAATATTCATCATCTGTATGGATGTCAGTACCCTGACTGACAGCCATTAAAGAAAGGTGAAGACTTAATGTGATTTTTTTCTGGCAGAAATCAGATGCACTCCTTTAAAAAGTCTGGAAACTGCTTGTCCTGAGTGATATGCAATCACCAATATGAGACACACAGTGGGATTACAATTTTAAAGATTATCAGCATATCTCCTAAAGGGCTACTGAAAGTGCTCTTTGTCTAGGGAGCTGATGAACTAGGTAGATGAACTACTCTTGGACTAGAAGAATTTTGGGGAACACCAATTCAGAGACAATATGCAGACGTACGTGGTTTTGATGAATTGGGAAAGGATCCATCTAAATAGAGTGGATGCTTTTGACATGATCTGAGATCTGCAGCATTCCCAGTGTTGCCTACGTCTTCTAGAGGAGCATCCAAGAACTTTGTTCTGTGCCTGCCTTTGGGAAGGGAATGTGCTTGGGCAGTCCCAAATTTGGTGCGGTGCTTTGAACTTGAGATCAGAAAAGGATTTTGATTACAGGTGGTTCGTAACAGAAAAATGAGGTGGAAGTAATGTATTAATGCTAGAATTGTCTTTGTAGGCTGTAGAGAGGTTCACAGTTTGTTTGGCTCTGTTCATGGTGGGGTAAGAGTTGAACTTTCAGATACATGGATTTCTCCAACATGAATGCTAGAGTGTTGGCTGCAGGATTCACCTGAGAGAATGTCGGTCAGGGGCTGCCTGCTGGACCATCTGGATTATGTTACATGAAGTGAAATGCAAAAAATGTAGAATTACTTGATAGTTAAAGCTGTTGAGCAACAAAAATTTTCTTGAAATGAGATTTTAATATTATTCTCAGGTATGTTTTAATTTTCATGTTTTGTGCCCTTATACAAAATGCAAAATTCCTGCATAACATAGAGGCCTATTCATTTCTCACAGAACTGTTTACCATGGAAGGTGTTTATCCAAGAACTGTTCCTCATTTTTAGGTATTTTCAACATGTTTGATAGTGAAGTTGCACATATCCATCTTTTACCACTTTTCATGCACAGAGATCATCTTGGAAATGAACTTAACAAAAGGAGGAACAGTGCTTTGAAAAAAGAAGACTATGCATAAGCAGGTTATTTTTAGAAAACAGAACAACTATGGCTTCTGAAGAAAATATGAAACCGTAAATATTTATACAAAAGTGCATGAGGTAAAGAAATTAATGTAATACAATATAAGCAAGACACATTCTTTGATCACAGCTGTAATGTTTGTTTTTCATTGCCAAAAAATGTGTGACACTTGCTTTTGATTGCATGTGCTGTTGGAATAATGCCTAACATAAATCACATGAAATGTTTTGGGGGCTCAAAAAGAGACCAAAGAGGCCATGCACATACCTTTGATACTAAAGCAAAGAGATGAGCCCAGGACTGCTGTGACTGGAGGGAGCCTGCTATGTGCTACATTAGCTGATTGAATTGCAGGATCATCACCTTTGTAGAAAGCCTGAAATACTAAACTGTGGGATGGCTTTGAGGGCAAGAACTGACAAATGCAAAGCATGCATTGGTGACAAGAAGAACCTCTTCGTAGCTTAAAGAATTCTATACAGTGTTCTCTTAAGCTGTGCTGAATTTGCTTTAAAAACAGTAATAAATCTTATTGCTTAGGTCGAATGTTACATCTGTTGTGCATTTATATGGGAAGAATAATATTTCTTTAAAAAATGTAACATGCCACCTACCAAGGAGCCAAATCTCATTTTATAGCTGCTTTTCATACAGCCATAAAACTTCTTTGCAAGAACACCCGAGAATTAATTTTAAACAAATGTGTGTGTTATCCAGAATTAATATGTGCATTTGTGTAGCAGTGTGTTTGTTTCTCTCTGACTCATGAAGGCAACTGTTCACTTACACACATTGGCTCTGAAAGAACATAACTGGTGTTTGACACAGAACACCCAAACACAGTTCTCCAGATATCAAACTAGTGAAGATAGTCATCTGCACCTGAGCTTCGACCAGTCTTCTGTGCATGGAATTTGTAAAGAAGACACTTTTACCAGGCTTCCACAGGACAAAAAATGAATTTTCCAGGCTGGAACTGCAAGCCTGCTATTTGTATCAGTGGAGTATTTCTCTGGTGGTGAGTTGCTGAAGTAGCCTGTTTGCCTAATTGCATTGATTGATAATGATTGCCCTTTACTGTATGGGCCACTTCTGTGTATCCTCCACAGTCTGTCTCTCTAAAAGCAGTGCTTAGTGTCCACATTTTTTAACTAGGGAGGCTAAATTAGTGTAGTTTGCCCAAAGCCATAGCAATATGTTGTAGCTGGCATGAGAAATCAAAATTCTGGCTCTGTAACTCTGCCTGGGAGTTTTGCTGTTGGCTCTAACGGAGCTACAGTTTTACCCATGCAATTTGCTAGGTCCTGGTGTTTGGATCACTGCTAATACCTTCCACAGAAGCTCTGCCAGAACATACTTAATTTGTGAAATTGCTCAGCAACAGCGAGTTCCACTATTGAACTGCAATTTTAATCTGTCTAGTGGTGACACTGTTTAATTGTATTTTGTGTGGATTGCTTGGTATGACAAGCCTTACTGGAGAAAAAAATGGTTCTCAGCGAGGTGATGAATGACATCCCAATTGCTAATTCCTCTTGAGGCTTTGAAGTGAACCTGATGGATTGGAAGCAGAACTCCAGATGACTAGCAGTATCATCTGTGCCATGTGTGAGGGTGCAGGTTGGGAAGCTCCTCTGCAGGTACTAACAAACATCCTGGATTGGTTCTGAGGTTATAGGTTGTGATTGCCACTTTTAACAGGCTCTAAAGAGTGCATTTGTTACGAAGAAAATATTTGGCTCCTATGCTGCCTCCTGCCCTCTGACAGCGTTTTTCGGACTAGAATCACGTTCTTAACCTGAATTCTAACTCCCAGTCTCTTAAAATGGTAACTTGTTTCATTTGGTCCCCAGCAAGGGTGAAATGGGATCAGTATTTGCTTTCTCTTGTTGCCAGGTATGTTAAATGAACAATTTAAATGATTTAATTACCCGTTTGATTAAATTACTGGGACTTTACCCAATGTCATGCAGTTTCCTGCTGAATTTTTTTTCTGGCAGAACTCAAGCTACATGGTGGTGTGTGCACATCAGGAAAACTCTCCATAGTCACATAAATGAGATTGTAAGCAAAATACAGAGTGTGGAAAGGTCATATCAGTATATGAATAATGGATTTTTTCCTTTCTTATTAAATACATTGGCCTTCTATCGCTCAGCACCTTGTAGAGCAGAATGTGCAACTGCAACAACTATGGGTGCCTTAAGCAGTTTCTATTAAATAGAAATACTCTATACTGTCCTTTTTACACAATGTTCCTTGTCTTGCACCTGCCTGCCCTAAGAGGTTGTTGTGCAGTGTGGTAATGAGGCCAAATGTCTGCACCTTTGTGTAGGGATTTAAGCACAGCCATGGGGCTGGCACTGGGCTCTCAGCAGCAGTTGTGGCTGTGCTCTGCAAGAGCTGTGTCATCACAGGGAGAGCACACCCTGTGTCTCTCGTTCCTCCTGCCATAAGGATCTTTCTGGAGGATGCAGGGGGTTAAACAAAACTGCAACGAGAGTAATCAGAGAACACCGCTGTGCATCTGACTGTGCACTGAACTGAACTGGTTATCACTGTCCTTTGCTATGTATAGACCACTCAGAAATGTGTCAGCGTGAGGTGAGATTAAACAGAGACATGGAGTCTACTTCCTCAGTGTGACAAGGATCATAATTCTGCCAAACAAGAATCAACTCAGTCAGGGTGAACAGTGTGATTAGCTCAGTTTCTATTACTGTTTTGAAGAAAAACTGACAAGGATCTGTCTGCACCATTGTGATGGAAGGAAAACAAAAAGCCAGCCTGGCCAAGGGAGAATCCATGCACAAGAAATACCCTAAACATTGATTGCACTGGAACAGCGAGCATGGAAATCACTGTAAAGAAGAGTGACTACTCCAGATGTTCAGTTACAGAATATTTATGCCAATGCATTGTTAATCAAAAGGTTTACTGGTTACATTAAGGTAGGACTAAGGTAAAGATGTTGCAAATACTTTCCTGTTGTGCTCCTCTGATCCATAAGTACTTTGGAACCTGGGGCTGCCTGAGCCACCAGACTGGAGGCTCTAAAGGAACTTGCCTGGCTGCCAAAGGTTGTTCTGTCAATAAGAATTCTGCACAGTGTCAGGCTGCCTCAGTTACTGTGGTTGCTTCTTCCCAAGTCTGGTGAAAGCTCATTTGATTTTTTGTTTACTGGGATTTTCTACTGGTGATTGATATTCTTCTAGTAAAATACACAAACCACTGTCATTGTGTGGCTGAAGTAGCAGCTGGTTTTGGTCACAAATCATGCCTGGCTGCCTGTCACAGAAGGAGTGCTTGTGTTCATCTCTGCTGTCATTAGGCTTTGTTACCCTCTCACTTTGCTGTCTATTCTGTAGCTTCACAATGCAGTGATCTTCCAGGGCATCAGGATGTTGTCTTACATATTCAGTTTCTGCACTTAATTGTGATTCTGGATTCCTCCATGCTTTTCTCACATGTGCACCTCTTGGGGGTTTTTGGCTCTGATCTGCTGAATTAGGAAGAACTGTGGAGTGATGCTAGATTTTTCTGTCAATAGATAACTCCCATAAAGCATGGATCATGAGATTCTCTTACTGTTTTCTTTCTTTCTTTAGATACAGCTTCATGTAAAAGTATATTTTCAAGTATATTTTGTGCAATTTTTTCCAGTGTTTCAGGACCAAATTACTGAATCTAAGCCTAAATCCTTACATGATGAAATTCTGTAACTGTACTACAGGTTGGGGAAGATACAGAAAACATGAGTCAAACACATCCAAGATTAACTATGACATGAAAAAGAGAGTATTGCTTTGCTTATAAATTGTAAATACTTAGTATTTATATTTAAAATATCTCCATATTTTTGCTCGGTTCCAGGTTTTTTTGGGCAGGGGAAGATTTAATTTGCTTCTAATTTATTTGGGTATGGAGCTATTTTAACTCTGAATTTCACTTCATGACTGTATTGCTGCAGGAAAATATAGCACCGGCTACTTAATGTCAAAGGATATGTGCTAGTTTATTTTGTTGCCATTTTTGTGGCTTTTATCCATGGTCACTTGTGTCATGTGACACCTGAGTCCAAGATCTGTTCTGCTGCAGGAGATTGCCTAACAGTATGCTAACAGTTCATAATCTAAAGAATTTTTGAAGCTATATTAAAGCACAGGGATGCATTTCATCCTTCATCTCTGAATGGTTTCTGTTTCACAATATAACTGTACAATAACAATTTTTGTACAATTTTCCTACTTTTTTAAAAATATCCCCCTTTTGGTTGAGAAAAAAATAGAGGGCAAAAATCAGCAACTGTGGACCTTTGAAGATATACAGATGAGCACTAGGAGATGGAATGCTAATAGGTAGATAAGAAAAAAAATAAGCACACTACCTAATTTTAGGTACCTAATTTAGATTAGAAGGCTTATCTTGTTAACTTTTTGTAGGAGGGTGAGGGATAGCCTGAGTTGTGCTCCTAAGGCATCAGAGGCTTGAAGTCATCCTCTGGCAAAGCCTGCTTCCTTCTCATAAAGCAAGCTCAGGGAAATGAACCATCCATGTTGGGTGGGGAATTCTGCTAATCTGAGTGCACCCCTGGTGGGTTTATTTTGAGGGGAAAGAGAAACACTCAGAAGGGTTATAACCTACAGTAATTAGAGAAAAAAAGTCTCCACATCTTGTTTGCTGATAGTCAGTTTTGCTGATGTTTGTACATAAGAGAGATTCTGAAACATGACTAATTTGATGCACGTGCTTTGTCTTGCCATGGTAAATTAGAACCTTTCCTTCCCAGGAGCTGAGCTGCAGCTCTCCTTGATTTAAAGTGTGTTATGTTGCCTTAATTGCACCATTTATCATGACTTTTTGGTGCTTTTTAGTTTTACTTTTTACTGTGGACTCTCTAACCCAAGTAAATGATACTACAGCATTCAGGAAACTTGGGGAGCATTCAAGTCAGCACTTCATCAGCTCTCTGAAAGATGATCTGTGAATACCAAAGTTTTAGGATGTTGAAAAAAGGCCACTGGCATGAAGAACTTGGAACTCAGCAGGACGGAAGCACCTAAAGGTATGTAAGGTTCTGATTCTGAGTTACTGAAGGTGTTGAGCCCCTGGGCAGATGATGTCCAGATCTGTCTTTTAGAAGTAAGGGAAGGCCCTAAAGAAAGGAAACAGAGCTTTTGAGGGAGTATGTTACAGAGCTGAATTTTCTATCCATTTCTATTACTATCCTTCCTTAAAGACTTAGAACCAGAACTTAGAGTTCAGGTTAGAAGGCAGCTTAGGAGGTTCCTAGTTAACCTGCTACCCAAGGCACAGCCATCTTGGAGATCAGAGAAGATGGCTCAGAATTTTATCCAACCAGTCTTCCTGCTCTTTCTGTAGGATGGGCAGGGGGAATTTGAGGGTAGCAGAATAGCTTGGTTGGCCTGTGTAGGCAGAGATCATTAGGAGGGCAGGTGCTTGACTCGTTCAAAATGTGATAATGGTAATAATCTTGAATGAAGTGGCTCTGCTTCCAGCAGAGGATAATTAGCCTTTGCATTTGGAAGGAAATGAGCAGGAAAAGCAACAAGCATTAGGCATGAATCCCACTACCATGCAGTTTCTAACTCTGGAAACCACAGCTTGCTTCAAGGAGTGTTGGCTTCAATCACAAGGGTATGTCACTTGCTCAGAGCAGGCCAGAAGCTGAAGCATGGACTGTAGAGCTCTGTGGCATCACAAACTATAGTGCTGTGGGGGAAGGGAAAGATGTAAAGGAAGAACCCACATGAGAAACCAGGGGCTTTTTTGACTGCAGTGTCAGCAGGAGTCTGGTATGTTCTGCTTGCTGTGAGAAGCAGGTGGCTTATTATTCACAGGAGAAAAGAGGCATCTCTCTGACAAAAGATCTAAGCATGAGAGAACCAGATGAACGGAGGGACCTCCAGAGGTTTCAAGGAGATGGGTTGTGACCCCCATGTTCTTTTCCAAGAAGACAGAGCATATTGCTGAAGGAGAAAAAGCTAGATGGGGAAGTACTGGCTTTTGAGGGTTGTGAAAGGCATCTGCAGGCATTTACTTTGTGATACTGTCAGAGAAAGCATAGGCACGTTCCTGACCCTGAAACTGCCCAAAATGTAGCATGGAGATGTGCAGACAGACCAGCTGTGTCATCCCAGTCTCCAGTTTTGCTATCAGACTTCACTTCTCTGCAATGATCCCTCCATGAGAGGTGCAGATACACACTGAATATACTTGTATAATATATAATTTGTATAATGTTTATTTGTACAATGTATTGCTTCTTTATGGATGGACTGAAAAGCCAGATAGGAGAGACTGGGTTGTGGGAGGGTCTGGGTAACAATGTGGCATTGAGGAAGGGGGAATACAGAGGTATAGGCAAGTTTAGGGAGAAGTTTATTGGGAAAGCTATTAATACAGCTACAGAGCCTGTTCTTTCTCCAGTTTAGAACACATCTGTAACTCCTAAATCCAGCAAGGGAAACGCTTTCCCTCTGGTACCAAATCAAGAGCTCCACCACAAAGCCGAAGCCTGCCACATTCACGTCCAGCCAAGGGACACACGTGGGGGCAGCGTGGAAAGCCTGTCCTGGGGTGTGGCAGAGTGCCAGCCATCGTGCCAGATCTGTGGGAGGGAGGAGAGGGAGGGAAGGTGAGTGCCCGACACGCGTGGGCGGCGCGGGAGCGGCCACGCCGCTGTCCGTGGTGCTGAGCGCGCTGAGCCAGGGCTGCCTCTGTTGTCTTCTTGCCTTGTCTTAAGAACATGGGCTGCTCTATAATCTTCCTGCCTATAATACCTCTGTGTTATTTCACAAATGGTGTGGCCTGCTGGAACCCAGGGATTTTCACTGTGGCAGGTAACTGAATATCTTCACCTAGAGCCATGTTTCCTATTTCCTCACAGAAGGCTGCTATTACAGAAATAACTGTCTGCTAAGCTGAGCACAGTGGAGAGTTCTCAGGAAGATGGTTCTTCTGAAAATGCCTGTGAAATTTTGCTGAAAATGGCTACAGCAAAGTAAGGAGCAACTCCTCTCGTACCATCCCAGCACATCAACTGACAGAGTTGTAAAACCTGAATCCTTAAAATCCTGACTGAACTGATGTAGCTGAGCTTCTGTATGCTTTTGATTACAATACTTGATTGCCTAGAACTGCTCACAGTACCTAAAAATATCTGATATATTCAAACTATCAGCAACAAATCCAGCATATAGTACTGAGTGCCACCCACTGGCTTGAAGTATTTTTTTTCACCATGTGCCTGACTTGCTACAGGAGCCAGAAAGCAGGAGAGAGACAGTCAGGAATGACATTGAAAGGAGGAGTGTCCCTCATTACTTAACTAACATACTGAATTTGTTTAGAGTTCAAAGTTTTGTAGTACTAAAAGCTCTTTGTGAGGTGTGATTGTTTAAATGGGTGCAATCTCTCTGATGATTGAAGTGCTGTTTTGAGTCCAGCAGTTCCTAGGAAAGCTGATAGCAAAAGACATTTCTATAGGTTTTATTAAATACTTCTGTCATGGTGCTCCATGTTGGGCTCAGCTGTACCATTCTGTAGGTGACTCACATTTAGAGATTTAACCTTTTTAGAATAAGATAGATTGATTTTTCACTTGAGTATGTTCTTGGATTTCTTCTGATGGAGTATGTATGGCAGTCAGGCCCACAGTCTCAACACCCAGCATCACCTTCATTTCCTACGCCAACTGAGCATCCAAGGAAGAGTATGTGAAAGGAGAAGATCCTAGATTTCTAAACACATGCTTTCTGATGCTTTAACTTGTGTCAATCATCCCTTTTGGCACCTTTCTGAAAAGTCATTGTTGTTAGTCTAGGACACTTTTCCCTTCTGTTCCTATGTTTGTCTTGCATTGGATCCTGTTTCAATTTAATTCAGGGAATGACAGAATGCCTTTATTCAGAATGGCAAAGCCTTGGCTGTAGGAGTCATAATGTTGATTTGCAGCCTTTGATATATAATAGCTTTATTTTCGTATGTGTTGTTCCTTGCACTTGCAGGAAGGAGGTGATGTTTCATCTACAACAATCTTATTTTCAACATAAGGGCTTTTCCTCAGGGGTATTGTTAGCATGGGCCCTTTTTTGTTGTTGTTGTATATTAGATTTCATGTGATTCTAGAAATCTCTGCTTCATTTTTCCCACATGTTCAAGTAATGGCTGTACAAAGGACACACTCATCTTGCCTGTGTGAAGCAAGAACTCATTTCAGCAATTGATGTGCCATCACCCAGTCTTTGCCTGCAGGACTCTGTTCTGCATAGGGAAAGTCAACCGTAGAGGAAAAGCCACAAGAGTGGAGTACAACCATTTATAAACCTGTGACAAAATGCAAAACGTGTTTCTCATTAAAACTTGTGCCTGAGGATTCCTAATGTATAATTTTTTCATCCTGTGATCTTCAAGAATGATGTACACATAATTTTGGGGGGCTTTTAATTGTGATCATGTTAGGAAGACCAGGTCAGGCAGATCTCAGCTAGCTATCAAGATGATTTTCATTCTGTATGTCACCAATTTGTCAATGTTTCAGTCCCAAAAAGCTGATTTTTTTAATTAGGTTTGATTGCATGAGGTTTACTTTCCCTCTTCTTTGCAGTATTCAAAGCCTTGTTGATGGTGGCTGCACGAAGATACCTGATACCTTCAGGCACCGTAATGTTTAAATGAAGTAAGATGTCTGGCAAGAATATTCTGTCAAGTGGAAGAGAGCTTTGTTAAAGCAGAGCAATATCTGTTATATCTTTGTTATGAAATACTAGTTTTCTGATCTGATTATTCATATGGAGATTTTAGAGAGAGACAATGGTCTCAAACATATCACTCCTTTTCCAGAGCTATTCACCACCTAATTTCACTGGTCTCTGGTGTGCCTAGACTGCAGGGAAACATCTTAAGTGATTTTCCTTCCCTGCAAAGCAGGAAATTGCCAATTGTGCATTATCAAAGGAATGGGATTTCGATGGAGACCTCTCTCTGTGCTTCACTGTGGTACAGTTATGCAGTAAATTTGCCAATGATTTCTGCTGCCCAACAGAATCCACACCCTAAGGCTGTGTGGCAAATGTTCTGCTTTTAGAGAACATGTCTAGGTAATGCCTCTGTGATCTTCAGAGGCAACAGATTAGCTGTGGCAGTGTGTTCATCCTAATGCACAAGGGCAAGACCTACCTAATGTAGTTGGCCCTGCTTGGACCATTGGCCTAGATGACCTGTAGACCTCCCTTTCAGTCTTAAATTATTCCATGATTCCAATAAAGCTGCCTGAGCATGTGGCCAGAATCAAAAGTGCTTTGTACAAGCAGTGCTGGAGCCATTGCTGCTGCAGCTGCCCTAGGACAGAAGTTTGTCTCCAAGTGCTGCCTTCATTTCTTCTGAGGAGCATGGAGGCACTCAAGAGAGACAGTTTTTGGGGACTGTGGTGTGGCGTGCAAGGACTGTGCAGTCTGAACACTCCAGCACACTGCAATTCTGACGTGCCTCTGTCTCCCTGCATCTCATGCTGGGTCACTGCCTGCTCCCATGGGTGTGGCAGGGTGGCTGCTTTTCTGCTGGACTTAGAAGAAGAATCCATGCAGCCAAACAGAGCCCCATTGGGGACCCCTGGTGTTTTGTGAAAGGCCCAGGAATTTCCAGGTATGAAAACCTAATGCCACCTGTTACCCCACCCAGTGTTGCATTGCTCTTCACTATGAGTGTGTTTTTCCCTGGGTTCCTCACGGGCTCGCTAGTTACACAAGCCAGCACCAATTAATTTGAGAGTCAGTCCTGCATCTTTACTGGGATGCAGGTTTCACGTGCCCCTTTCCACTGCTTTCAAACAAGATAAATCACACAAGACTTTAACCTTTTTACTTTCTACAAATTGTCTTTTTCAGTGCTGTATGCCATGAAACATCCCTATAAACAGGCAGGAGCTGAAAGAACTGGAGTTGCTTTGAGTTATATGAAACCAAGTTTGAGCCCAAATAGTGCCATTTATAGAGGCAGGTAGCTTGTTGAATAGTATGCTCAACTGCAAGCCATGATTCTAAATGGCAGTCTGGGAATGCCATAAATCCTATCTAAAATGTGCTCAGGTTGTTTTATGTTTCAACATGTTAGCCCAAAACTCCTCAGACAAGAAAAGAATAAGCAGTGTGGGTGGCATAATTGTTACTTTTTTAGATCCTAAACATATGCTTTTAGCAATCAGGACCTCATAAATTTTCCCTCAATGCTTGTCAGTGTTGCTTAGGTTTCCAGCTAAGGGCTTTGAACTCTGCTGGCCCTTCTCCAGAGCTATCATCTTGCTTGCACTGATGCCTGCAGTTTTGGGGGTCTAGTGAAAATGCTCCTGAGGAAAAAAAAAAACCCACAGACTTTACTGGTGAAAGACAGAACTTGACAGGTGGGACTGAGACTTGTACCCATCTTAAATAGGCCTCCCTTTACTCATCATGCTCTCCTTTCTACTCCCACCCCTGCCTCAAGCTGTGGCTGTCCTACACTTTGGTCCTTTTAGCCTCTGGCAGCCTGTGCTGCTCCTGTACTCATTTCCTCTACAAGTTTCTAACCAGGTTGGGATTTGGAAATCCTGCTCACCCCCCCAAGAGGATCTGTGTAAGCAGTGTCACCAGATTTCAAGGTTTTTTACTTCAGTGGCCCATTCTGGCCTGAGATAAGCCTCTGTGAAGCCTGCTGGACACAGGCTGCTGCAGGGCTTATAGGAGTTCTTCTCAGGGAAAAAGGTTTGAATTTGTTTTGATTTTGTATAAATTCTTTGTGTTTTTTACCCCATTTTAAAATTGGAGGGGTGGGGGGAGGGTGGGCTTGGAATTGTGGTTTTTGGGGGGGGTTATTTTTTTTTAACCTCCCATGTATTGCCCAGTATTCAAAGCCTTTTGACTGGTGTCTCCTGTAGGCTGGGCTCTGATGGGTTCTCAGCAGTGCCTCTAAAGGTCTCTCTTCCTTTTTTGGGGTGTGTCTGATACAGAGGACAGGGGGCAGAAGTGGGACATGGGGTTGTTTGCAGAACTCTAAACACATTCCTTCAGAAATCTTTTTTCTTCCTTCTGCTGAAACCAGATTTCACCTTGATAAGTCCAACACTGTAGCAGACCCATCATAGGGATTTATGTCATCTTTATAGAGGAAGAAAAATTGCAGGAAGAATGATGTAGTGCTGCAGCTTTCCAGTGTGGTAAATTTAAGGTACTCAATTTACACCATTATAACTCTTCAAAATAATCTAAGAAAAACACCTCTGAAGCACAAACTTTGCTTACTTCTCAAGTGCTAAGATTAACCTTTTGTGCAATCTTCATGTTAAACCTAGCTGCAATTTGGCAGAAGTTTAGGGAGGAGAGAATGAAATGGTCTGGAAAGATGACCATGATTTAGAAGCTGTTCTCAAAGAAAGTGGCCTCATTCTTTGATTTCTATTTATCTAGCCTGTCTTCCAGAAAGCATTTTTTGGCTATCAAATCACATTTATTTAGATCTCTCTTTTGTGAGACCAAGACATTGTCAGCCAGTTCCTGGCTTTTAACTGCTCGATTCTGCAACCTTAATATTCTTTTAACATTGATTTGTGTATAAATTCATACACTTAGTTTTAGGAGCAAATTGAAAAAGACAGCTTTCCCAGCATATGGAACCATATGTCCCCTCACAGGGGCCAGCAAAATGGCTGAGCTATTTAGACTATCTAGCAGAGACTTCCTCTTGAGTTAAGAGTGTGCAGCCAGAGCACTGAAAAGTTGTTTTCTCTGGGAGGGTGGTCTGCAGCCCACGTCTGTCAGTGGCTGTAGTGAGTGGTCAGCAGCTCAACTGCAAGAGATGTCTAAAACATCAAATTAAATGTAAGTTAAAGATGGAATATCCTGTTTGAAGAAGAAAGGCTGTGCTGTGGGTTTACTGTAAACCACTGGGCTGCAAGGTTTGGGAATTGCTGGTCTTTGTGGCCAGCTGATAGAAGAAGGTGGGTCACCTTGGTTGCCAGGTATTTCTTCAGATCAGTTCTCCAGGGCTCATCTGCAGAACATGAGCTTTGATTCCACACAATATTTGAGTTGCTGTGAAAGAGTGGATCCACAGACATCCCTCCTGTTTCAGCTTCTGTCCATCACCCCTCTCGGACTTGTGAAGATGCACTCTCCCTCCTACCTACACTATCTAGGTGCTGTCACCAAGAGAGAGGTGCCGTCTGTGTGTGCTGCTGGTTTGTCTTATGTCACACTGACCCCCAGAAGCAGAGAATTACAGAAAATCTTTGCTTGGTCCTTGGTGCTGTTTAAAATTGGTGGTGAGCTGTTTAACCTTTTAACTCCAGAGGCCTGATCTTGCCAAAATTTTCCCGTTTCTTTGTTGTCTAAAGATTGTTCTTTAGAATTACACTGTTCTGCAGCTACGTCGTTCTGCAGTATTTTCTGTATTTCCTCAGAGACGAGCAGCTGAAATTAATGTAGCTCTGCCTAAGCAAAGACAATAGAAAGGGCTTTTTGGCAGTGCTAACCAGGGCATTGCACTGAGTTATTTATTAAAAAAAACAGAACAACAAACCCTACACCAAACAAAAAAACTCCCAAGCAAATGAAAAAACCACCCAACCTCAACTTAGGGCAGGTTTCTCTCTCTCTTCTTCTATCTTTTTCCAAAGTCTGCTGGTTGTCCATATATCCCAGCTGCCAGCTCTGGCCTTCTGAACTCAGCAGCCTCTGTTCACTGCAGCCTGCAGGGCAAACACAACGTGCTTGTCTCCCAGAACACTTTCAGCATTGATCACTCCTTGTAAATGGTGCTATAAACACCCAGTGGGGGTTTGCTGTGTGATGATGCCTTGTGTGAACACAGAGATCTCCTCTCCACACGTGGGTGACTGAGGGCCTGGTACACAGAAACAGCTGAGCGTGATCTGCTGGATTTGGGCACATCTCCTTTGGATTGTGGACAGATTTCCAAGGCAGCAGCACATCCACTCCTGGGATACATCTCAGTGCTTCCTTTCAGTGTTTGAAAGCCTTGCTTCAAAGCTTCAGAACTTCTAAGTAAGGCAGGCAGAACCTTTCTTAATATTAGTGGAACACTGTGGTTTTCCCTAAATTCATCCTCCAAATGGCTGGGCTAATTTTGCTGGAACTCTCTGAATAATATTTAGCCTGAGGCAAGCATATTATAGGGAAAATTTCTGCCTGAACACTGAATGTTTGACAGTTGCAAGCAACTGAAATCAGGGTCTTGTGAAAGGGAGTAGGAGGCAGATTTAACTATTTCATCTGTGCCAGGTGTCTGCCTGTACTAACATTTCTGGTTGGATGCATAAGTAATATGTGCAAGTTCATAATATATCTTTTCTTTTTAGGAACCAGCTTTATTCTGGTAGAGCTCATTTAAGTCTATGGAATTACAAGATCATAAACCTAGTATAACATTGGAAAATCAGGCTCTATGGATGTGCTCTGTGTGTGGTATCAATCTATTTACAATGTATATATAAATAAGATTTGTGATGAAATGAGAAAAACAAGCTGCTTGTATATCATCTAGGAATGAGCCCTATGTTATGCTTAATATTTTCAAGAGACAAATGTGGTGACAGACTTATCAGAAACACTGGCTGAAATGAAGCTGTTGGTCCAAACATCCTCATCATCCTTTATCCTAGAGCCAAAGCAAAAATGAGATGTCCCAGTGGGTGTGGGCCATGCTAACATTACTTTTTATCATTATTATTATTATTATATTCAGATGTTGGTTGTGTTTACAATTACAGTGCTGGCAGATGGACTCTATTAGAACTGCCAAATCTGAACATCTAGCCCCAAATCTGATCATATTACTGAGAACACAGTCTGGGATTTTATGGGGACCAGAGACAAATTGGCTCCTTCTTCCTTGCCAGCTCATCTTGCCATATCTATTTCAGAGTGAGGCACATTTATTTTATTGAGCCTCTGCCCCTCTGCCACTTGCTCTGGATCCTTCTGGGTGGCTGTTGGGCAGAGACCAAGCAAAGCTGTGGCTTTGCACTCTGCAGGGAACAACACATGGGTGTCCCAGTGGATTTGGAAGGTAAGTGAGCTCAGGTTCACTGTGCACGAAAGATGAACAAGGGCTTGCTTTCCCATTTTGCATTTCCTTTTTTCTTTTTCTTTTTCTTTTTTTTTTTTTTT
>VWYO01021359.1:178727-191374 GCA_013400275.1 Rhadina sibilatrix | reverse complement strand
AAAAAAAAAAAAAAAAAGGCGACTGACCTGATCTGGCAGGATTCTTTGTGGCTTATGTTATTGAAATTGTTTTCCAGCCTCTAGAACTATGGATTCTCTGCAAGCTGAGGCTCTTCAGACAAGGAAGGTCAATAGCAGAAAAGGAAAACCTGCTGCAAACCCATCTGAAGGCAAAAGGTTGGGACCTCTGGCTTGCAGCAACTTACAGGAAAGCCACCGTGGTTTTGCTTGCAGTGACTAAAGGGGAGCATCTTAGCCCTGTGTGGGATTTCTTGCCTTTGAAATGCATTTAGTTAATTACTACATCCTAATTTATTTTCTACTGTGGGATAAACCTTGCTGTTTATTCCAGCAGCAGAGCATGGGAAACACAAGATGATGTTTTTCAGTGGCAAAGTTTCAACTCTGGCATAATTTTTTTTTGCAATGTTAAACCCCAGAACCCACAAGGGAGGAGCCATAATAGCAAAATGCTGTTTAAAATGATGATGTATTTTATAAGGGCTTCAAGCGCCTCTCATAGTATTTGCAGATAATCTCAGTTTGCCAGTTTGTCAAGTCATTATTCTCCATCTGTGATACCTAGTGATAACCAAAGAGACTTTTAATCCATTTTTATCAACATTAGTGAGTTCGTCACAAATATGTTGAAAAAACAAAATGCAAGCATTAAAAGCAGTGTGAAGACAATATATTATTATTCCAGCATTGGCTCAAACCTGCAAATTAAAATGTTAGGGTCTTCACTTTAGAAGCACAGGGAATTGGTCTGCCTTTGGACACTACTATCCACATATATTTTGATATTTTCTTTCTGTGGTTAGTGATCATGAGCATATTTTGTCTGGCACGAGATAGATTCACATAATCAGGTGCATAAATGAAATGTCAGGGGTTGCAATTAGGAATTCACTCACACCAAACAGGTTACCTCAAACCAGTATGAGCACATGGCCTTAGACCACAAATGGCAGGCATTTGCTGGAGAAGAGCTAAGTAGAAGTTTAAACCTTTTTCCCATGGCCTGGATGCAGACAGACATCTACACACATCCTCTCCCCATAGGCTGAGCAGGAGCCACTTCAGCAGTGCAACAGAAATTCCTTTAAGGAACAGGAGGAGAAAGATAGTTGGGGATGAAGGAGGCTTCTGTGCTGTGCCTTAAAACTTTTGGGTACTGTATTGGTTTGGACAATAGTGATGTTAAGTAGCACTTTTCACATTGCACATTAGCACCGGGGACCCAAAAGAGACCCAGGCCTTCCGCTGGCCCATGTATTGGATCAGGTTGTGTCCTCAAAGCATCCTCTTGCTGAGCTGCACTATTCCAGCTGGACACTAGAGAGCTCCTTGTACCAAAAACAGCTCGGCAGTGCGAGGGGAGGCTCCCTGAGAAGCGCCTTCCAAGCAGTCCCCCCTTTCTAGGGGAATTTTACTTGGGTTTTAGTATTGTGTTAAAAATTAATATTCTCAAGGGAAAGCTGTCTTTGCCAGAGCCATGGCTGCAGCTGTAACTCCACACCTCCTACCCCCACCAAGACAGATTTTGCAGTTGTAACTTGGAAACTAATTACACAGATAGCAAAAAGTAAATCAAATGCTGCCAGCTTGGAAATTATAATTAAGTTTTCCTTGCAATAACAAACACACTCAATATGTGATTTATTATGACTATTGCTGTATTAATGATAGTAATAGTCTATGTCATGCACCTATGCAGAGTACATGTTTTCATTTAAATTGCCAGATTACAGTCCCAGATGCAGGATGAATTCTAACTAGCTCTCTGCAGTCAGTCTGCTGATAACCTTAAGCCTTACAACACACCAAGCTATTGCCAAACACTACTCTATTAGCAAGCAATAAAACAGGATGAAGACTGGGTCTACTTTTTTCCACTAGCTGTGTTTGACCTGTCCCCCACAGTTGCCTTTACCCTATCAATCTCTTATTCAGAATCAAAACAAAATCCCCTATGCTGTCACTGTAAGGGCATATGTATTTCTGCTTTGCAGACTCTGACACAAGCACAGGCTGCTGCAAGATGTTATAAAGAAGGAACAGTCCTATTCCCATAGGGATTATGCTCAAGGGTTGATTTGCAGTTAGTTAATCTTGTCCTGAGGTCAGCAGTGGGAGAGCACAGGATTTCAGTGGGAATGGCTCAGGATTTTGCCTCCCAAGCAAGTCCTGTCACAAAATCCTGGAACATAAAGATGGAAATAGTCTGTATGAAAACTTCAGAAAGGCTGGGGAAGGCCTTGTTCCAGCCTCTGCTGTACACAGTAGCTGTGCTTGGCCAGGGCAGAGACACAGCTGGCACTCCTGGGACCTTTAACTGCAGTCCTGTTGAGAGGTCAGTGTCTGTGCTGCTGGTGGCACAGCTGGGAGACCAGGCTGGCACAGCTGGCAGGGTGGTGCCCAAAGTTGGAGGCTTGCTGTTGCAGTTGCTTAGTGACACTTTCAGCTAGATGGACCAATTCATTATGAATGATAACCTTCCAGATCTGATTAGATTACTTGCAGGCAGCCTGACAGGGCAAAAATAGTGATTGCTGTTTTTGCCTGGATGTTGAGGAGGATATTCTGCAGAAATGAGTCAGATCTGATTGGGTTTATGCGGAAAGCCAAGGAATCAGTTTTGAGTTCTGAGGAAGCTTCTCTCCCAGGAGAACTTGACCATGTTAGTGACAGTGAACTGAATTGTGTTGTGCACATCTTGTCACTTAGTTTCCAAAACCAGCATGAAAGATGAAATCGACTGTTCGTTTCTTTCTTCTTTTCAACCTCTGGTCTTCTGAAAATGTATAGATAACTGGAAAGAAAGAGGATTTTCAGTGTAGGGCTGCTCCAAAGAAGGTCAGTGTGGGAGGTGAGAGGCTGCCTTTTGATTCTTCTGAAACCCTCTCTTGGGAACTGTGCTGTGTGAGCCTTGGTGGTGCCATTCCACAGCCCATACTCTGGCTCCCATACATGGCAGAGCAAGTCTCTAGCATAGCACTTACCAGCTATCTTCCTAAATGATCTTGAGTTATCTGGTGGATTCTCTCCTATTTTTGTGAACACAGGGCTCATAATGATAGAAAATGTAACAAAATCTAGCAGCAACGTGCTGAATTGGAGCTAACAAAATGAGAGGGTGTGGTGAAGTCAGAGCTAGCAGTCTCTTGCAAAACCCTGTTTCTCAGAAAATTGTGTTTTATTGTTTCCATCCCTGGGAGCTCACATTACACCCCAGCTAAACCTAGCAGGGCCCTGTCATTCATCAGGCAGTTTTTATGGCATGACAGGAGTCTGCAAAATTAGAAGCCAGTTAAACATATTAAAAAATTTAATAGAATCCTCTGTCTGCATCTTGCAAAAGAGTAAAGGAAATGCCTTGGGATGTCTTTTTCTCATAGGGAGGATCATATTAGCCTCCAAAAGGCAACAACATCAAGGTGGCCACTGGAGAGAGAGAGAGAAAATCTTGCAAAATTTTATTAAGGAAATGAAAATGTGATTCCTGTCAAGTCAGCCCTCAAAAGTCCGTCTGTTCTCATCAACATCTCATGCCATGTGATATTCAGAAAAAGTGAAAACACTAGCTGTGGCTGTGAACTGTTTTTCCCCTCTAATTTTATTTTGATTCAACTGTCCAGAGAGCAAATCTTTTGGGAGGTGTCTAAGACCTCAACATCTAAGGAACCCTTTCTAGAATCTAAATATAATAGCTCTGCCAATTTAGCTGACACATGTGGTTATTTCAGTGACAAAGAACTCTGGGACCTTCTAATCCCTTTCTCAAAAAAACCCCTCAACAATAAGNTATTTCAGTGACAAAGAACTCTGGGACCTTCTAATCCCTTTCTCAAAAAAAAAAAAAAACAAACCCCAACAACAACAAGAAAAACCAACCAACAAAAAAACCCCAAACAAACAAAAAAACCCAAAAAACCAAACCAAAACAAAAAACAACCCACTCCGAGTATTGCTTTGTTTATCTCCCCAATATGTTTTGGTATGTGGTCTTTGGGAAAATGGCTCATTTGAAATTATTGTATAAACTGTTAGTGAATGGATGGTGATCCATAGGCTCTTCCTTTCATCATGATGTCATCACTGTCATGTCTGACTAATAAGAGTTTATAGACCAGTGATGAGTATAAGTGGTCTCAGTGACACAAATTCAAACTCAGCAGCTCAGCTTACTGCAGCTTAGCGTGGATTAATTTCCCATGGCAGATGCCAGCCTCATGCCAAAAAAAGACTAAACCCCATCTTTATGATTTTTCCCTTCTTCACAATTGTCAATCTATGTAAGGACAGAGATAAAAAGAAATAGGCCCAAATTACAAACCATGGATTTCTGCAGCACCTCTTGGAAGTTGGGCTGTGCCTGAGTTTTCCTTCAGGCTCCTCTCCATTCCTTTCCCTTATAAAAGCATTCATATTCATGTGTTTTTACCCTTTTTACCAATAGGTATGTTTAAGCAGCAGTGATACAAATGAAATTTGCTCTCAGGTAATTAATTTCTTTGTCTTTTTCCAAGGAAGAACTAAGAGTACAGAGGTGTATTGTGGTTTGGTAGGATGGTTTGTTTGCTATTATTACCTTTTTTGTTTATACTGGAGACTGTTGGCCTTTTTGCCCTAAGAAGGTGATATTGATGAGAGTCACAAAAATCCTTTGGTCTTGCAGAGAATCACTCATTATTCTTGAAGCAGCTTCCAGAGAAGCTCTGTCTCAGTGTACGTGACCTCTAATCTACAAAGGAAAAGGTTGCCTTGTGCCTGAGGAACAGAACTGTGGCATGAACCTGGCAGTAGTTAAGATATGCTGGGCCATGGAGCATCTCTGGAAGCCTCTGGACAGCACACAGGAAAAACTGAGAAGGACCTAGGATGTGTCGAGGAGGTCAGATGGCCTGAGATGTGCCCCTGAATTTGGTGTGATGTCCCAAGGATGGAAGGAAGGGGCAGATGTAATGTGCTAGGAGTCGTCTACTAGGGTGACAGAAAACCCTGCAGAGGTGTGTTGCCAAGCAGGTTCAGATTTGCTAGATTTGCTACCAAACTGAGACTTGTTTTGGTTTCTCTGCCTTCCAGGCTTCAAATGCTGTCCGGAAAGCTTCCAGACTCCTATTGAGGGATCCTAGGAGTGTTTCAGCTGAACTGCAGATGGCTTTGGGCTGAAGCCATGGGAAATTTTGTAAGCTCTAAACTAGGCAAAGCTCAGTACCTTGTTTTTTTTAATGTTTAGCAATAGAAATGCAAATGTTAGAAGTTCTACTGACTGAGAAGAAATCTAGAGTGGAATGAGGCAGAAGAAATTATCTGAAAACATTGAAGGGAGTGTGAGGGGGCATAAGAGAGCAAGTGAGACTCATGTCCTTGGAGAGACTGAAAGGAGGGAGTTCTTCAGTCCCCATTAGCAGGAGGAGCTGGAAACCCGAGCTCATAAGTGTGCACTTGTCTTAGGGAAAACTTAGGGAAAGTCACACATATGTCTTGCTAGAGCATTTCAGGAGAGCTAAGAGTTTGCATTCACTTGGATAAAAGGTGTGTAAGTATTGTTAGAGCATATGGCTTGCTCATAATTTTTTTCATTGCCATATTTCTAGCCCCAAAATTGTGCAGTAACTATGTAACAACTCTCAATGTGAGCTAATGGAAGAGGGGAAAGGTGATTTTAGCCAAAACAAAACAGGATTTGAACATGCTCTCACACCCTCATATGTTCTTCATCCTGTTCCATCCATGTATTATGATTTATTTTTCTCTCCTTGTCTGGGTGTTCAATGGCTCTAAGCCTGCTCTTTTCTGCCTCTTATCACTTCTTTAGGGCTTTGATCTATAGTCTGTCCTCTATTTCACTCTGTTTTGCAGTTTAGGAGAGTCCTGCTAAGCTGCACATAGGTGTGCTGGCATCCTGATGCCATCAGCACCTACATTCTCACAGCACTTCTACTGGTCCTTCTGTTGCTTCCACATCTAAATAATCACTTCCATTCAGAATGAGCTTAATATTTTTATTAAAAATTCCTTGAGTATTACAACATATTTTACCTGTCCACAGCAGACTCACAAGACTGCAGATCAGTGCTGAAGAGCCGGGATCACTGGGGAGTGATCCTTTTATCCTACCACCAATTTGAGGGTCACTTAGATGCATGGTCTGTGGAAACAATGGAGAGGGAAAAGGGAACACAGAAAAGCTACTCCAATCATTTCCAGCTGCCTCCTTCTCCATCCTGCTTCCTCCTGATTCTACCCCCCTCAATTAGGCTTTCAAATTGTTTCCTCTGAGAAGCTGTACAGGGTTTTACTGCTTTGATTTTTAACTGATTTATTGGCTGGCTGATAATTCCTCAAACGCCTTGGGAAAACAGCAGGGACAGAACCAGTCAAAAGGTAACTGGTGGGACAGCTCCCCAGCCAGCATTGCTGGTTTAGGTTGTTGTGACTGTGCTTGAGGATTTGCTCTAACACAGCCAGAGCTGTTCAGTACACCTCAGTGTAAGAGAAGCAGAGCCCAGAGTGAATGATTGATGCATTGTTTTATCTGGAGTGTTTGTTCAACATAAACACTAGAAAGTTAAGCTTATTTGAAGTTATTTTATTGCAAAATAAAACTGTAGCTGCTTGCAAAAATTAAATCCAAAGAAGTCACCTGAAAAAAGATAATGTCATATTCCTTTTGCAGTAGCTTTTATGGAAACTTTCACCCTCCTCAAATTACAGTGACTCCGTGTGGCTTATTCTACAATATAAATTTTAATATTTGTGCTAAAACATATTCCAGCTGTTGCTAATAATAGAGATATGAATAATATTATTACAGAGAGTCTTGACTGGACTTGGTGAAGATCTATTAATTTGTAATTTTTCCATCCTAAACCCAAATATTAAAAAAGAAAGAAAGGTAATTGCAACCATTGGCTTCTACTTCACCATGATGAAATTGAGATTGCCCAGTAATCAGAGAATAAATGTAGAGATTTCCTGATTTTATCCAACAGTCTGATTTTATCAGAACTTCTGCAGTGAATGCAATTTAATCGAATGTAGGGATGCCAGGAGATCTTTTGTATTAATCAGTTACTTTTAGGAGAGAACTGCTGCTGCATTCCAGCTCAGGGATTCACAGAAAACAAAACCAACTGAATCTGAACAGGGAACAGACTTGGGGTCTTTAACCTCTTATTTTGACATATGAACTTTCAAGAGACAATTGCACTGGGGAACCTACAGCCAGCTCTGAAGACTGAATGGGGTCAAATTAACTGTTTCAGTACAGTCCAAGTTGAAAATTTCTCCTTTATCTCACCAAAATCAGATCCGTCTTCCAAATCCAATCTCTCCCTACAGGGGCAATAGGAATCCCAACCACTAAATATTGATCAGAATTTCTTACCCTGCACTTGACCTCAGCAGCTCAGCATCCAACTGTACAGCCACCTGACTGTGTGTCCTTATATATATACACACATGTGTTCTTGCACAGCCTCGTGGGAAGCATATGGTGTCTGAGTTACTAATGGCCATTCCTTGGGAAAGCTATGCTTTTAAAACAACTTCTCTCTAGCAGGGTTTTCTTTAAACAGCCTCACATGCATTCTGCTTGTACTCAGAAACAATGTACCGGGAAGAGTGAAAATGTCATCCAGCACTATGCAATGCAAGTGAAAACAATGTTGGGTCATTTAAGAATCCCTCATTTGCTTATCCAGAAGTGGGCCTGTCTTGGGTTAGGTCTTTCCTTTTTAGTTTTGTGGTTCTGAGTCATTAACTGATTTCCATGAAGTGCATAAAAATTCAGCTTGAACTGTCTTGTAGTCAATCAGCAATAAATAGATGACTGTTGCAAGTGATAACTCTTATGACTCAAGCTCTATTGCCTGCATTGTTCCCTTGCTCTGATGCAATAAAAAAGATGTCAGGCAAGGGCAAGGCTGAGAACTTTCTTTGGCTTTGGGAAATTTCTGCAATGCTTCCAGCAGAGGAGAAGTGCAGATCCATGCCCAATAAGGAAAGAAAAATGCTTTTGCTCCTCCACTCCCCATTTCATCATGGGTCTCTGAACACCCAAATCATGCACACAAAAATGGAAAGTACTGATCTCCTCAACTGATGAGTGAACCTGCTGGAGTGGGCAATCTCAGCTGCCTGTGCTATCGTCTGCCTCCTCTCAGTAGATGAAGAATCTGATTATTGTTACTGGGGCTCGTTGCACATTTGTATTGTCCCTTTAAACTGAGATTATATAGCCCAAGTCACTCTACCATTTGCTGGAAGAGTGTCAAAGCATGGATGTTCCATCCATTGTGGGGGTTCAAAGACTGTACAATCCTGCCCATAGACCAAGGCTTAACTCAGGTGTCTTTAAAGGCAGAAAATGCATTTGTTGTAAGAGCTGAAAAAGAGATTCTCTCTAATTCAGTAACAACTATGGCAATCTTTTTCTGAGCTTGAAATCTCTCATTTTGTGCAAGCATATGAAGCAGGTGACCAATGGATGTGAAAATGGGTCACAGAGGGTTCTCTGTTACTTGCCATCTGTGTCAGGGGTGGGAAATGAGCATCCATGAGGATCCACCAAGCAGTGCTTACCATGTGATATTTTCTTGTTGATATCACTTAGTGAATACTGAGAGGTTGGAATTTCCAGGGCTAATATTTAGCAGTCTGACTGCCATGGTGAGAAGGCTTACTGGGGGGTTGTGGGCTGAACTTGAAATACTATATCCCCTTTGAAAAGGTTAGGCCACCCTGAGGATATTGGATTTCTTTGTCTCCCAAGGATAACAGGACCAAGGTACTAAGTTTTCCTCTCCTGCTTATTCTGGCTCTTGGCCACAGCTAAAAGTGAAAGCAAAAGTATAGGAACTTTCACTGGGCTTTAGGAAGAATTCACCAAAAAGAAACTTTCTGTTGCCTGAATAGACTTAGAAGCAATTTGGTAACAAGGAAAAGGGATCATTTTTAGGATTTTTCCAGCAAATCTCAGTACAGCCTTTCACTGTTGCAGTGCTCCCAGTAACTCCAAAATGCAAATACTACTTGACTAAAAAGAATTATGCCTGCACTGAACTCCTTACAAGGATTCAGGCCCACATGGATTGCTCTCTGTCTCTCCAAAGCTCTTCCAGCACAGGCAGCACACTGGATTTAAGATGCCAAACTAGGTTCGTTTTTAACTATACGAACATAATCTGAATCCACTGAAGATTCTATGCGTGGCAGATACAGAGTTTCATCCTGGGGCTACTGAAATGAATTGCAGTAACTGACTACAAGCAGAAATCAATTGGACCAGTTACCAAATGACTTCGTTTAAATGTAAAATTATTTGCTCAGACAGCAAGAAACTATTTACATATGCTACTTTTGAAATTTACCTCTAGCTATGACCATATGGTAATTTAACTTTTAAATTGTATTTACTGCATTCTTATACTTTAATCAGTCAATGCAAAGCTAAACTCTTCAGAACTCCCTGTTTAAGCTTGAAACTCAAAACATTTGCACTTTCTCTCTGCCTTTGAGCAGTTGCAATTGTCAGATAATAGCAGATCAATCAGTGCTCAACCCTTTGAAGTGTATCTGCTCAAATTTGTGTCCTGCCTTGCACTGGCTGCCGTATGTTTTACTCCAAGTGGAGGCAAAACTTTGCTGCTTTAGGAGTAACAAACTCTGCTCAATCAGCAGAGCAAGGATTTTTTGAACATCACACATAATTAGTTTCAAGGTCTCTAGTTTTAACAGCCATTTGTTAATCTTTTTTATATAGCTGGCACAAAACTTGCGATTGAAATACAAGGAAGCAGGCAAATAGCTGGAGTACTTCAAGTTCACACAATTCCAGAACTCAGCTCGGCTTTTCTGAGACGCATTTTGGCTTCATGTTTCAGAAGTGATGACATGGCTACTTTAG
This sequence comes from Rhadina sibilatrix, assembly GCA_013400275.1. Lineage (NCBI taxonomy): Eukaryota > Metazoa > Chordata > Aves > Passeriformes > Phylloscopidae > Rhadina > Rhadina sibilatrix. Next base: position 181,458 of record VWYO01021359.1, on the reverse strand, counting down.
GTAGAGAAAGAACCAAGGCTTGCAGAAGAAGGAAATACTTCTTATTAGATAACATATTTTTGGAAGTGGCAAAGCAACTTCAGAGCAAACTGCCCCATCTCTGTATCCTCTTCTCTCTCTCTTTCCTCTCCCCCTGTGTCTATGACTGCACGTCTATGTACAGATCTGACATCCAGAATATAGCAGTGTTCAGTATTGGTTCTGCTCTGAATTCTTTTTGCTGTTACTTTCTTTGTAGATGGACGAGGGCTTCTAGCACCAGACAAAATCTTGAATTCAGTCTGTGATGGTGACTGCTGCATGACGAGGTTATGATTCCCGTTGTGGAGAAAGAAGAGGTCTTCCTCAATGGCTGGCTGGAGCATTGCTTTGTCTCTTCCAGATGTTTGCTTGAGGGAAGAAAGGAAAAAACTAATCTGTCTTGGAGAAGTGAGAATAGATTTTCTTTTCCTATAAGGACTTGGCAAATCACTGTTAACTACATGTTAACATGTAGTTAACATTTCAATAAGCCCATAAGAAACAGTTTAAAAATAATTTGGGTTTTTCTCCATTGCAAAGTCTAGGTCTGTGCGCCAGATGAAAGCCGATGGGCTGTGTAGGTGCCCTCCTAAAGAGTGTGAGGGGAAGGAGTCCTGAGTGGGTCATGACTACCATCTCTCTCTTTTCGGTGTGAATCAAGCATGGTGGGTTACAGAAGAGAGCAGGATTCTGTAGATCTGTATGAGAAGCAATGTTATTTATTCCAGAGAGCATGCCTGTTGTACTATGTGATGTTAGAAGGCTGTGTATAGTACTGTCAGAAGACATTGTCAGGAAACTTCTTGATGGGAAAATTATTTTCTATCACCTCTTCATCCTTTACTGGTTTAGAACTCTGCGGTTTTTTTGTGATAGCTTTTAGTAAAGAACAAGTTAAGCTCAAGGAGTGGACAAGGAGGATTTGTGACACAGCAGGGACATGTCCCACAGTCCTGGATTACAAATGGAGAGACCTGTCCCTGTCCGTGTGCCAAGCTGGCAGCCCTGGGCCCTGTTTTGTGGCAGAAGCAGGCTGCCAGTGGGCTGCCCCCAACCTGTGATGATGGAGAGGGACAGAAGGGTGCAAGACATTGATGAGAATGGCTGTGTGGACTCTGATCCTTGGAGGTGAAGGACCAGAGGTACGGGGGTCTTGTTGGGAGGGACAGCCTGCTAAGGCCCAGCTGGGCTAAGGGATTGCAGATTTTGTTCAGCTGACTAACTTAGGATTTCAAATATTACCTGCAGTCTACTCTAAGGCAATTTCCACCTATAATCTTTCACATTGTTTTTGCTTTCCTCAACATTACAGTCCATTCCACAACTCCCCCCCCCACCCCCACCTTTTAATTTATGTCAACAAGAAGTCCTGATTCCACCCTTTAGACAGGTGTGCAACAGTGAGGTTGGTCCTCGTGAGCTCTGATACTCTGGATATCAGGCTGTTTCTCTTCCCATGCTCATGCATTGACTTTGGCAGTCTAGCTTTGCATGCCTAGGCTTTGAAGCTGGTGAAAATGAGGACCAACACGCTATCATGAGCGGGCTCCCACTGCTGATGAAAATTCCATGCAGTCAACTGCCTGAATGTCATCAGCTGCTTAAAGAGAAAGTCTGAATTAATGGCTCTGATTGTGGTGGAGTTTCCTTCTGTCCCGGATATAAACACACTGTCCTGGGCAGAGTTAACTGTTATTTTTAGCTATAACAAAAGTGCATCTGAAAAGCCTGTTCTGTTGCACTTGGAAAGTACCAGATCACTTGAAGTGCCAAATATGCTGGGGGAAAAAGCATTCCTGGAGTGGGCTTGCCCCGGTCAGCCTGCATGAACTTTCCAAGGCTTCCGCTCCCCTCTTTTCCCCAGACGCGAGCAGGCACGCTCACACGGAGCAGCTTGGAACTGCACAGGCTGCTGGTGAGCCCTGCTCAGTGTATCTTTTCTCAAGAACAAATTCAAAGTATGGCCACTATGTTCATTCACCTAATTGAATCAAAGCTTCCTTGCCAAGTGGTGTTATTGTTTTGTCTGGTTATAAGCAGAAGGTTTTCTTTAGAAGGGTAAAAGCCCATTAATAGAGTCCTTGTTTTCCTGGTTTTTGAAAAATCTATGGCTACATATTTTTGATACATGGAAAAATAGATGCCCTGACCATGGCCTTTCCTCAAGTTATTGAGGCTTGTCACTAACACAAGAAAGGTCATCTATGGGAGGGTACGGAAACACTGCAGCTTTCATATTATTTTGGAAGAGGGACAGGAAGTGAGCCAGAGTAGAGAAAACAAGTTCTGTGGTACCAAAATGCCTTTCCCTCTAGCAGGACACAGTGGGGGACTGTTTGGCTCAGCCGACGCTGCGGCGTGGAGGACGTGGGCCAGCACTGATGCCGTGGAGCAGCGTGGATGCCGTGCAGCAGCATCGATACCGTACCGGCGTGCACCCTTGTGGATGCTGCGGAGCAGAGTGAGCGCTGTGGAGGCAGCTGGCATGAGCAGGTGAGCACAGTCCACAGGGGAGCTGCCCGCGGAGGGTCGCCGGTGGCGCCAGGCGGCAGGACAGCCCCGCACGCGTCTCCTGGGAGAGCAGGGACAGCGGCGACCCGACCGCCGCAGCGGGACTGCGCTGCCCGCCCCGCAGCGCTCCCCGCCCGCGGGCGGCTCGGCCTCGCGTGGGCGCTCCGTGCCGGGGCGCGTCCCCCTCCGCGGCGTGCGG
>VWYO01021359.1:148135-174137 GCA_013400275.1 Rhadina sibilatrix | reverse complement strand
AAAAAAAAAAAAAAAAAAAAAAAAGGGAAAGATGAATTAACAAGTCTGGGCTGTGCTCAGGTGCTGACTTCAGAATGGTTAACCTTCCTGGTCTGCCCACCAAGGCTGCTAGCCAGTGATGGCTTGGGTGTATACCTGCCTGGGAAGTAAATAGGGACCTTCAGCAGCAGCTCAGTATTCTGGGTTGGCATCGAGAGCCTCATGTGAGGCTCCAGTGGCTTTAGATCAAAGCTTTAAGTGAATGTGAGCTTGGGTTAGATGTAAATATATAGCCAAAGAGAGAACTGATTTTATAACTCACTGTCAGCCCTCTGATCTATCTAGTTGTTTACAGCTGATCCTTCTGTTTTTTCAGCTGTATCAGTGGCATAAGTTTCAAGGACAGGGAGCTTAAGAGAACCAAAACAACATGAGGAAGGAAGAAAGACCTTACATTTTCTTTGTTATTGATTTAATGCTATATTACAGCTTGACATTGCAGGGTAATATAGTGGAGCTATAATGTGTCAGGTTAAATACACAGTGCACAAGTATTTTCTTCACTCTGTACATCACAATGTTTAAGATTGTGTCAGTATTTCTCTTGTACAGCTTAGTCTACTATTTCTACTCATGCTGTGGCACTCTCCACACTGCTACTGTGATACCTTGCCATTAAATTGAGGTAGTACTGGTGTAGCCACACTGGATGAGGTGGACTTCGTGAAGAAAAGCAGATGCTTTTGTGAGATTGGTTGTGTTGTGGCTGGAATATACAGACACGTCTCTAAGCACATAAGCTTTTCTTTTGACCCAGGGGCAGAATGTCTTGTTGCCATTTTAGGTGTCTTCCAAAGCTTCGTGCCTCAAAGCTTAGGTTTTTTTTCTCTGCATCCAGGTGCACAAGAAGTCTCCCTCACAACAAATGTGATTTTTGTAACAGGTGTCTGATGTGTATGGTCGTAAGTTTGGGCTGCGTCTCTCTGGGACTGCTTGCACTCCCTGGAATGAGGACAGGACTACTGTGGAGGGTGAGGGGAAGCTCCCTGGCCAGGGATGGGGTTGCAGACCTGGCTGGGGATCCACGCTGTCATGCTGCTTGTGTCCAAGCCCAGAGGTGAGGATTTGCCCAGTAGGAGAGATGTATACAAAGCATGTAGGAGTCTGCCTTCACATATTCTCAGCCCTGAATAGAATTTGCCTGTCTCTTGAATTTAAAGTCTTTTATGAGGGAAAGAGTTCTCTAATTCTCCTGAACGACTTGGCTGAGGTGAATGCAGTCATGCTTATCTTTGCTGCTTGCTTCAGTGGTGTCTTGTCTCTGTTTAACACCTACCGATGCCTGGGGATTCTCTCTCATCGGGCATTCTGTTCCTCTTGCACCAATGTCACCATTAATTTTCTTTGGCCATCTTACCTAAAACTCTCAGCTTTCGACCAGCCTTCTTACCCACAGGAGCATCCTTGTCAATACTCTTTAGAGTCCATGATAATAAAGTACTCTGGCTTCTAGCTAAAGGCATTTCTCTGCATTTCCTCACTCTGTTTCTGACTGCTTTCCTGGGCTTTCTCTTTATTGTCTCAGAGACTTAAAGAAAGAAAGGGAAAAGAAAAAAGGCTGTTCTCTTCTTACTCGTTATAGCTTTTTTTTTTTTCTTTCCTTTTCTTCTTTGTAAGTTAGAATGGCATTTTCTTCATGGTCTTCAGCTTATTTCAAACTTATTTCAAATTTGGTGAAGAACTGTTACATCCAGTTTGAAATACTGTCTTTAGGACTAATAACCTTATACTAGATTTCGGTTACTGTTGCATTCTTGTCTTGATGAGTGACTGTCCTAGCTTGGTTTTTGATCACGTCTCATCCCTTTCTCTCTCCACACTGATGGATGGCTGCTGAAGAGTTTAATGAGATGTTCATTTCCTTGGCTCTTGCTGAGATGCTACTTACGAATAATTCTTAAGACAAATTGCATTTTGTTCACTGTGTAGATAGAAAGACACTTGGTTTGTCATTTTGTTGCTTGCCATTATCTGGATTTTTTTCTTCTCTCGTTTTCCAAGGTCGCTCATTGAGGCAAACTTGAAGCCGTGTGAGTGGTGCTCTTACTGTTCGTAGCACAGGAATGATCATCAAACCACGCTCTCTGTGGTTTCACTAGGAAATTCTGCCCTGGCACATTTGCCACTTTCAAGGTGCTGCTTCTTCCCAGTCTAATTGTGATTTCTGTTTTCTTGCCCTACCCCTGCTGGAAAGCAATAACCTGCTGTGAATGCCTGCACTTAACTAGTGCTCTTGTGAGTGGTGACTTCCCTGCTCTCAGGCAATTGCTGTAGCTTGGGAATTGATACAGCCTCTGTCTCCTCACCCCTCACCATTGTAGCAAATCAAGGACCAAACCGTTTAAGCCTTATTGTCCATTTAATTCTTAGGCATTGTACTGTACTGTGGAAAGATTATCAGCACAAATCAGCACAAAGTGCTGTTGCACTTTGTGGTGGAAACTGGCCATTGCAGGAACACCACTGCAAAGGGGCTTATTTTCTGTTTACTGCTACAGGTTTTTCATTAATTTTTGAGCTGTTTCCACATAGAGCCTTAACCATTATTGCCACTGATGCAGCTGCACTTCTTTTGGAGTGCAAATGCTCATTTTCCTGGCACTAAGTACATGCATCTGTTGAGTTCATAAGGAGATTCCACCACGCACTGAAAGCGGGCATTACTTTGCATAAAGTTTGCCATATCTAACGCACAATTTGAACAGGAAAAGATCATCACAGGAAACTTAATCCATCCTTATATATTAAATTAGTTTATATAAATCTACATGTGAACCTTCCTTATAAAAACTGTGGGGGTTTTATGAGGTATGGGATGCTCTGAGACTTTCCATTAAGTGTTATTTGCTATAACAAATTACCATTATTATCCTGTGCATTTCTGTTTCGTAACATGTTGTGCTTCATTGTTAGTCTTTTGAAAATAACAAAACAGATTAAACTAAACAAGAGCTTCCCAGGGATGATAGCAGAGTCTATAAAAAGAGAAACTCTCCAATTATGGTTTACAATATTATTAAATCATAAGAGGCCTTAAAAAGGGTTGAATGAGTCTTCATGTTTACAAGTGGATGAAAAGCACTATATTAGAGCTGGGGGGGGTGGTGCTGGTGATTATATACTCTGACTGGGTATGTATGGAATTTGTCTGTGAGCCTGTGCTCTTGCAGCATAGACTCCTCTGATTCTGAGCCTGTGAGGATGAAGCCACTGAGTCCCACTCCATTTCCACACCATCTTTGTGGGGAATTGCTTACCCAGAATTGGTGTGTCCCTGATAACTTCTCTGGAGGACATCTGAGGTTACTGATAGGGGTTACTTTAAGAGATAGAATGATTTGCTTTCTTCTGGAGAGCTGTTGTACAGGCTCTACGCAGTGAACCTTCAACAGTTGCTGCCTGTGGAAGTCTCTTTTTGAGAGTGAAGCTGTGTAATTCCTTTTCCAAGAGTGGATGGTGGAGGATGGTAGAAAAACTGCTGCAGGTGGCAAAGCAAGCTGTACTATTCCACTGTTCCTGGAAAACACCCAGCCTTAACAAAACCAAGGGATTTCTTATTTTGGTGTACCTCCTGCATGGGTGTGTAGTTTGGGCAGTGCTCTGCCTTGGGTGTGACATGCTGAGCCACACATGCTGCAGCACTTGGGCATGAAAAGTGTTGAGTCTTGGCTTGAGTACATGTTTCAGTGCAGCCTCTCTGCCCTGGTGGGACATGAGATCAATGCTGAGATTTCTGTAGTAAGTTTTTTGTTTTGGTGGTGGCTGGGGTGATGCTGGTTGGCTATTAGAAGATACCTGTCAATGTCACCTAGTATTGAGAGACTGCACTTTGGTGCATGTGCTCTTCTCCTCCTTTCCCTGGGTCTTCTGAGGGCCTTTGCGTTTGAACTGCCATTTGCCATTTTGTAGGAGGTTTAGCTGAATCTTTGCTTCCAGGGACTCTTCTATCAGAGATGCTAAAACAGTAAAACTCTTCTCCAAGTGTTTAGTGTGTGGCTCCTGTGAGGAAAAACCTCCATGTCTGAAATGGTTGTATCTCCTCTTTCAAGGGTCTCTGTTCCTAGGAGTGTTATCACTTGCTGTGTTCAGCCCCAAATCTTTAGGATGCTGTTTGCAGATACGTCTGTTTTGAGGAGCAGCCTGTTCATACAGCCTGGCCAGCCCAAAGCATCTCCTCTCCTTGCTGTGTGCTCTACCAAGGCCATAAGATGTACCTTGCAAGTTGTGCTTTAGCTCAGACAGGTTATGATCTTCAGGCAGAAATGACACTATGCAATTTTCCCTGTTTGTGGGGCATTTATGTATGGAAATACAAGAACAACAGCACCTCCCTCTAGTGTTGTACAGTGTTTGCTTGCCAGAACTTCTGTTTATGAACATTATGTTGGAGAAAGACACTTCTCCCTTAATTTTGAGATTCATATCTCTGTTTTACTTCCTTTGTTTGCTGAACCATCTATTGTGTATAATTGCTGCATGCTTCTGCCAGTAAACAAGGACTCTGTTAAGGTATTAAAAATTAAGAGTGGAGAAGTAATTTTTTATTTACTCATCCCCTTCTTGACTCCCTTGCTCAGAAGTTCTTCCACAGTTCCTCTGCAGTTCCACTGCTCTGCAGTGGGGCAAATTTAGCATTCCATAGTAGGCTGTCTTTTTTTCCCCCCATGGCTGTGTGAGGTGCAGAGCTTTGCACAGTTCTTGTGACTTGGATTAGAGCTGTTTGAAGACCCCGATGTGCTCACCCATTTGACATACAATAAATTTAACCACTGCTAACGTTTCAACATCATTCTGCTGGGATCATCTCAGGATGGAAGAATGTTTCCTTCATTGCCATGTGGCCTAATTTCTTATGACAAAGAGCTTTAGCAGCAAAAAGCACTGGTGTGAATATAGCACCTGCACACGCTCATGTTTAGTGTTCATGGACCACCAAAGACGGTATTTAAAACATACTCGCAGTCTGATTTTGCTGTTTACTGGAAAAGTTACCTGAATAGCATGGTATTATGTTTGTGTTTTGTTCTGCTGTTTTTTATTTATTTAAAGAACACACAGGGGAACAGGCAAGCTGCGAGGCTGAAGCTTTTACAGAGCTGTTCTCAATAATTTACATCAGGTAACTCACATCTTACAAGCCTCATTGACTTGATGTTCACCCTAAGAAGGGGTGTGAAGGGCACACCCAGCCTTTGGGATGGGGGACCTGATGGGGGTAGGAAGATCCCTTGCCTTATAAAGTTCTGCCTCTCCTGCCAGCAGACCTGTTTTGCAGGATGGGGAGTGATCAGACATGGTCCATGGAGACCAATGGTAGATTTTTCAAGAGTGTTGTCAGATGTCATGGGTTTAGTGATTGGTTCTCACAACTTGGCCAACTAAATGAGAGTCTCCTATTTTGGTGCATGAGTTTCTATCACATGGTATCCTGAGCACTTGTCCTCACCTGCCTGCATCTGCTTTCTCCAGAAATCAGGTTTCCAGATCACATTTGGCATTTGAGGGTGAGCAGTGGACTGTGCTCCAGCTAATTTACACCAGAAATGATTCATTTGGTGTAAATTGTGTAGAGAATGTTTCCTGCAGAGGGTCCCTGTCACTGTGCACAGCTGCAGGTTTCTTGGAGTGACCTGTGGCTCCTTTAGGGGCAGGGTGGCCCTGTGCTGCCCCTTGCTCCCCTCAGCGTGCTAAAAACAAGATTCTGGCCTGGGGGTTCCCCCTGCTGCAGCGTATTTGCAGCTGAAGCTCTGGCTGGATGTCTGTTACTGCCATTTGTTGTGGTTTGTCATTCAGTGCTGCTAGAAATAAGGGAAAGTGATGGATGTTGCTGCCCTGAAGTGACTTGCAGGAGAAATGGGATAAAAAAAAGAAAACCTCCAACTCTTCATGTATTCTTGAATCACACAGACTGATGTCTTGTCAAAATGTAACTGCATCAACCCATACTTCAAAGGGAAAGGTCAAGTCATGCCAAAATCTCACTTTTTCCCAAACTCTCTGGGTTTCATCTGTTGCCTCCACAAACACTCCAGTGGGAGCACAGAAGGAATGCACAAGTAAGACTCCTAGTCTGGTAAAATTGGATTGGCCTGGAAAATTCAACCCAGGACAGCTAGCACTTCCTTGCTTATGAATAAGAAATGTAGAGGGTTATTTATAAAAGAAAAAAATAAAGAGAAGTTGTCTGGCTCTCACACGGCTCTTCACACCTCCTGCGTCTCACAAAAAAAAAAACCCTAAGGTGTTTTTTTTTTTACAGTAGCAACAGCTCAGTGGCCTTGCTGTTGCATTGTGCTTGTCATTGGGAGACCTGGAATCTCTTAGTAAAAACAGGAAGGATTATTGACCCCATAGCATATTTGCAGCTGCATGTAAAATATTTAAATTGAGTCTTCTTTTCACTGGTTATCTTCTCATTTGTTTAAAAAAAATCCTTCAGCATTAGTTAAAGGACATTTTTCCAGATTCTTTGTTCATATATAGAATCTTCCCTAGGCAGGCACCATGTGTATGTCTGTATATTTGTGCAGATACATATATATTTGTCCAAATGTACAGATGTTATTAATACCTGAGAGAATTGTCTTCAACTGCATGTAAGGCAAGGCTTGTCAGCAGCTGTTAAGCAAGCTGGCTGTAAAAAACAGTGACCAGAAGAATGTGTTAATACATGCTGTCAAACAAATGTCATAACAGCTTGTTACATTTTTTTTTTTTTATGATCGACACAAATAATGTACCCTAATTGTCTCATTGAGTCTAGGGTGATGTTAGTGAACTTATCTTTGCCATCAGTGTCCTTATAAATATGGTGCAAACTATTGGACGAGCTTCTTTATGCCAGTAAAGCATTTAAATAAAGGCTTAACCTTCAGTGTCTGACACTATTTTGAAAGTTAAATGGGAATAAACGCCCCTGTTATGCCAAAGAGATGCTCCAGCGCCTTACCAAGTCCTTGTCTTGGCTGTTCCTGGGCAAAAGCATCTATTCTAGTGCAGAAAATAACTGCCCATATTGTAAGGCTGCCACGTGGCCAACAGAACCACAGAAGGTGCCAACAGGGAAATAGGACAAGTGCCATGATGTTGGCCAGGGTGACTTGCTGCTAAGGAAGCACAGGCGTGGTCTCACTGCAGTGAGCTGGGCTGGGAGGGCACAGGACTCTCCCATCTCTGTCAAGAAGGTTGCCAAACACCACCATGTAATATAAAAATTGTGGAAGTGGTTTCTCTTTAATCAAATAAACCAGAAATTTAGAGCGATTTTCAGTAATTAGTTTAATAGCACTAACATTAGATGACTGAAAATGGAGCAAAAGACATCATTACATGTATTTGAAAAATGTCTTGCTCTTAGAAGATCTCTCAAATCTAGCGATGGTTTTGTTTTGTTCCCTTACAGGTTAAACATATTGCTGGCTGGCATGAACCCCTTCTATTTCCACGCAGTGAATGTAATTTTGCACTGTCTGGTGACTCTTGTGCTGATGTATACTTGTGACAAAGCTGTGTTCAAGGACTGTCGACTTGCTTTTGTCACGGCGCTCTTCTTTGCTGTGCATCCCATTCACACTGAGGCTGTAAGTATGTGCCACCAAAGCTAAAAATAAATTCATTCTTCAAAATTTTAATTTTTTTTTAAGGAAACCTCTGAGTCATACAGAATTCACTTGTGGTACTTGTGAATTTTTGCTGTGGGGGAGCAAAGGTGAAAGTGTACTCTATTTAAAATAATTTGTAGGAGTCTTTAAGAAAAGAGCGTATTCATACTTGCAGTCTTCATGCTCTGGAACTGAATTCTAAATGATGGTCCTAATCAGCCATGCTGGGAATAAATGGACAGACATGAGCTTTCTGAAACTAAAGACCTCAGTGAGGCTGTGCACTCCTGCTGGGATATTGTTGCATGCCTTCAGTCATCTCCTATAGCCATCAGTTTTAGGGAGGAAAAGTGAAGGTAGCATTAGTGTGTATTGTGGAGGAGCTCTCTCAGACAGAGGTGACATGACCCATGGATTAATTTATATGTATTTCAGTTAAAAGCCAGGAGAATCATCTTCAGAAAAAATGTTGTTCACTAACACCAGCGTAAGTTTGCAGAACAACAGCTCATATTGGAAATCTTTCTGTTCGTTACAAGGAAACATTTAAAGACATAATCATTCCAAAACTGCAGTCTGTTAGCACGAGGAGACACTTCTGTAGCTAAAAGGAGACTTGTTGTCTTTGAGAAGGAAAGGTAATATCCATCTCTCCACACTGTAAAAAAGAAATGCTCTCATTAGCTGAGATACCATTGACATCACACTGCTCTCATTCCAAGCCTTTGTAAATGAGGGAGGGAAGGAGCTCCTGTGGCTGAGAGCTTTTGAGGAGAGATTACCTTAATAACAAAAAGCCACAAGCTTTGGAGTCACTCCCTGTGCTGTGTTTTGTGAACTAATCAGCTAGGCTCCTTTTGATTATACAGCTTTATATTTTAAGGGAGGTTTTAGAAGAGGCACTCTTGGAATTTATTTTTTTGTCTGGGTCAGAACTCTAAAAGGTTAAAATAAATGCCAGAACTCTGAATATAACTTAATTATGTAATCTCAAAAGGGGTGGAATTTCAAAGGGCCTTTTATTTGCTTTACTGGTGATTTTTAGATCCTTATGAAATAGGATATTGAAATAACTGTAAAAAAGAGTGTTTATCCATTCTTCTTCAGTATTCCCTTTTTTTATAAAAAGATTTTGTTCATTAATCTGTAGAAAAAATTCTCACAAACTCAGATTGTTCGGGAGGAATAAGTTCTATAATGCTGTCTCTTTTTGGTGACAAAGTTAATTCATATATTACTTATATAGTAAGTAATTTAAAAATTTTCAGTACTGGGAGTTGGATGCATTTCTCATCTAAGCCTTATTATACAAAATTAAAACAGATCCTTAAAACTGGCATTTTCTATGTCACTTTATTAATATTTTATTAAGTAAAGAATGACTTTACTGTGGGCTTACTCATTTGTTTTGCCAAGCTAGAAATGCAGCAGACAAAACTAAGCATATCCCACACTGTCCAAGTAACCTTTTGATATGCTGAGGGAGGATAACACTGAAAGATCAAAAGCTTAAAATAGTAGCAGTGATCATGGATTGAGGCAGTCACTGAGTGTTTTTACATTTTTAGATGTGTTTTTAAACCTGTGTGTCTCCTTTCCTTTCAGGTAACAGGTATAGTAGGCAGAGCAGATGTCCTCGCCTGTCTACTCTTTCTGTTGGCTTTTCTCTCCTATAATAGGTATGTGATAACATCATGAGGTTCTTTAGTCTGTGGAGGGGACCAAAGGCAGCTGTCAGTGTTTGATGGTTGTTGGCAGAGGTACTTCCCACAGCTCTGCTGTGTGGAACTGTCCTGGCCCCTGCTTGCAGCCACGGTGATACTTATGAGAACAAAAAAACACAGAACCAGAAGTCAACATTGACAATCCCTCTTCCACTGACATTACAGCTGACCATACACCAGAGGCGGGCTTGTAAAAATGATAAAGAAATGTTTTCAAGTGGAAGGCAGATCGTCTATATGTAGAGTGAAGAGCAGACAGACACATGCCTGCCTTTCAAATGCATGCTGTGACTGTGGGACTGTGGAACACCTGGTCTGAGAGAGTTAAGGAGGGTGTCTAGACCATTAGTCATCCTTTTCAGATGAAAACTTGGCACTGCTTACTGCTCTGTGTTCTAAAACTGTAACTGAATAAGGATAGATACAGAAATAGCTTACTTGGATGGGGTTTCTGCACCTTTTGCATTATTTGCAGTTTGAAATAACATTGTTTGCATTCAGAAATAGCACCATGTCATCACAGCCAGAGGGAAAAACTGCTTATATCCCTCTGGGGCTGTCTGCTACAAACCCACAATGCTGTTTTCTTCAGGAGGTTTCAAAGGTGTGAAACATAGTGACCCCACAGGAATCTGCCTGTTTGATTTCAGTTCTTTCCACCTTCTCCCCTGTGATAGGGGCTTGCTGCCCAGTCTGTTAATGATTAGGACACAACTATGACTCAGGGGAATGTGGGTGGGATGGAGGAATTTTTGCTTGCCTAGTGCTTTTTGTCCCGTAAGGAGAATTAAGCATGTGTGTTCGTTCCACATGACAGAAAGCAGGTGTTTTTCTGCCCTCTCTGTACTTACTCTGCCTTCCTCTGACTGTTTCAAGTCTACTTTATTTTTCTGCTTGTGTTTCTTTCACCTCTTGTGCACCAAGAATTTGAGCAGCTCCCCAAATTTGTGTCTTCCCTTCCCATCCTGTGTCTAAGCCTTTCCTCATTTTGAATTGTTCATGTCTTAACATGTTTGTGTCAGCCATCTTAAGGGATTAAGGAAAAGTGTCTCAGAATTTGTGTGACTGTAGTAAACATGAAAAGAACAGAGAAGTTAAGATATTTTATGTCAATTCTGTTTTTCAGGAGTGTGGATCAGCTTTATGTTGGGGAACATTTCCCTCCCACTGCCTCCCCATTCTTTTTGCTGCTTAGTTTATTCCTTGGGACATGTGCAATGCTGGTGAAAGAAACTGGAGTCACTGTGTTTGGTGTGTGCTTGGTTTATGACTTCTTTTCCCTCTCCTACAATGGACTCAAATTGTAAGTAACTTGTTATGCTCATAGTGCTTTTTAGGTGTTTTTACCTATTAGTATGGTTTTCAATGATATACAGCACTGTACAGCACTGGGGGAGATGGACTTGCCCTGCTGAATTAGATGGTGCACATTTGATACATTTGGAGGGGCCTGCAGTTTCATTCTGGGGTTTGGGGTTTGTTTTGGGTTTTTGTTTTTGATTTTTTTAATATATAATTTTTAGAAAGTTTTTGTTTCTCTTTTGCTTCCCACTAACTTTTGTTGGGTAAATCAACCAGATGTGAGGAACTGATCCCTAAAATGCTAAATTCACCCCAGCACGACTAACATTTATTTTTAGTGTGGGAGTTCTGACTGAAGCATCAACATCTTAAAATTTCTCTGTCTTAACTCCTTCTATTCACAATGTCTGCTTGATTGTTCAGTCACAGTGCCATGGGTTTAGAAATATTGTATGATGTTTAGTAGTAAAACTAGATTTGATATTTTTTCTGTCCTTTCAGAATGGAAAAAGAGGGAAAATACCCATCCAGTTCTGGTTGGAATAATTAACAGCACTCAGAAGTCATTGGAGAAAAATTAAATATTTTGAAGTTTTTACCCCTCACCCACTTAGAGTCACAAATAACTATGCTATTTTCCATCCCATTTAAAGTCAGAAGTCTTTTATTAGAAGCTGTTTTTAATCTGTTTCTCTCCCAAAACATCCCTGGTGCAGATCTCTGAGTGAATGCAAGAGCTCACTGCTACTGAGGATGGGAGGTCTCGCTCCTCATGTCATTTGTGTTTCCACTGATGCTGCCCCACCAGCTCTGGAACCTGTCACACCCTGCATGAGCTTGAGTGTATCTGGGTTATAAAAAGGACACTGAATTTGTTTCTGCAGTGAATTAAATAAACAGAGCTGGCACAAGGCAGAGCAGCAACTGCAGGGAGGAGAAGGGGGACTCTCAGGAGCATCCTGGCTTCCCTCCCTGTGGCCCTTTCTCTAGGCCCTAATGGGGACAGACCAAGTTTCAGACCTGCCCTCTGGCAGCAATAGCAATCAGCAGGCAGGTACAATGGATCTGCAGGGGATTCCTCCTCTTTTCACTGGCTAAGTAGTTCTTAATGGTGTGACATGGTGTGACTGGTGGGCAAGTAGCCAGGGAGATTTCTGGGGACTGACAGCCAGCTTGCTTGTTAACACTTGCATTTACACCCTGACAGGCGTGTTTCAGGAGCTGCCTGGCTAAAGGGAATACAACTGTTAACTAATTGGAGGAAAATCTGTGCCTTTCTCCTCCCTCCTTTCCTCAGTCTCCACCTTCCCATAGGCCCACATTCCAGAGGGCCTCTTCAAGCTACTTTTTTTGTTTCAGCGGTGGCCAGTTGCCCAGATGTGGCACTATTTAGCTTGTAGCAATGCAGCTCTTTAGTCCAGATGTGCTGTGTTTTCATATCTCCTCTGGTTGCACATATTGTGCATTTATCTCTCTGTTTGTGATGTTCAAGATTTTATGACTGCATTTGACTTCAAGGGGCAGCACAAAACAAACAGCCTTCTGTGTGCTGCTGAAAGCTTATCAGCTCCTTCTTCCAACCTGTACAGATTTGTTTTCTGTTTAAAAGTGGTGGAACATCATTTGTTTCCTGGAGCAAAAAATTAGGATTGACACCACAGTGCTTCCCATCTTAACAGAGGTCCAGAGAACAGCTTGATACAGGAGTGCTCATCTTCTGTTGCTGTCAAGTCTCTAGATCTAGTTAGGAACTAATAAATGCTGTCCTCTCAGCACACAAAGGCTTTGTTTTGGATTAAAGAAATGACGTCTGTTGTAGTTTGACACCGCGTTGTGCCGATTTCGTAGCGTTCAGCCTTTTCTTAAGTGGAAGTGCAAAGAATAAAAGCCCTTAAACCCTTTTCTTCCCCCTTTCCCTTCTTTTTCTCCCTTTTCTCAGCAGGAACGGGGCCGTTCTGCAGAGGCCTGCCCGGCTGCCCGTGTCCTCTCCGTGCGGCTCTCCGCAGGCGCCGCTGCCGGGCCGGGAGAACGGGAAGCAGCGCTTTGCCCCGCGGGGCGCCTGGAGCTCCTGCCACCCGGCATCGCCCCAGGAGCAGCCCAGCGGGGGCCTGGCCGTGCCCAGCAGAGCCGTGTGGGCCATTCGCAGGTACTGCTGCCTGCTCCTGCTCCATCCGGCACGCTGAAAATGTCCGCTCGCTCGCTTTGCTTTGGCCCTTCTTATCCTGAAATTGCCGTGATTTTTCTGGTGCTGCTGCAGAGGGAAGACAGGAGAAGGTGGAAGGAGGGCTTAAGGGAGAAAGGAGGACTTGTTAGTGTTTTTGTTCTCTTTGATCCTTGTATTTGTCTCTTTTCCCTGATGGATAGTATCATATAATTGTTTAGGTTGGCAAAGACCTCTAAGATTATCAAGTCCAACCGTTACTTCAGCACTGCCAAGCCCACTACTAAACCATGTCCCTAAATGCCACATCTACACAGCTTTTAAATACCTCCACTGCTTCCCTGGGCAACCTGTTGTTGACAACCCTTTCAGTGAGGAAAATGTTCCTAATATCCAATTTAAAATTTCTCTGGAACATCTGGAGGCTGTTTCCTCTTGTCCTGTTGCTTGCCACTTGGGAGAGACTAATGCCCAAACGGCTGACAGGAGGTTATCAATATTAAAAAAACATCTCTTGTCTTGTTCCATCATCTTGCTCCTTATTTCTTTTTACTCCTGTTTCTTCCTTTCTTCCTACTGCTCCTTTCTGCCCTCCCTTCCTCCCTTTGTACTTTTTCCAGACACCCTCCCTCTGCCCCCGCTTTTGGGAACATCCCTTTCTTACACAAGGGGAAAGCCTCTCATTTTCCAGCCTCTTCAGGAGAGGCTGCAGAAGCTGTGTTGGAGAGCCTGTGCACGTGGGATGGCTTCAGAGTGAGCTCCACCATGCTGCCAATTGGCATTTGCTTTTTGGCAGCTGCCTCTTTCAAGTGTTGTGAAGGATTTCTGCACATGGCAAATCAAGCCTTGCATGTACATGCTTTCTGTTTGAAAAGGGGCTCTTATGGTGGTGTAAGCTGCTCAGCTGCTCTCTTCTCAAGTGACTGACTGTGTACAGCACACTTGCAACAACTTGCTGTGTGAGGGTTAGCTCTGGGATGCCCAAAGTGGAGCTGGCTTGGTCCCAGTGGCTGAAAGGGAAGCGTGTCTGTAAGAGTTGGGCTGTTGACATATTATGTGATATGAAATACGAAGAACTCAAGACAATTCCTCAATTAAAATATATTCTGTATTAAAAAAAAAAAAAGTAGATCCTTGCTATAGAAGGAAAAAGAAAGAAAAAATGAAGTTACTGTCAAATCTGTAAGATTAATTACACATTTTTTCCTTGTAATTCACAGTTGTCTGACTTGTGTAGGTCTTCTAGTATGGCAAAATGATGGGGGGTAAAAGCTTTAAATACTTCAGAAGCTCCAAAATTGGTGGACAGATTTGGTACAGTGGAGTAGTCTCAGGTATCTTATTTAGTTTAACAGATTACTAATCGTAAGGTTTTAATTAGAATAAAGTAGTAGTGCACTGATCTATACTTTTAAGTACTTGTAATGTCATAAGTAGGTTTCTATTTAATAATAATTTATTATACATTTTCTTACTAGAGCTAACTGAAAAATGCAGGAAGATGTAATGGAGGAATTAAGGGAATTGGTATAATTAGCACTAACTGGAGCTAGTTATGTAAATTCTTGGTGCAGAGATATTTTTGTTCTTTATTGTCACTTGTTCTTATCTTCAGCTATCCAATGAATATGTGGGTTGCAGTCCCAGGAGTAAGGAATGAGTTAGTCTGGAGGAGATTGTAGGTTTTATCACCACAATTTATTGCAATTTTGGGGAATGTTGGCATATGCTACTGAAATGAGGTAACTAGAATTTCTTGTGGGTTTGATCTGTCTCCCTGAGTTTTAAAACCTGAAAGAGGCTTGTGAGTGTATGTGCCTTTCCATGTGATATAAGTGGGGAAGGACAGACAGGAACTTTCATACCAGGCATGTCCTTGTGTTTGTGGTAAGGCCTCAGTGCTTTCACCGTGGTGTGCTCTGTGTCCTGTTGAAAATCAGTATCTGTGGCAATTGTCACTCACTCTCTTTTTCACGATTTGTTGAAGCCACTGAAAACTGCAATCTATTTTTTTGTCTTTTTTTTCTTTAGTTTTGGTTATGCCATGTCCTTTGTGCCTCACACTCTGCATTGCTAAATGTGGTCCAGCCCTTGAACACCTCCAAGCCAACTAATCACTCTGAAGGTTTTGAGCTGTATTAATAGCTGGGGACTGCAGTCTAAGCTTCTTGAAAAACAAGACTCCACAGTAGCTTGCATACTTCTGAAACTGAAATCTCTGTTTCTCTTTGGTGTCCTAGAAACTCATTTTTATTGTGTCTGCTGGTGGTGAGACTCTTCCCCTGGAGTGGACAAGAGACAAATTAACGCTGCTGTTTTCTATGTATCTGAATGGTTGCATGAGGCCTTTTGTGGGTTATTTTTATTTAGGTATTTTATTTTCATTTTTTTTTTGCCTTGTTACAGAAGAAGCAGGTGTACCTGGAGGTGTGCCCAACAGCATCACGTTAAATCTGTGTTGTATATATCACTTACAATCTTTGTAAAAGAGAGCGTGGGAGCTCACTACTCATTAGCATTGTGGGAACCAGGCCCAAAACCCCATTGATCCAAAATCCAATGGAATCCTAAAGGCTATAGCAGGGATAAATGTGATCTGATGACTAAACTGGCAGCACTGTTGTTTCCTCTTACAGTAGCAAGGGAAAGAAGATGGAAATGCTCTGCAGAATGTGGTGCATTCCAGGGATGTCTGCACTGGCCCTAAGTTTGATAGACTATGAGGAAAAATATGTTGAGGTCATAACATACTGTCCCTGTGCAGTGTGCGTGGTCAGGGTTTGAGCTGAAACAGATGTTGTCCTTCAGCATGAAGGAAGAGCAAGAGGGGAGAGGTGGAGGGAAAAGCGCTGGCACACAGAATGTGGGACTGTAGCAATTGCTTGGCTTTTCCTTACTGGCTGCTTCTGTTTCCAATCCTTACGTAGCAATGATTTTTTTTTTTTTCTTTTTTTTTCTTTTTTGACTAATACAATAATATAGCACATCTCTGCTTAAACATGGAATTACTGTTCAAAAAGCAGAAGTCTCAGCTGAATTTCTGTTCCTTCTCCTGCCACACAGTGCAATGTTATGTCCTGGATTTGTAACTGATACAGACAGAATAGTGTGACCAGTTTCCCCGGCGTGGGCTTTCATGTGTGCAAACTTCAGCTTTTCTTGAATTTGTTAGAGGTGTTTGATAGTAAAGTGGGGGTATGAAACTGCCTGGGTGTCCTGGTTTGAGAGAAAGGTATCTGCTAAGGAGGGGCAGGGCTTCCCTAGGAAATGGAGCGGTCAAATCTCCTCCCTCCAAATTATTATAATTTAGAAAATTAAAGGGGCTTTCAGGCAGAGGTATGGGGATAGGAATAGCAGTTCTTTACTAGTGTGTATAACAAGGCAAACAAACAACTACTACTACAGCATTAATAGTAAACAACCCAAGAACCTCGAGGGCTGTGTTTCACAAAGCCCGGGGCAGTCTGATCTCTCAGAGCACCAGGCTGGAAGGGTGGAAAATCCCGGGCTGGTGGATGGGATCAGAAGCTCCGCCGGTGGTGGCTGGAACGGCGGGGATGTCCCGGCAGGGCAGGGCCGGGCAGTGCGGGGGCACAGAGCAGCAAAAAGCCTCCAAGCAGTGCCAAAGAAAGCTGCGGTGGCAGGACAGGGCCGGCCCAGCTCCAGCAGGGCAGGAGGAGGCAGCTCAGAGCTCCGGGACACACGAGCAGATGGTGCTGGATTCCTCAGGACCGGAGCCGGTGGGACAATGAACTCCTCCCGCAGCAAGCAGCAGCCTCCCGTCCTCTCTGCGATGCCGAGAGCAAGAGAGCAAAGCTGCCCCTATAGCCCTACCCTTTACCTGCCCTAAAACTCACCTTATCTCCCCCTCCCAACTTCTGGCCACCTCTTTGTTTTGGTCAAGCACCCATAAGCACCCAATAGTTAGTCTCCTAGCAACTTATGGGGGAAACTTCTCTAGGTAAAAAAGGAACAAACCTAACCCCCAACACTGGGTTATAACAGTGCAAGGAAAACACTTCCTGTTGGATGTGGTACAGCTTCCTTAAATTTTGGTAAGCTGTTCCTAGCAGCACTTACATACCCTGGAGGTCAGTGGTGGTTGCTTTCATATGCAAAGCACTGCAGCAAAAAGCAATGTGTGCCTCTGAGAAAAGCAGTAAGGTTACTGTTGTTTATGTTGTATATTTGCCCCGACCAAAATAAGGCAGACAACCTGGATGCTTGTCTCTGGCCTGAAAGTTCTTTGCTGTGCAACAGCAAAAGAGCAAGGAGGTGTTAAAGGGCTTTGCAAATACCAGTGCAAAAGCTGGTAGAGAAATTCCAGGGTAGTTTGAGATTATCTGTGGTGAAAATGGTTTGGGACCCTAGCAGCCAAAACACTTTTGTTCTCTAGGAAAGCAAAATGAATAATCTGGAACATTAAACAGTAGAGCCTGCCTAGGCTTTTTCCTTCCTTTCTCGCTGGTGATGTCCTCAGGATTGTGATTTTGCAAATGAAGGATCAATCTCCTAAGTCTGTGATGCTCTGTGCCAAAGGCTGGTGTTGGATGGCCTCTGTGTGAAAGCAGAGAAAAGGAAATGCTGTGCTGTCACTGGCTATAGGCTGATTTATTTATTTTTTCCTCAATTGATATTTAAACTTGAATTGTGAGTAGGACAAGCCAAGTTTGCACCAAAGGGCAAGTAGGGCCCTTAGTCCCAAAGCCTAGGGAGGCACAGTGTGTGCTGAAAGATGACAGATTAGGTAAGTGCCATTGCTATCCTGGGATCCGTGGGATGCTGCTTCTGTGCTGTTGCAAGCTTTTTTTAATTCTAGCAGGTTTGCTAAGGTTCTGCCATTCTTGCTATTTAGTAAGCTGAAGTTATGAATGAAGTTTGGCTGCCTCTGGGGAGGTGGATTGCAGAGGTGGATTTGGCCTGTGCTTTATTCTTCTCTGAATTCAGTTCTTAATATGTTTTTTTTCATTGTGAGTCTGAGCAATAGCTCTACTGCTGTGTCTGTACAGTCTGTGTGGGAAATGTTGAGTGAATCTTTCTGAAGGCCACGAATTCCCCTGCAGTCAGTGACAGTATTTATTGTCATGCACAGATGGTACCTGAGGCCACCAGAAGCCTCTGCTAGAGTCTAGAAACGTGTGAGATGTGGTGCCCCTATGCTTACAGCCTTGGATTGAGCCAAGGATTTACACGCTCTGGCCTGCAACTGTCTTCCAGAGAACCCTTGTGTAATCTTGGGAAAATAATGACATCTGTGTTCCCATGGCATGTGCTGGAAGATGAGGCACAGTAATGCATGCTGCTTTTCCACTCCATTTGTGTTATGTGCTCGTTGTCTACATCCCCCTCCCAACAGAGAAAGAAAGCCAAGGATTCTCTCTTAGGCATGCTTGTGCCATTATGTGTCTTAATTTTTGAAATCTTCAAGTGCTGTTTCAGTACAAGTAACTGAACTCATTGCTGGTAGACTGAAGTTTAGTTAAGAACAGCACTGCTTTGGTATGGTAATGACTAAGGTTGCATGCATGCAGAAAAAGACTTCTTTCGATCTCACTGTGCTGCAAAAATATGCACTAACCAGGTAAGAAAGATCTTTTGAACCTTAAGAAAGGCTTTAATTTTGGCCTTGTGTGTTTTTATTGTGACAGTCTTTAATTACACTATCACATAGCTTTTTCTTTTTTGCACAATCCCTGCTTCATTTATTGCCCAGAATGGATGGTGCTCCCTTAATGAGTAACTGTTTGATATTTTGTTTCTTCCTGGTCCAGAGCATTGCCCCATGCCCTATTTACTTCATGTTATTCAAGTCCTGCTCTGAGACAGATTTACAACTTCTCAATAATTCCTCTGTGTACAGACTACCAAGTGCTGGTATTTCCTTGCAGTTTGTTACTTAGGTCTGTAATCTTCTGAAGTACTTTTGGCATAGTTTCTGGATGTGTAACTTCCGTACTATTCAGAACAAGTAAAGTGAATAGCCAGAAATTTTGTAGTGGGGAACCACATGGATGTTAAGGGTTGGATACACCTTTGTATTTACTTGATCTGGTAGTTGGGCAAGCAGACTATCTGGTGGCAGCAGTAGCCTGTACTCAATAGGAGTCAGTGTTGAGAGATGAGGGACCTTTTGCTTCAGGTATTTGCAGACAGAGGAGGTACAATGATATGATGTTCCCTTCCAGACTCAGAAAGGAATGAACCAACCGAAGCGTGTGCAGCTTCTTCTCGCAGCCTTTTCCTTCCTCTCTCCCCAGTTTGTTGTCCTGCCTCATCTGCTGAAGCCTGTCCTTATCTCTTTTGTTTGCTTTTCCTTAGTCATTTAATTGTTTCCAGTCTTTGCTCCTCAGGCTTTGCCTTTTGGATCTTGCTGCTTTCCTCAAGAGCTACTGTGTTAGGCTTACTCCCACGGTCCCTCCTGTGCTTGTGTCCCCTAAATCCTTGCCAAGCCAGTCCAAGGGCCCTGATCTGTGTCCTTGTACTGTTTGTTGCATCCTCATGTGCTCCTCCCCACTCCTGCCATCTCTCTGGTTCAGTCTTCTGCTGTGGGAGCTTTGCCCAGCATGGGGACAAGGTCCCTCTGGATTCTTTCAGCTTTTAGCACTCACTGTCTTTGCTTATCTCCTCCTCCCTTCTGCATGGGTTTCTGCTCCATGGGCTGCAAACCACAGTTTTATTTTGACCTCATCTCTCCAGCTTTGGGGGTTCAGGTCTCCTCTGCCCTGTAGCTAACTGGGGAGTTTTCCCTGTGCTTGCTGCCTGGGTTCGAGGAGGAGGGAGTGTGGAGAGCCAGGCAGAAGCCAGGAGCCTGCTCTGCTCTGGTGCTTGGGGTGGCATGGAGCCACAGCTGATCTCACTCTTGGCTTCCTTGTGGCTGGAAAAGTAGGCACTTGTGCATGCACTTGTTTGAATAGAAGAGCGTTGGTTTTAAATTTGACACCCTTTGCTGGATCTGTGTTTCAGCCACTGTTCTGGATAGCACTTTTCTTGCAGTACAGAAAAACACCTCTCTTCCTCTTATTAAGTACTTCCTGGAAGGAAGAGGAAAGTAAATAATTTCTCCTGGACTCTTTATATGTGACAGTACCAAAAGGCCCTGTTTATTTCAGTAAGCAGCAAATAAACAAAGTAGTTTTCCTTCGTGTACATTGAATGTCAGAAAAAAGGGACAAGACTGAGTCTGATGTTATTTTTCTTAGCTGATGATGACTTAACATGTTCTAGCTTTTTTGGGTTTGGTTTTTTTTTTTACCTTTCTAGTGAAGATTATTTAAAGATTCTATAGACTTTAATTTTGTTCATGAAAATCCATTTTTATGGAAACTGTGCCTGGGAATAAAGAATGGTGCTGCGCAAAACAGAATCAGGAGGAAAAGTTTAACGACTGGTTTTGGTGGTTTTGGGTTTCTTTTTTCCCCATCTTCTGAAGGATGCTGATCGCTCATTCATTTGTGTGCAGAGGGAGAAGGCTTTTTTCTCTCATTAACAGGAATTGCGTTTAAGCCCTGCAGTTGCAGTCACTTCATTGTACGTCAGCCTCTTCTGTTCCCTGTGTTGCTAATTGGAAATCCCCAATTTGTAGGTGCAGCCTGTGTGTCCCAGAGCTGACTCACAGGAGTCTGTTCATTCGCTTTACTTCACAGGACTGCCTTTCTATTCACAGTTCATGGCAGTCTCATTAAACCAGTGTTTGAAACAGCAGTATGCCCGTGCTCATTGGCTTTCTCTGAAAGCCCTGTAAACCAGTGTCAAAGAATTAACAGCGGCTGAGAAACAGGAACAAACCCTAATGGCTTGCCAGGTCATTTTCCTTGCAGTAAATCTGGGTTAGTTTGGCACAGCACGGTGTTTCAGTATTTCAGTCACCCAGGAAATAAAAAAAAAACACCTAAGCACAACACCTGAAGATGGATGATACCGAGATTACTGCAGGTATTCGCCCGGATAGCAAATCTAATTGAACAATTTCTCTCTTACACTTTGACTTCCAGGCACATTTTTTGACATCTTTGTGGAAACTTTTAGGCTGTTCTCAGGAGTAAAGGACTCAGCTGTAACTACCTACCTCATTAATGACTGATGCTTTCCAAGCTGGTCCATATCTCCTCTGTGAACATGATAATCACAGCATGTATTAAAGTAGAGATAGCAGACTCTCAGGACTGAGTTACTTGGCTTTAAGTATTCACAGGCTGATACAAGAAACCATTTGCTCAAAACCACAAAGACACCAATCTCATCAAGTGCGACTTTAGGTGGATGGTTTTGGTTGTGTGATAAGTGTTACTTTGATTTTTTTAATATGAAGTAGTTGATGAGATTTAATATTAGGTTTAAAAAGTCTAAAAAAAAAATCTGCTAGCATGTGTAATGTTTCTCCCATCCTCCCTCTATGCTTTCCAAGATGAACAGATTCTTCCCTGACTAGAAACTTAATCTTCAACTTAATCTAAAGCAGAGTAATAAATCCTCTTTCACATTTCTAATGCAGTTATCCCAATATTCTTTTCCAACGAGTGCATTAGAAACCTTAATCTTCTACTTGGCTTGGAAGTGATGGAACACACTTTTCTCTCTCAATCTTTGAAATGCAGATTTTTTTTTTTTTTTTGTTTCTATTCTTTTAAGCCATTTCCAGAATGTGAATATCCAGGAAACTGCAGTGCAGAAAGGAACTCTTGTAAATGCATTCCACATTCCCAAACATCCGTGCTAAAATTCAGATATTGGCCAAAGTAAGCCGTGAAAGGCAAGGTTTGTGCTTGGGCTGTTGGAATGTTGCTGTTGAGTGTTTGCTTTCCAGGTCTGACAGGTCTCACAGCATCTGGTGACACCCTGCTTTGCCTTATGAATTCTCATTGCCTGCCATGACTGATCATGGGGTGGTTGTTTTGATTTTTTTTTAACCTCCTTTCTGAAAGTTAGGTTTGGTTGTCTTAAGAAAGTATCATTATTTTGCTGTGTGGATAATGCAGTTGTTCCCTCTGTTTAAAGCTTTGGTTGGCAGCATGTTTGCTGTAGATCCTCTGCTCAGGCTGGGGGTGAAGCCTGCACAAATCTCTCCTTTTCTGACCTGTGAAATCCCTTGGTTTTACAAATCAGCTCTGGCATAAGGAAATATTAAACATAAAATTATTACTTTGAAACTAACTATGGTTGCACTTTGGTTGTGCATAAAAAGTATGGAATAAAGTACAGTTCCATTTTATCTGCGAAGGATGCCAACAAACCCTCTAGGTGTTCTTCCAAAGAGGAAAATTAGCAGGGAAAGCCTGACAAGAAAGTTTTCCACCAATTATTCAAAATAATATTCAGGGAAAGAGTAATTATCAGTTAGAGTTGGAAGGGAGATGGAACATTACCTTTATATCCTTCCCATAAACACAGCTTTATCCCCTTATACACCACTGTTAGGCATACAGTTCCTTCAAGACCATGCTAGGAATTTCTGTGGAGACCAAGCTGCTGTAAAATGATGGCCTGGGATTCTCTTGGAATATTTTGGTATTAGCTGATTTAATTGCATTTATCATAATCTCTGTCTAATCTCATGACAGCAGCTTGTATCACTGCACAAGTGAAGTTACCTGTAAAAGTTTGAAGCAGAGATTATTTTCTGCTAGTAAACTCAATTAGTTTGTTGTTGTTCTCCCTCTTCTCCCCTGTTCTCTCCACTGTTAATTATGTCACATATTTATTTCAGCAGATGAATTGCTTACAATAAAAATGTTTTTGGTAAAAGCATCAGGAGTTTTCATGTTATAAAACTGTCACCTGGTCTGTGGTCTAAACGGTTGCTAATGCTGGTCTTTCTAATCAATCTGTTATGATCAGCTTTCCTTTGCTGATATTGGGCTGGCATACTATGGATTCACTGTCATGACCCTGCCTGTGGTCCTGAATGGTATCTCCATCATGGAATTACTCACTATGGAAAATTAAATTCCTTCATTCATTGCCCATACAAGCTTTTGGAGATGATGGGGGATAGCTTTCCACCCAGAAGGCATTTGTTCATGCATTTGGTCTAGTGCTATGCATTAATATAAATAGAAGAATTTTTGCATGATATTTCTTCAAGTGGAAAAAAAAGCCAACAAAGAATTCCTTGAAGTTAGGATTTGTCTGTTGAACTCCTATCAGTATATTTAAAATAACAGAAGAACATTGTGGGAACACCATATCAAACTAGTGATCCATCTAGCTCTGTGTTCTGACCGTGGTCATTACTAGATGCTTAC
Source organism: Rhadina sibilatrix (assembly GCA_013400275.1). Classification (NCBI taxonomy): domain Eukaryota; kingdom Metazoa; phylum Chordata; class Aves; order Passeriformes; family Phylloscopidae; genus Rhadina; species Rhadina sibilatrix. Next base: position 151,069 of record VWYO01021359.1, on the reverse strand, counting down.
AGAGAGGAGAAGAGTGGGAACGGGGCCAGGACAGGGTTATCTTTCCTTACTGTGGCTGCTGAACATGTGCCAGGCATTGCTTTAGAGTCCAAGGATCTGGATGTTGTATCTAGAGCACTGTGTTTAAGACTCTCTGTGGACCTGTCCTCTGTGGAGTTGCCTAATTTTCCTTTTTTAGAACCCTTCTCTCCTCTCACTTTGAGGGCCTCTTGTCGCTGTGAGTTCTGTGACTTTAATTACACACCATATAAAGGAATCTTTTTGTTTGTTTGAAACCTGATAATTTCATTGGAAGCCCTTTGACTTTGTGCAATAAGAAGTATAAAGTAATTTTGCTGGTTCCCTTCCTCAGGCCCTTCATAATTTTATAGCATATCTGTACTCCCTTCCCAGGGTGGAGAGCCCTCTTCTCTTGACTCTCTCCTCACGCAGACACCATTCTGTGTCTGATGAGCCTTATTACCCTTCCCTGTACCTCTTTGATCTCTATTAGATCCTTTGGGAAATGGGCAGAGGAAGGGAAGGACTAAGAATATTGTGCAGTACTCCAGATGCTGGGACTTGGATTTTTATTCATTGTATTACTCTGTTTTTCACAAGCAGCATTTTTTTTTGCTGATTTATGGCATCACTTTTTTTATTGTTTATTCTTTTGTTTTGACTGGAGTCTGTTTAGGTAATATGTGCAGTAAAATCCAGAATGGAAAAATCTGAGTATATTTTATTACTGTGTTTTCTATTGTGTGTACTGGCTTTGGCTGCATCTGCCTGGCCTGTTCCCCATTACAAGGGAAAGGCTGGAGTGAGATGCTGAACTAAGCTGAGCCAGGCTGATTTTGGGGCCAGAGATGACACCATTGAAGTCTGTGGCCGCTGTATCTGGGTCTCAGTTACCTAGATGTGAGTTTACAATATGTCCTTCCCATCTTAACTGCTATTGGGGGATCAGTAATATCTCTAAGAAACCTTGGGCAAGGCTTGTGGGCTGAGTAGAAGGGCAGAATTGCCTCGTGTTTGTGCTCTATCAGGCAGGGAGAGAAGCATTACCTCTCTAAACCAAAGGGCAGAAAGTTTGAGCATTTGCCCAAATCCACAAACACGAAATCTGACATAAAGCAGAGACTTAACCCAGGATTTCCCAAATCTTAAGCAGGTCCACCTCAACAAAAGTCTCCCTCCCAGTAAATTGACAATTTCTTTCTTAAAATTTGCTGAAAGGATAGAGCCCCCCAATCATCCCCTGCTCTCCTGGAAGCTGAAAGCTTCAGCATTTGTCGCTTTTGAGTACTAAGATCTAGACAGTGCAAGCCATGAGAGCTGCTGTCCCAGGGCTTTCATGTCACTATTTGTTGCTTTATTTACTTTGATCTGATTTGGCCTCTTGACTCCATCAAAAGCTCCTTTCAGTGTGAATTAATTAAGAGAACTGTATTTTCTTCCTTCAATTGCCTTTAAAAGAGAAATGCTTGCAGGCAGCATTAAGGAAGAAGAGAAGTGGGTTCTCTCTCTGCACAAGACATGCTTTTGTCATGGACCAAAGGCTTTCTCTGCTTTCCCCTACACTTTGGGAGCCTGGTGTTTTTATGGATGGGAGATGCTTTTTCCTGGGAGTTTGGAAATGCCAGAACCAAATGAGACCCCCTCAGTGGCCTATCAGCCCAAATGAGCAGCTTTCTCATAACGAAGATGACTTTAATATTGCAGCAGAACACTCAGTTAATTATGAGGTGTGAATAAGGAATATGTTTCACAGTGCCTTGGCAATTTTCTGAGTTCACTGATCCGTAAACAAGATTATTCCCTAATAGTCCTTCATCTCTGCCATTATTGCACAAGGATATTCAACTTTAAATTAAATTAAAAATTATCATCATTAAAGTTAGTTGAGCCATGGCTAATCTTTTGAGAACATTTCTAGGATTAACTATTTTAGATTTGCTCAGTTATTTGGGGAAGAGAGAATTTTTTTGTTGTTCTTCCTGTGCCCTTTTTATAAAGACCATGCTGTAGCAACCCTCTGCTGGGAAATGTGAATTAGACCAGTTCTCCTTTCTTTCTTTTCAAAGTCCTTGACTCTTTAGGCAGCTGATGTTGTAGAGGGGGAAGTGCTTCTTCAAGGTACATGGTAGTTTTTTTTACAGTTCTTTCAGCTTTTGCTAACCCATGAGCAAGGGACTAAATTTGGTTCCTGAGTGCCAGCTGTCCAGCCCAGCTCTGTCTGTGGCCCTCAGCCTGTTTGTATGGGATGGAAATGCCACAGGCTGTTGGTGCAGAACTGTCACACAGTTTGTGATCTCTCTGGGTTATGCAAAGCTGTGACTCCTTGAAGTAATTTTTACCATTACTTGTGCATCATTGTAGATTTTTAAGGTCAAGAGTGACCATTTATGATCATATAATCTGAATTAGAGCATGGTGCAAGAGACAGAGCTCCATGTAAGAATTACTGCAGGAAGCCTGCATTTCTCTGTGAGCTGTGCCACACACACATCTGTCAGCAGCTCTGACTTTAAAGACTTGATGTGAGGGAGTATTTGAAATAATCCTTAGGTGGATGGTTGCAGCAGTATGCTATTCTCACTATTAAAAATGTCCCTATTTCTAGTCTAATATATCCAATTTCAACTGCCAAGCACTGCATCTCATTATGTCTTTTTCCAGTAGATTAAACCAGGATCTCCTTGCTGAAGGTTTTGCAGTCTGTGATTGTTGTTTTATCCTTCTTCCAGACAGACAAAAGGCTGGGCTTCCTCTGGGTACATCGACTCAGCAGTTGCTGTTGTGATGCAGTTTATGTATTTGGGGTGGAACAAGTCTCACATTAGATAGTTGGGCCCTGCTAATAATATGTCTGCACTGGCATGGAGATCAGAGTGGGTGATGCAAGTTTTCTAAGCATTTGTCAGTCTTTTTTTTTTTTTTTTTTAAGTTTTT